>CAUYUJ010017347.1:138915-198915 GCA_963575745.1 Prorocentrum cordatum | reverse complement strand
ATGATGATGATGGTGATGATGATGATGATGATGATGATGAGGAGGATGCTGCTGATGATGATGATGATAATAATGGTGATGAGGAGGATGGGGAGGATGAGGAGGGCGCTACCTCCCGCTAGCTGTGAAAGGCGGTCGGAGGAGAACAAGGTGGAATAAGATAGGAGAAGGTCTCTGGAGGCACCAAGGTGCCCCAGGAGTCTCTGGAGGTCTCTGGCAGTCCCTCGGATCGGCGCTGGCACCCTCTTGGTGGCGCCTCCGGCGCCGCCCCTATTCCTCCCTGGCGCGCTCTCAGTGCGCCAGGGGCGAGGTCCAGCGCGGATCCCAAGAAATCCACCCCGATCTCCAACAGTCTATGTTCATGCCTCTGGGAACTCTTAGAACTCTCTGGCAGTCCCTGGAGTTTTCCGGAGGTCTCCTGAGGCCAAAAGAAGTTGTTGGGGAACATCGAAAATGAGGAGGAGGAGGAGGAGGAGGAGTAGGAGGAGGAGGAGGCGGAAAAGGAGGAGGAGGAGGAGGAGGAGCAGAAGGAGGCGAAGCAGAAGGAGGAAGAGGAGAAGGAGGAGGAAAAGGAGGAGGAACTCCAAAGGGCTTGATGACTCTTCTCCAATCTAATTGTGGGGACAGGGCCAACACACATCGGTGCAAGGCGACGTAATCCGATGTAGCCCTATATAGCTCGAGGTACATCCATGGATTTCCGGATAATTCTAGATAGTTCTTTGAAGATCCGGCGCGAGTCGAGGCGGAGCGCACATCGTTGAGCCCTTCTCGAATGAGTCCCCTGACACATGCGCATAGACGCATCTGCTCTGAGGCGTCTGTGAGGGTGCCGTTCAACAAAGTGGCACGTATGAGGGGGTAGGATGAGGAGGAGCAGCAGCTGAAGCAGGAGGGGGCAGGAGGAGTACGACCGAACAAGAAACAACAGCATCTATATATAATCTGTCGGAGGTTAGCGCGGATTACTCGGATCGGCGCTGGACCCGAGCGCCGACCCAAGAAGTCCGCGCGGATCTCCGACAATTTCTGCCTGCATATCCGGTTGTCTGCTTCTAGACGAGCCGCCGCCACCGTCGATCGGAGGGCACCACTTGCCCAGACCCCCGACGCCGCGATTTCGTCACAGCGTCGACCCCCAGCTGTCTGGACCCCTTCCCCGGGACCAGCTTCTCGTCCCGAGTCGTTTTTTCACGGCCCCGAGGCCCAGAAGGGGCCCCCGCAGGCCGAACACAGGGAACAACATTCCCGCCGTGTGTTTTGCCGCAGAGCGAGGGGGTCTGGGTATACACCTGCACCGGTCCTGGCTCTGCCGCTCCTGGGCCCAGGGTTCGGTCGGGCCTGTCCCCCTACAGGGGGATTTCTCGACGAGAAATAAAAAATACCCCAAAGATACCCCCAAAAGGTAAAAAGTTTCTCAGAAAGTAGTCCCCAGATTATTTTTGGATTACCTGTTGATTATTTTTGGGGTATTTTGTATTTTTCGTCGAAAATCCCCCTGTATGGGGGACAGGCCCGACTCAAGCCCAGGGTCGGTGTGCGTGGCCTCCTGCGATCGTCGGGAGGCGCAGGCAACGATCCCTGGCCCGGGAGGGGGGCCTGGCCGGAAGCGGTGCCGGTGCGTAGCTGGCGCCCTCTCCCTCCTCCTCGTCCTCCTCCTCCTCCTCCTCCTCCTCGTCCTCCCTCCTCCCTCTTCGTCCTCTCCATCTCAGTCTCAGCCTCCCCCTCCCCCTCTCCCCCTCTGCCTCCTCGCCCCCGTCCTCGCCGCCGTCGACGATGGCCCCCCCCCCCCGCTCTGGAAGGTGGTCGTGGGCCGCGCCGAGGCCGCGGCCTCGGCACCGCCGCGGTGTGTGTGTGTGTGTGTGCGCGGCGGCTCGGCTGCTTCCCTCTTCGCGCTCGCTCGTCCCTGCGGCGCGCCTCCCTCCTCCCTCCTGCCTCCTGCCTCCTGCCTCCCTCCCTCCCTCCCTCCCTCCCTCCCCCCTCTTCCGCCACCTCGCTGCCTCCTCCACCTGCCCCTCCTCCTCCACCTCCCCCTCCTCCTCTCCTCCTGCACCTCACCCTGCTCCTCGAGAGGCTAGTCCTCCTCGTTCTCTTCGTTCCCCTCGTTCTTGCCCTCCCGTCGCTTTCCTCCCCTCCTCCCTCCCTCCTCCTTTTCTCCCTCCGTCCCTCTCCTTCTCCTCCCCCTTCTCCTCTTCTTCGCCGTCCTCCTTCTCCTCCTCAACTTCGGCTGGCAGCCGTGTAAAGATCCACGAGTTGTTCCGAGTGTCTTTACACGTGTCGCTTGACAAGCGCTTACGTTCTAGTTCGCGTGTAGTGGCCTACGCTGGCCTCCTGCTCGCCCTCGACATCTGGCAATCTCGAATCACGGAGCGCCTCTATCTGCTCCTGCTCCTGCTCCTCCTCGCCCTCATCGCGTCACTCTTTACCCATAGCGCTCTCTCTCTCTCTCTCTCCATTTTTGTGCAAAGGTGACTGAATTCTTCACGCTTCGCGTATCCCCACCAGCCCATCTCAAAACAGCAACTCTAGCGAAGCATGCCGACAGTCGTGTTTTTTTCAGGCGTGTTTCCGCCTGCCCCCGCATATCTCCCCTGTTCCTCCTTCCTCCCGCCTCCTTGTACATGCTCCTTGTGGTGGGATCGGGAGAGGGACGAGGCGGAGGAGGAGGGAGAGAAAGCGCTCCTCGTGGTTTGAGTCGTTCGGGCTTCTCGTCCTGGTGTGAGTCGTTCGGGCCCTTCTTCCTGGTGTGAGTCGTTCGGGCTCTTCGTGGTGTGAGTCGTTCGGGCTCTTCGTCCTGGTGTGAGTCGTTCGGGCTTCTCGTGGTGTGAGTTGTTCGGGCCCCTCGTCCTGGTGTGAGTCGTTCGGGCCCCTCCTCCTGCCCGTCCAGAAACGACGCCCAGGCGAGTAGAGGGTCGTCCTGATGGGCTTTTCGGCGTCTTGGGTGCCTCGGGGGGGCCTCTTTGGGCCGTTTGGGATCCTCTTGGGGGCCTCCTGGGGGCCTCTTGGGGCCATCTTGGGGCCTCTTGGTGCCTCCTGGGCGCTTCTTGGGGCCATCTTGGAGGAAATCGATCAAAGAAGAGGGGAGCTTTAATTAGCGCTGCCCCCTCAGAAGGCCAAAATGGGGCCAAAACCTTAGTAAAATCAATGATTTTGGCTTGAAAGAAGAGGGGAGCTTTAATTAGCGCTGCCCCCTCAGAAGGCCAACATGGGGCCAAAACCGTAGTAAAATCAATGATTTTGGCTTCAAAGAAGAGGGGAGCACTTTTCTCCCTCCCCCCGTCGGGGCCAGAATCCTCGTGAGGGGTGTCGTTTTTTAGCCCTCCGAGGAGTCGAAAAAGACCCCTCCGGCGACCCGCGGAGGGACCTCTCCAGGCCCAGGGGGAGGGGGTAGGGGGAGGGGTAAACCCCTCCCCGAAGGGGAAGAAGGGGGGTTGAGAACAGAGCGGGCTCTCTAAACCACTCACGCCCAAAGGGCTGGTGGGATTCTGAACTCGTCTCGTTACATTATAATTGTTCCGACCCCTTGCGCCAGATCACGAATCTCGCTTTGTGTTGTGCCGGGCGCAACCCTTCTCCTACTGTTCTCCTCGTCGTCCTTCTCCGCCTCTTCATCCACGATCGCACGTGATGACACAGCAGTTAAAGAAGATCTAGTATCGAGGATCGAAGTTCGAGGTCGAGGATCGAGTCTTCTTTGGATGAGCTGCGTTGTCATCCTTTTTTGTTGTTGGGAATCTGGGGGCTTCCAGAGGCCTCCAGGGACAGCTGCAGACCTCAGGGACCTCAGGAGAAATCTGGAGACCTACGGACACCTCCTCCTCATCCTGCTCCTCCTCTCCTTGTCCTACGTGATCGCAGTCTCGGGTACATGATAGGGCGACAGGGCCCTGAAGGGTCTCGGGGTCACGCGGCATGCCCCGAGAGCTCCCAAAGGGCGCGCAGAATCGTCGTGAGATCGGGGACCTGGGCCCTTGAGAACCTCGCAGCCGCTTCAGCACTCACAGTTGTATGTGTTTTCCCAATGGTCCAGGCGCTGCATTTTTCTCACACAGGGCGTTTTCGCCCAGTTTCGGGCCCAGGGACCATCACGGATCGATCCCTTTCAAGGAATGCCGTCTCGAAATTGGGTCTAGGGTTTCCGTTCGTGTTTTTTTGCGATGTTGCAGTTTTTTCGTGACGTCGGCGCTCAGGGTCGATGGCATGCCACCGCCCGAAGTCCGAAATCGGCAGCGGAGGTCCTTCAAGGTCGGGCAGCAGCGGAGATCCTTCAAGGTTGAGCGGCCCGTGCGGGGAGGCAGAACGGCGGGCCCGCGTCGCCAAGGCAGGAGACTCGCTGTCCGCACACCTGCACTCGTTCGCGTCACAAGTCCCAGACTTGGCGTCCAAGCATGGACGAAGTTGCACGCATCGTGCAATCGTCCAGTCCTGGCCATGCATCATCATGCATCTTCCAACCTTCTAGTGCAACTGCTCCGCACATTATTCGTGCATCGTGCAATCGTCCATAGGAGCGGCGGTCGTGGTCAACACGGGGTCGCACAACCCCGTTGGGTCTCGGGGCCAACACGGGGTCACGCCAGCCCCGCTTGGCCCCCGAGGGCTCCCCCGGAGGGCTTCCGAGAGGGGTCACACACCAGGCCCGCTAACACGGGTGTGTGACTGCCGCAAGCTGGCAACGCTACAAAATGCGCGGCCATTTCTGTGAGGTGCGTTCCACGCTCGCTGAGGTGACCACCCCCCTCGTTAGTCTTCTTACACATGGTGATCCGCGGACCCGAAGGCGAGAGCCTCATTCGCGCGAGCGTCGACCTACGCAGCGGCACCTGCATGTTGCTGTTCGATTTCCTCCGCCGCATATTCCTTCTTAGACTTTGCTTCATTTTTTCCGTGTGCGTGTGCGTTCGCCTTGTGCGAGCATGTGTCACTACGATGCCCCACTTTTTGTGTATACTGTGTGTCACGTCTGGGCCTACCAGCCTCACAATCCAGATGGTATTTTTTCATATATATATATATATATAGATGTATATGTATATATATATATATGTGCAAATATATACACGTATAACATGGGGAGGATGTCCCGGGGGCCATGGCGTGCACTGATTTGTCTTCCAGCCGTTTTGGACTCGACGGGGGTGCCAGAATGCGTCAAAGGAGGGAAAGGGGGCGACGAGAGGGCCCGAGAGACGTCCAAGAGGGCGCCAAGATGGCCCAAGAGCGCTCCAAGAGAACCCAAGACCGCACAAGAGCGTATCAAAATTGGTCCAACATGGCTTGAAGACAGCCCAAGAGGGCTTCAAGACGGCCAAGATGCCCTCCAAAGGACTCCCACGAAGCCTCGTGTCTCGCTGTTTCGTGCTCTAGCTGTTTCGTGCTTCCGACGGTCCAAGACAGCCCACGAGGCCCCATAAATCAGCTCAAGACGGCCCAAGAGGCACCCACAGAGGGCGCCACGACGGCGCAAGAGAGTCCCAACACGGACCAAGAGTGCCCCAAGACGGCCCAAGAGGCGCCCAAGATCGCCCAAGAGGGCCCCAAGACGGCTTTAAGAGGGGCCCAAGAGGGGGCCAAGAGGGGGAACACGAACACGAACCGAAAATTCGAGCCTTCCGCGTCAAGAGGCCCCCAGGAGGCCCCAAGAGGCCCCAAAGAGAGTCCAAGAGGCCCCCTAGAGACCCCCTAGAGGCCCCACGAGGCCCCAAAGATGCTCGAAAAGAGGCCCCAAGAGCACCCCAAACTGCCCCCAAGAGGCCTCCAAAGCATACCGGTGCGTAGCAAAGGACCGCCTAATCTATCGTGGCATCGCAGCATTGCGTGATGGCACGGCACAGCACGACAGAGCTAACCGTGTCGGTGCATATCACAGTATGGTTCAACATGCCATAGCATTGCATTCCATAGCAGTGTCTAGTTGAGCCTAGCTCTGCACGTCATGACGTAATGTTGCCTAACAAGGCATTGCATCTCATGACACATCGTGGCGTACTATGGCATTCCAATGCACATACATTCATCGAACAGCACCGTACTGCTCTGCGCAACAGTAAGCA
Source organism: Prorocentrum cordatum (assembly GCA_963575745.1). Lineage (NCBI taxonomy): Eukaryota > Dinophyceae > Prorocentrales > Prorocentraceae > Prorocentrum > Prorocentrum cordatum. The sequence continues at coordinate 192,862 of CAUYUJ010017347.1, read as the reverse complement.
TGAATCATGCAGATTTCACACCCTCGTGGTTGCTCTTACAATTGTCTTGTTTGTTTTAGCCTAGCAGCTCCTAACACGGTATAGCATTGCATTGCATTGCGTTACATAGGCGGGCATGCCGTGTCTATGCATACAAGAAGCGAGGTAGCATCGCCTTGCATAGGAAACATAGCATGATATGGCTCGGCGTATCATCCCATGTATTGTCATAGCATTCCGCAGCACAGCATGGCATGGCATGCAATACGCACAGTCGGAGGTTGGGGGGTGAGATCGCAGTGGAACGGAGACCCCCAGCCGGGAAATCGTTTCGTTTCGTTCGTGTCGTGCGTGCGGGCGAGGCGAAGCTGCGTGGGCGCGCGAGAGGAATGAACCCGCCGTTGCTAGGGCGAAGTCAAGACAAATGATTCTCCTCCGTCGGTCCGTCCGTCCGGCGGTGGCCAGAGCTGTGTCCCGCGGTGTCCCGTGGTGTCCCGTGGTGTCCGCCGTTGCTAGGGCGAATTCAAGACAAATGATTCTCCCCCGTCCGTCCGTCCGTCCGTCCGGCGGTGGCCCGCGGTGGCCCGCGGTGTCCCGTGGTGTCCCGTGGTGTCCCGTGGTGTCCGCCGTTGCTAGGGCGAAATCATCAAGACAAATGATTCTCCCCCGCCCGTCCGTCCGTCCGTCTGGCGGTGGCTCGCGGTGTCCCGCGGTGTCCCGTAGTGTCCCGTGGCGTCCAGTTGAGTGAGATCGATAGGGAGTTCGATAGTGAGATCGATAGTGAGATCGATACTGAGATCGATCGTGAGATCGATAGGGAGACCGATGTGGTGTCCCGAGGTGTCTCGTGGTGTCCCAAAAAGGGAGATCGATAGTGAGATCGATGGTGAGATCGACAGGTGTCCTGTGGTGTCCCGTGGTGTCCCGTTGAGTGAGATCGATAGTGAGATCGATAGTGGGATCGATACTGAGATCGATGTGGTGCCCCGTGGTGTCCCGTGGTGTCCCAAAAAGTGAGATCGATGGTGAGAGCGATAGTGAGATCGACAGGTGTCCCGTGGTGTCCCGCGGTGTCCCGTTGAGTGAGATCGATAGTGAGATCGATAGTGAGATCGATGTAGTGTCCCGAGGTGTCCCGTGGTGTCCCGTTGAGTGAGATCGATAGTGAGATCGATAGTGAGACCGATGGTGAGATCGAGAGGTGTCCTGCGGTGTCCTGTGGTGTCCCGTGGTGGCCCGTGGTGTCCCGTTGAGTTAGATCGATAGTGAGATCGACAAGTGTCCTGTGGTGTCCCGTGGTGTCCCGTTGAGTGAGATCGATAGTGAGATCGATTGAGTCAGATGTTGATTCCCCCCCTTTCCCCCCCCACCCCACATGCTCCTTATCATCCGAAGGGTGGTCGGATGGATAGTATGATAGAGTAGATCATGTTATTGCGTTGCATACTGCATCGTGACATTGCACTTTATAGCGTAGCACGGTGTATCATGACAGATCACAGGTCGACCGGTCGATGAGAGCGGTGGAGGAGGAATGAGGCAGAGGCAGGAGGAAACAGAGGATGTTGCTTTCATTCTATTCATGACCGCCTTGTTGTCTCAATGCGGTCAGCACTCGACCAGCTAGAACCTAATCGCGTGCCAAGCGCGCGATGGGGGGGGGCCAGACTGGGACCACGGGTTGGATGGGGGCCCCGGGCGGCCTATTGGGGCCCCGAGGGCTCCCTGGCAGGGCCCCGAGGGCTCCCGGACGGCTCCAGAGGTCGCCAGGACCAGTTCAAGGCTGCCCAGATTGCCCCGATAGCGTTCCGCCCAAGATGGCGCCAACAAGGGCCAAGAGGCCTTCCAAGACGCCCCAAGAGGCCTCCCAAGATGGCTCCAGGAAGCCAACATCTTTCCACTCCTCGGGATAATTATATATTTTTAGCATGTTCGCTTCCTCCAAATTTCACAGCATCCGAAACGGCCGAAGAAGGTTTCAAGACGAACAGGGCCTCAAGTCGGGCCCAGAAGCCCCGAAGACGCTCCCAGGGGCGCCCAAGACGGCCTCAGAGAGCCCCAAGAGGGCCATACGTGGGGCACTGTCTTGGGCGGTGTGCTCCCAACATGCGTAGAGAGGGCCCCAAGGCGGCCCAAGAGGGCCCCAAAACGGCCTCCAAGAGGACCAGAGGAGCACAAACCAGATAAATCATTGATCCCTATGGTTTGGGCCCTTCGAGCTCCTCGGAAAGCCCACGAGGGTCCCCAAGAGGCTTCCAAGAGGGCCACGAGAGGGCTCAGAATCTTCTTTCGGTGGGATGGCCTTAGGGCCCAGATCGGAGGAGTCGCAAAAAAATTGGAAAAGTGCCGCCCGGGACGTCCACACAAATTGGAGGATACGGGTTCGAAGTGTATTGTTAAACCATGTTCGCTGAAAAGTGTCCGCAGGGCCACCCAAACAGGGGACAGATTTTAGGGTGACCCCCAGGGCCGCGCGAGGGCCGTCTTAGGCAGAGTCCGAAGGGTCACCCTAAACCGAAGCAGATTTTGCGGTGACCCCCTGAGCCCCGCGAAGGCCCTCGTGGAAAGAGCCCCAAGGGCCCCTCAGAAGCGGGGCAGATCTTAAGATGGCCCCCTGGCCCGCGCGAGGGCCTTCCTGGGAAGAGTCCTCATAGTCACTTCAAAAACGGAGCCGATGCTAGGGGGGTCTCTTGGCCTGCGCGAGAGCCTTTCTGGAAAAGAGTCTGACGGGTCACCCGAAAACGGAGCAGATGTTAGGGTGACCCTCTGGGCCGCGCGAGGATCTTCCCAGAAAAGGCTTGGAAGAGTTCCCCTCCGGCGGGGCAAAGTTCAACGTACTTGCTGCTGCTGCTGCTGCTGCTGCTGCTGCTGCGGTTGCTGTTGCCGTTGTTGTTGCTGCTGCTGGGGCGTTCGCTGCTGCTGCTGCTGCAGCTGTTGCTGGTGCAGATTCCGCGCAGCTCTTGCTACGGCAGTTGCTGCTCCTGCTGTTGCTGGTGAAGGTGATGCTGCTGCTGCTGTTGCTGGTGGTGGTGATGTTGCTGCTGCTGCTGCTGCTGTCAGTGCTTCTGGTGGCGGTGCCGGTGCTGCAGGGAGGATGGGCAAGAGGATCCATGCGCACAAGGGGGCTGAGCGGTCCCCATGAGCGCCCGCTGCGAGGCCCCGTACGAAACCCGAGGGGGGCTGGTGGACCCGCACACAGAGAAGCCCATCCAATCGTTCAGGGCCCCGAATCATCAGGGGTCACTTGGGTCAGGGCTAGCTCGGGTTCGTTTCTCGGGAAGCCGAACCCGAGTTGCCCCGGCCCCGAGCTTGGACAATTCGGGCGTCCCGAGCCCCAAATCATCAGGGTCACTCGGGTCAGGGCTAGCTCGGGTTCGTTTCTCGGGAAGCCGAACCCGAGTTGCCCTGGGCCCGAGCTACCCCGGATAATTCGGGTGTCCCGAGCCCCAAATCATCAGGGGTCATTCGGGTCAGGGCTTGCTCGGGGTCGTTTCTCGGGAAGCCGAACCCGAGTTGCCCCGGGCTCGAGCTACCCCAGGTAATTCGGGCGTCCCGAGCCCCAAATCATCAGGGGTCACTCGGGTCAGGGCTAGCTCGGGTTCGTTTCTCGGGAAGCCGCACCCGAGTTGCCCTGGGCCCGAGCTACCCCGGATAATTTGGGCGCCCCGAGCCCCAAATCATCAGGGGTCACTCAGGTCAGGGCTAACTCGGGGTCGTTTCTCGGGAAGCTGAACCCGAGTTACCGCGGGCCCGAGCTACCCCGGATAATTCGAGCGTCCCGAGCTCCAAATCACCAGGGGTCACTCTGGTCAGGGCTAACTCGGGTTTGATTTTCGGGAATCCGAACCCGAGTTACCCCGGGCCCGAGTTACCCCGGATCATTCGGGCGTCCCGAGCCCCAAATTATCAGGGGTCACTCGGGTCAGGGCCAACTCGGGTTTGTTTTTCGGGAATCCGAGCCCGAGTTACCCTGGATAACTCGGGCGCCCAAATAGTTCAGTTTCCCCAACATTTCACCCTATCGCTTGTCTTTATCGTGCTTGGTCTGGAAAAATAGTGAGCTGTCTAGTTTCTTTCGATGCTCTCGTGGCCTGTTCGGGGATAGTGTGGAAGCCTTAAGAAATCCCGGGAGGGCCCTAAAAATGCACCAAGTGGGCCCAAGAGGCAGGCCCAGTGCCGATCCGATCAGCCTCGATGTGAACGGAACGGTCTCTGGGGGTTCTTTTGGTGCGCTCTTGGACCCCTCTTGGGCTCCTGTCTGAGCCCAATGGGGCGCTTCGGGGGCACGAGCGACATGAGCTCGCGCTGTCACGGCGTGGGCACGAACGGCGCGAGCCCTCTCTCTCGAATGGATTTTTTTGAGTCTTCTAGGGGCCATCTTTGGCCCTTCTTCGAGCCCTGCTGGGCCAGCTTGAGCCCCGTTCGAAACGCTCTCGGGTCCTAGCTGGCTCTTGAGTGTCGCCGGCTCCAACAGAATACTGTTCCGTAGGTGTTTCATTATTCTGGGAGTTCTCGTCTTTTCGAGCTTCCGACGCTCCACGACGTCCCAAGAAGCTCGCAAGACCGCCCCAGGGCTCCCAAGAGGGCCCCGCGCGACAATCTAAGCCTTCCGTCCCAAGATGCTCCCAGACGGCCCAAGAGGACTCCACGAGCGCTCCCCAGAGGGCCCCAAGGGGCAAGTAACAATGATGTGCCTCGGGGCTTTCAATGTTTTTTGGTTCTCGACTTTCGAGTTTCTGACGCTCCACGAGGTCCCAAGAGAGCCCCAAGTCCGCCCCAAGACGGCTCAAGATGCCCCTGAGAGCCAAGACCACCCAAGAGGGCTTCAAAACGGCCCTAGAGGCGCCCAAGACGGCCCAAGAGGGCCCCAGAACGGAGCCAGAGGGGTCCAAGAGCAGGAGCCCGAATCGACGATTCGAGCCTTCCTTCCCAAGATGCCCCCAGACGGCCCGAGAGGATTCGACCAGCGCTCCCCAGAGAGGCCCAAGAGGCAAAACCACTGTTGTCAGTGCTTCAGTTCTCTGGTGGGTCTTGACTTCTCGAGCTCCCGACGCTTCATGTCAGATAACTGCCCCAATGCCGAACGTTCCCACAACTACACGGAGCGCGATTTTGGAAACACACGCCCTGCACCCGCAGAACCAGTGCAACATTTGGGCTCCAGGGCCGTAGTTACGGCGCCGCCGCGGTCGCCATGAGCGTGATGAAGCATATGCACGTCAAGAGCACGTTCTTGCAAGTTCCCATGTATAGAGGCCGTGGAGTTGCGTCCGCGGCCCAGCTCCGAGCCCATCACGTGGGCCAGCGGCACGACCACGGACGCGACCATTGAGTCGTCGAGGTGACGTGGCCACGGAGGTGTCGAGCTTCCACGCTGCGCTTTTTTGCTCGGAGGATGTCAGGTTTTCTTTTCTTGCGGCTGATCCTCAGATTCTGTACAGCGAGTGCGCAGGAAAACATATAGCTCCGCCTGCTGAGGCTGAGGTCCAGGTTCCTGTCGAGGGTTCTGTGGGTTCCTCTTCCTTTCCTGCTCCTGGGGCTCTTTGGTCTGCTCCGCCTGGGCTTCCTCCTCCTCCGCTCCCTGAGGGGTCTCTGGAGCACAAATCTGATCTCAGTCTTGGGGGGGGAGGTCGGAGGGTGTCTTTGGGGCGTCGTTTCCGACCAGGAGGCAACCAGTAATGCGTCAGGCTAACCCTCGCCGACCTAATCATGGTCACCGTATTCTATCGCGTACTGTTACTGGGTCTAATGCGTGCATGTTATGTGGGAGTGTGTACACGACTTAAAGGTATGCCAGCACTCATCTGGAACAAGAATTTGCAGAAGGGCAACTGTTCTCGCTCCAGAGGGTCCGCGGTCTAGCATGCGCATGCTACTTGCCCGCCTTGTACTTGTGAGCTATGTGAAATCAGCCTCAGTAGCTACGATGTGGCTCAGTGGCATCTTCATTCGCGCTCTGGCGGTTGTGATGCACGGTCAGTGGGGTGCTATGTTTGGCAAGGTGTGGAGGGGGGAAGCCTGCACGTGCCCTAGTGGTGATGCAGAGGGATCGCAGATTAGCAAGCGTGCGGCCTTGGCTTCTACGATTGAGCAGAAGGTATATGTAGCTTTGAAGTTGGAGGTGATTGGCACGCAGCGCAATGGGATGTTTGAGGTCGCAGTTGCGTGCCAGTTTGCGTTGAAGGTTGAGGACCCGTTGTATGTGAGTATGAAGCAGGCTCGTGATCAAACACATTTACTAAGGGTCAAAAGGCAGAAAGGGCCACGAACTCGGCGCTCCCGACTCGTTCCAATTCGCAGCAGCAGCGCTGACATTGATGGGCAGGGGCGCAACCGAGCAGCAGAGCATACTTCGGAAGTGTTTGGACAATCCTGCTCCTGGGTCTATTCAGGCGCAGTTGCTCGTTCGCTTGTTCAGGACTGAACAAATGTTCGACTCGATGGTTCCACCGGTTGATTGCCACTCTTGCGGACAAGGAGCTTGAGCAGACGGTCGTGTTTCTTCTGTATGAGCACATGGGCTGCTAGGTTTTCACTGGCCCGCGTCCTGCGGGGTATTTCGATATCGAGGGCCGGAAGATGCTCAATCCGCAATGAAGTTCGAACGCAGGCAGTTAGAACGGAAGTCCTACGACCCCCCTGGTGGGGAGCGCCTCGGCTCCGTCGTCACAGTTTTGCTCTGTCCTAGGAAACCCCGATGCGAGGAGCACCCGGGCTCAGTCGGCATGTTTTGCTGATGGCTTGTGGCATGGACGTGGTTCGTACCGTGATGCTTCTATTTGGCATGTCGTCGTTTTGTGATGTGACGTTCGGCAGCTTTGAGGTCTTACTTGTCGCAGCGACTCCGGTTCAGCAGCTGGTTGTGGCTTATTTTTGGTGTCGTTTGTCTCACTATCGATGCAGCAGCCATGGAGTGCAGTATTTTTCCAGCTCGAAATAAGGGTGACGGGTCCGCTCGATGTGGCAATGGTGCAGGCTCATCGTCATGTGCTTACGTCGCTTCAGCATCCGAGCAACGAGGGGTTATGCTCAATAGGTGTCTTCATGCTCATGGAGGCACTAAATTTCCTTTTGGGGCGAGGAGGTGTTGAGGAGAGAGCGGTCATCCAGTTGTGTTGTGCGAGAGTCGACATTCGTACTATCCTTCTCTTTGGCGTGACAAGGAGGTTGTTTCGCTCGGAGTGGGGGCGTCTGATTATGGTGATGAGTGACAGTGATGTGGCTTCTTATGTGCACGCGCTTCTGAGGGCAGACGGGCTGCGTGAGATTCCTGTCGGTGTGGATGTTGAGGAGGTGGATTGAGTGTGTGAATGCAGGAGCAAAACAGTAATCGTGCGAGTTTATAGGGCAGGCTGCGATCCTGGAGGGAGCTGTTTGTGGTAATCAAATCCATGTTGAGGTGCTGTCAGTTGTCGGCTCGCGAATATGGCCGCGCGCCGGCGGCTGCCGGGAGGCACCGTCGCTGGCGCCCCCTACTTGTGGGGAGCCGAGGCGCGAGTGAAGGGGGAACCCCACATTGTCTCCACCGATCATCTGACCTTGGTCGCCGCGGAGCTCCTCCTCCTATTCCTCCTCCTCCTCTTCCTCCTCCTCCTCCGTTTCCTCCTTCTCCTTCTCCTCCCTCTCATCCCCCTCCTGCCTCCCCCCAGTTTCCCTGGCGACGACGCCCAGGTCGCCATTTCGGACCTGCTGTCCGAGGACGGCGCGCCCTCGACGCTGCGCCTCCCGCCGTCCAGCACCTCGCTGAAGGTGCGGGCGCCCTGGCCAGCCGGGGGGTTCAGGACGATGACTAGGATGAGGAAGAGGATGAGCAGAATGAGGAGGAGGAGGCGGAGGAGGAAATGGAAGAGGAGGAAGAGGAGGAAAACGAGGAGGAGGAGGAGGAGGAGGAGGAGGGGGAGGAGGCGGAGGAGGAGAAGCAGGAAGAGGAGGAGGCGGAGGAGGAGGCGGAGGAGGAGGAGGAGGAGGAGAAGCACCATTGTTAACTGAATACTCATCAGCGATGTTAGAATAAACTATCCGCCCGTGCTCTCTCTTCATGGGCCCCTACATTGGTGCATCCCCATTGGGGAAGGTGCCAAGTTAGGAGACGACCGTTTGAAGATTTGGAGGCGCGCCCAAATACCATTCTCGGGACTCCAACGCCACGGATCAACCTGATTGTTGCGTCTTGACGATCCTGAATCGTGCCAGTACGCCGTTCCTGGGACTTCAACACCTTGAATCACCGTAACTGCCGCGCCCTGACATTCTTGATTCGCTCCGAAATTAACTTTTCTTGCGGTGACAGTTCTTGCAAACTTGTAAAACGAGTGTGCGCGGCGCTAAAGCGAAAACCACAGTTTGAAAAGGAACCGCCCTCGATACGTGAAGCTCTTGCACTTTGTTGAATCGAATGCACGCGGCGCTAAGGCGAGAGCCACATTTTGGAAACCACCCGCCCTCAATCCGTGAAATTTGCAATGCTTTAAAACGAATGTGCACGGAGGTAAGGCGAGAGCCACATTTTGAAAACCACCCGCCCTCCGCCCGTGAAGCATCTGCGATTTTGTGCAACGAATGTGCGCGGCGCTAAGGCGAGAGCCACATTTTGGAAACGACCCGCCCTCCAGATGCGAGACTGTTACCAATTCTCAAGCACCAGGACCAAAAGTGGTGAGGAAGTCTCGGGCGAAACGCCTGGCCCGCCCCTTCGACCGGCCCCAGGGTGCGACAGGGAGGATTATCTATTGGGAAACAATGGAGGAAAAGGAGGACGAGGATGAGGAGGAGGAAGCGGACGAGGAGGAGCAGAAGCAGGAACAGGAAGGGCGAGGGCGAGGGGAAAGTGGGAAGGGGAGGGAGGGGAGGGGGAGAAGGAGGGAGGAATGGGAGTGAGGCTGTGATTGTCATGCCCATGTCAGCATCTCCTCCTCCTGCGCCTCTTTCTGTACTCCCCTGTGCGCCGCCGTTGTGGCTCACAAGGGCCCTTGCGTCACCTGGCGCGCAGGCGTCGGGCGCGCCCTGACCCCCGTAAACGGAAAGAGACCGCGCTCTCTCATAACCCCCGTACTTGTACTTCGTGTTGTTCTGTGTTCCGTACATTTACTCCCGTACATTCCAGTTGCAGCGGAGCCTGTGGTTGAGATCCACGAGGGGAGTCAGGCCGACTCCCTGTCACTCGATTCTCGGGTGACACATGCTATGCTCTCTGTATCCCGTTCTTCCCGCTTCCCACCCTCTTGCGCCGAGCGCCGCCATGGACCTTCCAGATGACGCTCAGCCTCAAGATAATGAGTTTCCAGTAGATTTTTGGTTGCAGCCAGGACAGGGTCCTTGGGCAGGAGGCGGAGGACGAGAAAACGTTCTTTGTGACAGAGATGACGACGTGGGCTGGTCGGATCAATCCTCGACCCGCTGGTTTGCACGGCCCTGGACGGAGACACAGCCCAGTGCGCAATCACCCTCATCAGGTTGGAACGCGCGGGGTCGTGGTTCGCCGGCTGCACCAGATCGGCAGAACACGCCTCTGCGAGGACAGGCTATGCCCTGTACTCTTTTTGCTGCATCTTATTGGGGATATACCACTGCCAGATCTTGTGATCGCCAGAAGGGGGCAATTCCCTGAACTATCGGAGGCCCCAAATATACCAAACGATCGACTTCCCAGTTGGGGTTGAAAATCTCATGATGCTCGTTTAGAGCCTTACATGAAGGAGCTGCAGATGTGGTTCGCTACTACGGGAACCTTTAGCAGTTTTCTATTCAGACGACACCAAGCGTAAACGAGATGTACCCCTGGTCAATTACATCGCTCACAACCGATTGTTTTTTCCCGAGAATTCGAGAAGCACATGATCTTGTCAGAAGAATGAAGAATTGAAAGGGTATGTGCTTCTCAGAGAATGCAAGCTCAGTGAAGCTGTTTGGGATACGGTGGAGATCTGGACTGAGGGATCATATGATTTTGGCTTGGTGCGTGAGAAGCTTCGGAAGCTCGAGGAGCGACCGCCTACCTTCTGGCAGAGGCGGCCATCGTACCAATGGTATTAGTTATGCCTTACACTTTGTCGGAAACCAGGGAGACGACGACGAATATGAAGACCGGGGGTCTGATCGCGATGATTTCCCATGGGTTCTCATGGAACAGTCTTTGTTGACCTTGCCCGAGTCCTATGAGGCGGACGAGATGCTGACTGAGGCTCTCAAGTACATGGACGAAGAAAGCGCACTCTTCTTCGCTGGGGACATGCCCGAGGATGTGATTCTAGATGGAGACGAGGTTGCTGCCATCTACGCCAATTACAGTCAGGTGCGACAGTATTTACACAAACGGAAGCTTGGACGATGCTATTTCGAAGTTTGCCCCCCGCGCGGTAAATCCCGAGGCTCCCGAGAAGGGGAACGCGCCAGGGGGGCCGAACTGGACGCGTCCGGCCGAAGCGTCGGACCAAAAGTCTATTGATGAATCGCTCGAAGTGTGCCCGGCGTGGAAAGGTGGGGCGCTGGGTTCGGGGCTGTGCGATCGAGCCAGTCGAGCGAGGACGCAAGCGGCACGCAGGCTTCGGCGGTTTCCAGGCTGTTCCCCTTGAAGCAGATGACGCTCTGCATGACGTTTGTCAAAAGGAACCTGCGACCCAGTCTGGATTCAGTTCTTTTCCCTTTCGTACATTTGCTGGTGTTGGTACTGGTGAGAAGATTTTCATTGAACTTCAGGTTCCGATGGTTTTCGGTTTGGTGGATATTGGGGCCCTGCGTTGAGTCTGTGGCAAAGGTCAGTTCCATAAAATGGTGAAAATATGGGAGATACTTACGGTTTGAACCCAGTGCCGATTGCTACTCTTGAAATGGACGCCATGGGTGTTGTAGGATCTACCATGTTTCTCTCCAGCTGGACCCTGCTTGTTGCAGTGGCAAAGAATTGCGATGCCCTCGCGGTGCGTCTGATTGCCTGTGACGTGCCTTCGCTACTCCCCGTGAAGATGCTCAGACAGCTTGACATGGTTCTTGACTTGACAGGTGGCGCCACCACTTGGAAGGCGCGTGGCGGCCGCCAGTCGAGGGTGTGCGAGGTGGGGGCAGGCGAACGCATTGAGATCAATGTTTCTGACGTCCCCTATGAAGGTTGGCAGAGAAAGAAGAAATCTGGGAAGGTCTCTTTGAAGACTCAGGGATGCTGCCAGGTCGCCGTGTCGTGCTCTACGTGAATCTGCAGGCGCCCTCGGCTCAAATCTGTCTTTCTCAGCCGACTGCCTCCTCTCCAGACATCCCGTGCGATGTTGGACCGTGCGGGGCGCATCCCCGCCGAGGAGGGGCCGCGGCCGGAACCTCCGAGCACCGGCAGGTCTAATCATCCCACGACGGCCCCAGAGAAGCGGGCGTGGAAATGGAAGCAGTTCTGCCTGATGCTACTCTGCATTCTGGGCCGCGTGGCCATGAAGCGCCGCGCGGAGGCCTGCGTCGGTGCGAACATCGAGGGCCTGCTCGGGGTCGCCAGGGGACTGGCCAGCGAGGCTGCGTCGTCCACGCCTCAGACCCGCGATCCGAGACCTTTCTCTCGAGTCTTGAAGATCTCCGGCTGGGGGTGGCTCGCGGTGGGCATGGGGCTGGAGCGCGACGGCGCGGGCGCTGCGGTGACCGATCAGGCCGCGCGCGTGCGCCCTGAGAAGGCCATGCGCCACCGGGGCGACAGCGAGACACCCTGGTGGACGTGCGACGATTGCCAGATGCGCTAGGCGGGGTTCCCTGTCGAGGGCTTCATCGGCGCGGGCATGCCGTGCCCCCGGGGGCGGGTGGCGTCGGGGATGCATGCGGGCTACGCCTTCAAGGAGGTCTACGAGATGGGTTCTGAATGCCGCGAGTGGCGCGTGATGATTCGCGAGCCAGGCTAACCGGACCAGGTGGCCGATCCCAAGCTTGCCCACGAGTAATCTGGCCACCCTGGGAATCGAGATTTCGCTCGACTTCCGAGACGGGGCAATGCTAAGCCTGAAGTAGCGCGCTGGGTATTGAGACACTTTGTGCGACGAGTGCGAGGCGCGCTAACGGCCCCGCGCTCGCTGCCCTGCTGCTGCTGTTGGCATTGATTTGGTTGAGTTCAAGTGTCCGCTCAATGATGCGCCGCATTTCTGGATCAGCAGCAGATGGCGGGGCACTTCATTTCAGCTGGTTGGACATGCGGGCACTTGGGGGTCAGCGTATGTAGCATGGCAGGCATGTGTGCGCACGTGGGCACGAGTGTTTGGCATGCCAGAGGTCGTTGTTGTGGATCCTGGAACGGAGTTCCAGGGGTCGTTTGCCGATGACGGCGGCGCGTGCTTTTTCCCTGCGGATGTCCGCTCTCCGTGGCAAAACGGTCGAACGGAACGCGCTGGAAAGTAGCGGGAACGACGGCTCCATCAAGCCGTTCATGGGGTGGCTCCGGATGCTCCACCGGAATGGTATGCAATGAGGGAGTTGTGTTGCTTTGTCCGGAACCGTTGCCAGAATCGGTGTGGTTTCTCGCCTATGTAGCGGGTTGTCGGTCTTGCGCGTCTACCAGCGTCGCTGCTCTCCGATGATCCCATGGAGCCCGAGTGCTTGTCTATTGATCCGGGGCAGGATTTCCGTCGAGCGGAGGATTTACGCCGAGCCGCTATGAACGCTTGGACTGCCATGGAAAGTCGAGCGCGACTACTTCGAGCCCTCCAAGCACGACGCCGTATGCGAGCAACCTTCACGGAAGGCCAACTCGTAATTGTTCGGAGACATGGGCGAGTCGGCTCGGGGAAATGATTTGGACCTGGTGTGATCATCCCACCCGCTGCTGGGGGGGCTTGGATTAATGTGCGCGGGGCTTTGCGGCGCGTGTCCAACGTAGAAACGCGCGGTGCCGCGCGAGACGAGAGTCGAGACATCGAAATTTTTAATCGTTATCTTTGTGACCTCGAGATTGATATCGAGCGTGCTCGCGGTGCTCGTCGTTATGTCGACGTCGCTAGAGGGGGGTCCCAGAGTCCCTGGAGATGAGCCGCTGCGCGACCCTGAGGCGGTAGAGGTCGATGAAATTCCCGACGAATCAGACATTGATGCCGGTCAGGAACCTCAGCCGCCAACGCCAGAAGGTTGCGCGTGCAAAGTCAGAGCCTTAATTTAGTTATCAACCTCGCCCTTTTCTTGGCGTGATCAACTGGAGAACTGTCTTTCTCTCCGCTTCTGCTCCTCGGTGCGCCGCTCGCGCTCCCCTCCGGCTCTGATCCTTCGCCCCCCTTCTCTATCCTTAGCCGCTCCCTGCTCCAATTGTCCGTCGCTCGCTTGGCTCCGGAGGTGGCCCTCGAGTCTTTGGCGTCGGACCTCCCCTCCTCTCTTCTTCGCCCCCCCCCTGCGCGACTGTCCAGACCGTTGCGCCCCCCGCTGAACATTCGCGAGAGCCCGGGCCCCCCGCGACGAATTCGCGGGAGTCCTGCGAAAGATTCGCGGGAATCTTTCGCGCCGCGCACTGTCCTGCGAGGCGCCCCCTGGGCTACCTCGCCCCCGTGGGGCCCCCTTGGGCGATGCGCGAGGGCTGTTCCCGCGCGAGACCACCCTGGGCGACTCGCGCAGGAACTGTGTGGCGGAGACCCTCCCGGGCGATTCCACCGCTCGGACCGACCCCCCCCAGGGCGAGTCGGCCCGTCCCGGGGCCCTTCCTGGCGATCCAGGACCCCCCGCGCCCTCCCGGGCGAGCGGGGGCGGCTGCGGGAAAAGCCCGCGCCGAAGCTCCCCCTTTTAAGGGGGCCTTGGCGGGGGCGATCCGCGCCGGGGCGGCAGTCGAACCCTCCTGGGCGATCGGCCGCGGCAGATTCCCCCCGCCCCAAAAAGCACAAAACAAACCACGCAAAAAAAACACAAACCAACACACAACAAACACAACATAACACAAGACAGCACGGGGCGGAACATTACAAAACATAACAAAACGCACACAAAACACACAGACACACACACAACGATGACTAAATTATGGATCTGACTTTGCACGCCTAAAGAAGGGCCACAACGGCAGCCGACGACGGAAAGACATGGCGAACCTGGACGGGGGGGCGCTCGACAAGTGCGACCTCGTTTAGACGCCGCATCCTCTGCCGATTCGCAGGGCGAGCCAGGCTCGAGACAGCCCTCCGCGGCAGGGGCGCCGATGGGGGGATCTCCGGCGCCGCTGCCCGAGGCCCGGGCGCGCCCTGGCCCGCGACTGCGTCGTCGCACTTACCGCCATCAGCGCCGACTACGCTTGCGCCTCCAGGCGCTCCATCTGCAGACTCCGCAGACAAATTGGCCACCTACTGCGTGGGGGGCAGTCGTCATGATTAGGTGGCAGACGATTGGCTGCGAGCGCAAGAGACCCCCGACTTGGACAACATCTGCGTGGCCCGTCAATCAGAGGCAGCCTACCTCGATGCCTCGAGGTCATTCTTCTTAGAGAATACACGGGCTCCGGGTGAAATTAATATCAACCCATTACCTGGCCATCTTGAACGGCGCCTTCTTGGACCTACTGGTAGCCGACGCATAGAGTGGCCTGGAACACGTGCAGCAGGACCTGGCGGCGCTGAAGCAGCGCGCAGTCGCCGACGAGCTGCCGCCGCAGAAATCTGCCGCACCTCCCCTCAACGTTTCATTCTCTCTCGTTGGCGCGACAAGTGGAAGAATGCAGGGGCCGAGTGCGATGACGGGCTAAGAAGTACGACGCGAAATCGAAAGAGAGTCCACGTTCCCGACATTGCAGCGTTGGACCGCGCGGTGTCTATGCCCTCTACGTCAGACGCGCCGCTTGCTCTGCAATGTTTGTCCGCTATCAAGGCCGAGGCCTGGGCGGGCGACGTCGAGTCGGCCTTTATTCAAGGATTCCGACATTAGCGGGGGGAACTTCGGTTTGCGTCGCCCCCGTCGGGGGGCATTCTTGGCGAAGATCCTAGCGAGTTGCTGGCGGTCTTCCAGGCTGGCGCAGAAGTCTTCTGACAGCGTTCAAGGAGCGTGGCCTTGCTCGCCGTGTTCTGGCGCCCTGCTTTATGCGCGTGGACGAGACTTTTGACGGGTGCCCCGAGCAACTTCCCGGACCCGCCGTCGTCGAAAGGTTTTTTTTTTTTTTTTTTTTTTTTGTTTTTTTGGGGGGGGGGGCGGTATTGGAGACAGAATTGTCCATGCTGTTTCTCGCCTTCGCACGCGGTTCCAAGTCGGTAAAAGGATTGATTTCGTGGGGGGCGCCGCTGAATGCGGCGGGTGCTCTCTGCGACGGCGCGAGAATATCGACTTCGCCATCTTTATGGTGCGGTGCGTTGCAGAGCGAGCTCGACCTATCTGTCTCCCGCGGGGGCGCTGCAAGAACCCTGAACTACCAGCTGCGCCAGAGGAGTTTACAGCTATGCGCGGCTTGCTTCAGAACCTCAGTTGGGCGCGCCGAGAAGGCGCGCCCCACGGCTCGGGGGGCGCATCTCACCTGGGCAGCGCCCTGCCCAACTCCGCGGTGAAGGGCCCCATCGAGGCAAATGCTACATTGCGGCGCCTTGAGGGCGCCAGTGCCACGATCGCTATCAAATCAATGCCCTTTCTCGTCTCCGCCTGGTCGCTCTGTGCGACTCGGGTCTGGGCCTCGAGGGCGCGGGGCAGGGTCTCTGTCGGGCTGGCGACGTGATCTGTGCCGCGGACAAAGACCTTTTGCTGGGAAAGGAAGCTGATATCAGCGCTCTTGCGTGGTATTTGTGGGACTGAGCGTGCTGGGAGCTCGGATCTTATCACCGTGACCGACGCGATTTTTTGTGCGATTGTATCAACCGGGAACCGTTCGCTTCGACCGAGAAGCGAGCAGCCCTGGATATTGTTGGGGTCCAGGGCTCCATTGAGGACCTCGGTGGTCAGTGTCGTTGGTTCCCGCGCCAATTTAACCCTGCGGACGGTTTGGCGAAGGTAGAGGGGCACGTGCAAACTTTTTTGCAACTTATGCAGACGGCTAAGTGCAACGGAGAAAAGCATATCGGTTGGCAACCGGGAAACGCAATTCGTGACCGAACATTTCGAATGCTATTTTTCCCGTCGAACGCTGCATCTTCTCGGGCGTCTCCGACGCGCTCCACCCTTTGACTCGGCCCGCTGCCCGCTCAGCTCTTCCGACGCGTGGTTTCTTCTATTGCCCTCGTCGCGCAGTGGATGTGTCGGCGTGTCATGAGGCTTCGCCGTTTGCAACTGGCGATTTTGGCTTCGTGGCTGGGCCCCCCCCTGCCTGCGGGGCCGTGCCGCCCGAGGGCCCAGTGCCTGGGCCCCTGGTTCCTCTATTCGACGACCCGCCGGCCTCGTGGCGAGAGCGGGGTGGGCAGGTCGACTTCGACGGCGACGCCGTGCGCGGCGCTTTCCATGTCTGCGTGGAATGCGATGGCAAGATGGACGAGAAAGAGGTTAGTTCAGGTGGTTCTCCGGCTGCGGCGGCCGATGGCCCTTGGGCTGATCCCCGAAGCTTTATAAGTCAGGCTTTCGCCTCCGCCGCCGAAGGCTCAGCGCCGGCTGGGCCTCCTGAAGATCATCCCTGTGCGTCTCTCTTTCACGAACTTCAAGGAGAAAGGGGGGCAGGTGCGGCGCGCGAAAGACCCCATGACATCTTTCGGGGGGCGCTGGTGGGGACTTGCCCGGGCGCGAGCTTCCACGACCCGGCGGGCCTGGGCGGCGTGGGTGCTGCGGAGGTCGACGAGGAGCTGCGGGGCGAGCGGCGCAGGCCCACCACCGCGCGGAACCCGTGCTCCCTGGGCCGCTTTGATCCAATGGGCCGAGGCAGCATCGTCCGCGACGGCGGCGACAGACGTCGTGAACCTGGTGCCCATGGAGGACATCGACAGGGGAGATCTGTCATCCGAGGCTGAGCAGCGCAGAGATGAGAAGATGGAGAAGTTCGGGTGGGAAGATCATGCAGCGCCGAGGCGAGAAGGCGGAGAGGGTGCGTCGCGTGGGCGAGTGCAACGAGACCCCCGAGGAGTACGTCACGCGCCTCGAGCTCCCTGAGTCCGTCCCGAGGGAGTGGGTGCCATCCGATTCGGTGCCACATATCCATCGCCTCAAGGCGCACTTTGCATTCTTAATGGCCACGATCCAAAACCTCGAGCTGGAGGTGCGCCGTTTGGGGCAGGTGATCAACGAGATGCATGACGCGGAAGGTGGCTCGGTTTGCCGTCGGGCGAGGATCGCCCAGCGGCGGGGGGAGGGAGACGACGATTGAGTTGAGACCCAGCGGGTCAAACTGCAGCGGTACCCCGAGCTGCAACATACCAAGATGGCGTTGATCAAGAAGCGAGGCGAGGCGGAGAACGGGCTCGTTTACGCCAGACGTCAATATGAGGCGCTGGAGCACAAGGGCGCGGAGGTGGTCGACCCCGAAGCTGCAGGCGTGGCCCATTGCGCTGAGGGGCTGCCCACCTTCCTCCACAAGTTCGCGGTGCGTTCGGAGATGCATCGCCTCCAGCGTGCCAGAATGAACCAGCTCGCGCAGTCCTGGAACCGCTGTGTCAAGAGGCAGCTGCGAGTGCGACTCCACGGGGTCAGGTGCGCCCTGAAGGACGAGATGAGCAACCTCAGTATGATGGCGGACCTGGAGGAGGCGGCGGACGCCTCAAACGGTCTTCGAGAACCTACCAGGAATAACCTGGGCTGTACTCCCTGGAGTAGACGGACTCGACCCTTGACTGAGCAGGGTGTCCAAGCAAGAAGGGGTGAGCATCGAAGGCGCCGCCAGATCCGTAAGATCAAGCGCCAGTCCCAGGCCGAGGACGTCGAGGACGCAGGCTCGAACGAGGGCGGCGACGAGCAGGGGGGATGTCCCAGTGGCGGACCACCTGGCGCAGCGTCCGGTGGCGCCCGCGCTGACGACTTCCTGCAGCAGCCTGAGACGCCCTACGACGGCTGCCTGGAGAGGAAGCTCTTGGCCGATGCAAGAGCAAAGTCACAAGAGAACAGCAATCCGAGGAGCCAGGGCCGCCTCTGGAGCTGATTGCAGGCGAAGATCAGGCAACCAAAAGAACCGAGAGACCTGCTGCTGCTTCCTCGTCGGCACAGCGTCCTCATGCCGAAGAGGACATCGCCGACGACGCGGCCAGGGAGACAGTTAAAGAGGCGCCAACGCACGACGACAAACCGCTACTCCCATGGCCGAAGTACGTCGGGGCCGTCGGTGTCTACGTTTTGTTTCGCAACGAGCGCGGCAACATCGACGTCCTGGTCCATCGTCGGAGCGCCGAGGTGAGCAACTCGCATGCGGTCTCTGCTCCAGGGGGGCGGATCGACCAGAGGGATATGGGCGTCGCCTACAGGCGGGGCCTGGATATCGGCAATGCCGCCAGGTACGCAGCAAGTCGGGGGCTCGAGGAAGAAGCTGGGCCGTGCATCTCTCCGGGCGACCTGGCGAAGATTCCAAATGACAAGACCTTGGTCCCATTTCGCAAGAACTGCGGGGCCCTCCATCTGGGACCTCCCGAGGTCAATGGACCGCGCAAGCGATCTCGCAGTGGGGTGGAACACCAGGGTGTTTGGAGTCTACGATGTCCCGCCGGAGACGAGTGCCATGCCTGGGCCGGCGTGGGCGACCTTCTTCAGCTACCGGACGTGCTGCCCGCCCGTGGGCAGCCGCTGCGCTGCGTCGGGGCGGCGGAGAAGTGAATGATCATCCAGATGGAGCGAGGCGCGGTGAACGGGGGGTCGGTGGAAGCTCAGGGTGCAGACGCGGACCAGGCGATGCAGGGCGAGCCGTCCGACGCGAAGGAGAGAAACGGACTCTGGCCTACCGACGACGCGATCAACTACTTGGCGCCGAAGAGCAACAGACGCTGGACACACGAGGTGCACGTCCGAGCGCCCCCTTCAATGGCCCCCTGTCGCACGCGGTGGCAGCGCTGCATCGGTGCCCGAGACGGCCTGCGCCGCGTGTCTGGATGTGGCTGCTGGCGCCAATGCCCGCCGAGATTGCTATCGATCTGATCTAATCGTGCAATGCTCATCAGTGCGAGATCGTGGTGGACCACTTGAAGTTGCAGTCGAGACCAGTGAGTGCGGGCCTCTCTGTGGGTACTTTGAGGCGTGCGCAGATGCCGAGATCGAGTGCCCCGCGACCGCTCGCCCTGCGTCGGCGCTCGCATGGGGGATTTTGTGCGACCGGCCAGAATGGGTTCCCTCAGCGCTGGCCATCGTCCGCAGCAAGAACTATAACGAACTCCCCAAGATAGGCAGGGACCCGCGGCGCCCGCCTCAGGAGGAGGAGAAGTTTATCAACGACTGCTGGGGAGAGCGAGGCTGCTCTCGAGGAGATCATGGGGCAGATCAGAATCTGCGGCGAGAGCGACCAGAAAGAAGAGCCAGCGCGTCTGCAGGACAACTTCGGTGAGTTGTCAGGCGCCGTGGGGTTTCTCAAAGGATGCGTGGACAAATCTCCGCCAGCTGGGGAAGCCACCAGTGATGCTACGATGGCCACGATGTCCATCGACCAGTGCGTCTCCACTCCGGCGAAGGGGGCGTCTCCAGCAGAAATGGGTCATATACTTCTCTGACCCGAAGAACACTGCGCCAGTGCCCGCTGGAGGAAGGCCTACAAGCCGTCCAGGGAGAGCAAGCGTGCTCTCGACAAAATGATGAGCGCCAACTGGATAGTATTCGCCAAGATCGACGTGGCGAGGGGCCACCGGCTCGACGCTCTGGTTCACTATGATTGTTTTGAACGCACTGGTTCTGGAGGTTCACTCTAGGATACCCAAGTGGCCAGTGGATCTCACATTATTCGTGATCACCTCCCTGGGCTCATCGAGGGCCCTCTTGCGCTGGGTCCAATTGCGTATCCAACTGTGCAGTGGTGGGCCATGGAAACGTCAATGGCATGCGCCAGGGAGATGCGGCAGCATGAGAAGCTCAGCAAACCAGAGGCCGACATCCAGACCGCCTACCACGGCGCCAACTTGACAGCACTTGCTTCTGTTTGGAGCAAGAGAGGCCTGTTTCAGCTGAAGCAGGGGCCGTCGAGCGCGGACAATATCTTCGGTGTCTTCTGTGAAGGAGCACATCGCCGTATTTTCTGCACTCGCTACTTGGTGCACCTGTCGTCCGACGTCGGTCCCGAGATGAATCTCGACTCGTGCATTTTCGATATGCAGGTGGGCCGCAAAGGCCGCGCATGTTACCCCGAGATGCAGGTCCACCGGCAGTGGTGCCAAACCGCAAGCAGTACCTGCGTCACCCAGCTCTGGGTCCACACTGTGACGATGAGGGAGATCTGGGACAAGGTACAGGCGAAGGAGCAAGTCTGTGGATGGTATAGGCTCTGGAATCGCACGGTCAGGATGTACCTTGCGGCACAGGCCATCCCCGCCGCGTTTCCGAGCGTCCACGCGTAGTCGGACGAGAAGATTGGGAACTCCGACCTGACGACTCTCGAGGCCAAACTGCTCCCCAAGCACGAGAGACGGGTTCCTTAATGGACCAAAGACATCAGCGCAGCAGTCCGCTGCTTGGAGCGCATTGGCTACCAGGACGACTCCCGCGGGATCGAGCCGCAGAGCTTCATGGAAGAGATGGGGCAACCTGCGGGCGAAGCAGGATCTGGAAATCTCATCATGGAACCGGGATCGAACAATCCCTTCGTGGAGCTCGCCTAGAGACATTCTCAAGGCCTACGTGTTCGTGTAGCCGTACCGGCTGTGCGCCACAGACTCTTTGGGACCACATGAGATGATTACGGGATCTGAGTGGCTACGAATTCCGAGTACCATAAGCAGGAGTTCACGGACTGAGGCAAGGCGGCGTTTCGGCGGCAAAAAAAGTAGGAGCTCTGCTTGTCATGCCCATGTCAGCCTCCCCGCCTCCTGCGCCTCTCTCTGTACTCCCTGGTGCACCGCCGTTGTGGCTCACAAGCGCCCTTGAATCACCCGGCGCGCAAGCGACGGGCGCGCCCTGACCCCCGCAAAAGGAAAGAGAACGTGCTCTCTCTCTCACAGCACGCCCCCCCATACTTGTACTTCGTGTCTTTCTGTATTCCATACAGTTACTCCCGTACATTCCACAGAAGGGGAAGAGGAAGGGGGAGCCGAGGAGGAGGAGGAGGAGGAGGAGGAGGAGGAGGAGGAGGAGGAGGAGGAGGAGGAGGAGGGGGAAGGGAGGAGGAGGAAGGAAATGAGGAGGAGGAGGAGGAGGGGACGGTGAGGGGGAGGGGGAAGGGAAGAAAGGCGATGGGGGGGAGGAAAAGGAGGAATGGGAATGAGGAGAAGAGGGGGGGGGGAGCCAAGGAGGAAGAGGAGGGCGAGGAGGAGGAGGAGGAAAAGGAGGAAAAGGAGGAGGAGGATGACATGGAAGAGGGGGAATAGGACAAGCAGGAGGAGTAGGAACCGAGGGTGGATGAGATGAGGTGAGTGAGGACGATCAACGATGAAGTAACGATGCGCCAGCGATGCTGCATCAACGAGTAATACCCAATTGGTGCCAATGATGCTGGGATCAATCGTCCTGTCTCGGGGACTTCTTTCCGCATCGGTCCCCACTTCTTTGCCCCCCTGCGAAATACGAGCGCACCGTGAGCGTGCCATTCAGGCAAGGACCCCACTTTGAGATCCCTGTAGCTATAAGGAATGCGAAGGGGCCAGACCATAAAGACGATGTAAGCTTCGTTTTGACAAGTAGCCAGCTTCCATCCGTGTAACAGTTTCATGTTTGTGTATTCCTGCGTTCGTAATTCGTCAAGTTCCAAGCGGCAGCTCCATGGTGGAAAAAAAAGCTGCGCCCGATCCGTCTAACTGTTGCGTGCGTGTGCCCGTTTGGTCAACGATGCTAGCGAAATCTCCATCTGGAACCACAGCCTGAAAAAATCGGACCGAACTCCATCCGTGTGCATGTTGCGATTTGTTCATTGCCATATACGTTAGTGAAGCATCAAACGAGAGCGCCATTATGATCAGGTGCCGTTTTCCGTCCTTGGTGCATGTTGCGAGTTTTTACATTTATGGTCATACACGGTCGTGCAATTTCAAGGCACCAGCCGCCCTCCGTTTTAACCAAATTCGCACGTGCGCGGCGCTGCAGCGATCACCATATTTGAAAACGAGTTGCTCTTGTTTCAATTGAAAGTTCTTCGCACGAATTTGCGCAACGCTAAAGCAAGAGCCGCAGTTCGAACAACAATTCGCCCTTCATCTTTGCTGCCACTGGACAAGCGTAAGCCGAATGTGCGCGGTGTTATCGTGAGAGCGCCCCATTTTTGTAGCCAGCACGAATTGAAAGCTCCAGAATCACAAGTGGCAAGGGAGTCCCTCAACTAGCCCAATCTGCCCTGCCGATACGTCTGGAACCGCGGCGTGGATGAGTTAGGTACAGTGCAGAGGTATGGATGGGGAGGAGGACCAGTTGAAACCCGAGACGCATCCACGATGTTGTCCTTTCCTTCCGAGTTTTATTTTTTTCCGAGTGCCCCACAAGAAGTTTTTTCATTGCATGAATTGCCCCATTCGAAGACAACATGTTAGAAAATCCTCAATCTTGCCGCAACACCGTTCTCTGGACTGCAGCGTCGCGAGTTAACGTGACCGTTGCGTATTGGCATTCCGAAATCGTGCCATAAGACCCTTCCTCGGACTCTAATGCAACGGAACACGATTCCATTCGCCCTGAAAACATTTATCTTGGCCAGAACACCATTCCTGGGGCTTCGACCATACGAATGCGCGCAGCGATAAGGCTAGAACCACATGTTGAAACCGGCCCGCCCTCCATCCATGAAACGGTTGCGCACTTTTAAGATGAATGTTCGCGGCGCTAAGGTGAGAGCCACATTGTGAAAACGGCCCGCCATCCATCCGTTAAACTGTTGCAAACTTTTAAAACGAGTGTGCGTGGCAGTGAAGCGACAGCCCTATTTTGAAAACGGCTCGCCCTACATCCGTGAAGCTGTTAGGAACTTCGAGCTCTAGAACCATACACCGTGACCACGTTTCATTCGAAACGCCAGGCCCGCCCTACCGACACGTGTGGGATTGTGGCAGGGAGAAGTTGTGTACAAATAAGGGAAACGGATGGAGGACGAGGATGATGATGAGGAGGAGGAGGAGGAATAAGGCGGAGGCACAGGAGGATTATTTTGATGAGGAGGAGACAGGAGGAGGAGGAGGAGGGGGAGATGGAGGAGGAGGAGGAGGAAGACGAGGAAGAGTAGGAGGAGCAGCAGGAGGTGCATGTATCAAGAGGCGGAGGCGGAGGCGGAGGCGGAGGCGTAGGAGGAGGAGGCGGAGGAGGAGGAATAGGAGGAGGAGGGGGAGGGCCAGTGTGAACCCAAGAGTCATCAAGATGTTGGAATCAACCCTCCCTCCAAACTCCCTCTTTATAGGGCCCTACAACCGTTCATCTCCACTGAGGGAGTCGCCTCGTTGGAAGACAACCGTTTGAAAACCCTGAAGCATGCCAAAACATTATTCTCTGGATTCCAACGCCACATATCAACCTGACTGTTGCGTCTTGACGATCCTGAATCGTGCCAGGGCGCCATCTCTGGGACTTCAGCACCGTGAATCAACGTACCTGTTGCACCCTCAATTCTGAATCCTTCCAAAACGCAATTTCTGGTGCGTTGGTCCTGGGAATCCGTGACGCCCTTGCACATTTTAACAACCAGTGTGTGCGGCGCTAAGGCGGGAGCCACATTTCGAAAAGGAACCGCCTTCATTCCGTGAACTTCTTCGACTTTTGAAGAAATGTGCGTGACGCTAAGGCGAGAGCCACATTTTGAACACGACCCGCCCTTAATCCGTGAAGCTCTTGCGTATGTTTAGAGCGAGTGCGCGTGGCGCTAAGGCGAGAGCCACATTTTGAAAACGACCCGCCCTCAATCAGTAAAACTCTTACAACTGTTTGAAACGAATGTGCGCGGCGCTAAGGCGAGAGCCACATTTTGAAAACGGGCCGCCCTCAATCCGTGAAACTCTTGCAAATGTTTGGAACGAGTGTGCGCGGCGCTAAGGCGAGTGCCATACTGTGAAAACGACCCGCCCTCAATCCGTAAAGCATGTGTAAGCGAGAGCCACATTTTGAAAAGGATCCGCCCTCCATCTGTGAAGCTGTTGACATTTTTGAAACGCCCATCCCGCCCAAAAAACTTGCCTCGGGGTGCGACAGGGAGAAGTTATTCATACGGAAACTGAATGGAGGAGGAGAAGGAGGAGGAGGAGGAGGAGGAAGAGGAGGAGAAGGAAAGGAGGAGGAGGAGGAGGCAGGAGGCAGGAGGAGGAGGAGGAAAGGAGGAGGAGGAAGAGGAGGAGGAGGCAGGAGGAGGGTGAGGAGGAGGAGGAGGAGGAGGAGGAGGAGGAGGCGCAGGAGGAGGAGGAAGTGGCGCAGGAGGAAAAGGAGGACGAGGGCTTTCCCTCCCCCCCCCCCGGGCGAGGTCCACATGTCTGCGACGGCTGTCGGGGGCCCGTGAGCCGCCCACCCTATGCCCCTCCTCTCCCGTTGTTCCTTCATGCCGCCTGATTTCCCTCCCGAGCGCGCCCGACCTGCCCTTGACGACGGTGCCCGGTGGGGGGCGCGCGGCATGAAAACCGCAGCCGCGCTTGCGCAGCGGGTACTGGCAGTTGTTGGTGGGGCACGCAGCGCTTGTGGGTGGGGGGGGGCACGGCAGCACACGGAAGGCGTCCATTATCAGGCAAGCGGTGCGGCGACCCCACGCATGTGGGAGCTGGCGCGAAGCACAGGACGCTTGCGACACCGCAGTCGGGGCTCAGGGCGCAGCACGGGACGGCGCAGCCTTGCACGGCACGCGCCGCGTTAACCGGACGGCGCGGCACGCGTGGCACAGCACGCGCGTTGCGGCAGAGCATGTACGCCACGGCCTGGCATGGCTCGCGCGGCTCGCAGGTGTACCCGCGCTCGCAGCACGCCACTGGCGGCGCACGCGGCACCGCGCATGTCACACGAGGCTCGCGCAGGGCATGCCCTTTTCGACGATTCGCGCAGCGAAGTGTGCGTGTCAACCGGAGCTCTTCGGCTGCGCTCTCCCGGCGGCGCCCAGTCCAGCAGTGTGTGCGTTGGCCTTGCGAGGGTTGTGAGCTCCGTGGCGGGCGCCTTCTGGCCATGCCGCTCGAGAAACGATGTACTGTAATCTTTGTGTGCTGTATGTTCGTGTCCCACGTGCGCCTCTAGCATCAGCACGCCGAACTATCATGTCCTTCAGCGTCCCGTTTTCTCCTCCAGTGGGACTGTGTGTGCTACTACACGACTAGGAGGAGGAGGAGCAGGAGGAGGAGGAGGAGGAGGAGGAGGAGCAGGAGGAGGAGGAGGAGGAGGAGGAGGAGGAGGAGGAGGAGGAGGAGGCAGCAGCAGCAGCAGCAGCAGCAGCAGCAGCAGCAGCAGCAAGAGGAGCCGCGTTTCGCTGCCTGCGCCCCTCCCCGTCCGTGTTCCACCTGGGTGCTGCTTCGACTCCCGCCCTCCCTGGCGCCGTGGGCCGCTGGTGGATGGGAGGGCAGCGTCGTAACCGGCGCCCGTGCCCCCCCCAGCATCGAGGCATCGATCGAGGAGGTGTCGGAGCTCCGCGCGGATTTCTGGGGCCAGCGCTGTGCCCCTCGTCGGCGCCTCTGGCGCCGTCCTTGGCGCGCTCGGCGCGCCAAGGGGGGGGGGGGCTCAGCACAGATCCCAGAAATCCGCGGGGACCTCCGAAAGTTTATAAATCTCTCGGCCATTGTTATCCAGATACGGTAGGTTTGAGTCGGGCGTGTCCCTCTACACGAGGAGTCTATTAAAAAATAGCCCAAACACGATTCATGGGATGATGTGTTGATAATTTTTGCGCATGTGTGGGGTACAGTCAGCCTGCATAGTAAGGATGGGCAACCTTCCCAAGGGTACCCTTGCATCCTTGCCTCCCGCTCTCGCTGGCCGCGCCCCGCTCGAAAAGCTTCGAAATGGGCGTCCAAGGCCCTTGTATCCTTACCGCGCATCCTTACTGTACTGGTTGATTGTATTTTTTGGAGATTTGTTTTGTCGTCCGAAGTCCGCCTGTAGGGGGACGCGCCGCGTTGCCGCGGCGGTGACCCCAGCGTCTGCGTTCGAGGCCGAACGCCGCCAGGGGCCCCGGCTCGGCCGGCATCGAGCGCTCTGCGGCATCGGAAGGCCATTGTCGTTCAAGCCTCAACGTCAAGCAGTGGCGAGGCGTAGGCTTACCAAACCGTGTTCTAATGATCTTTCGTGGTTTGCACGAAATGTTCTTAGAACATTTCTGGCTGGGACTGTCTTGTTTTGACGCACCGGGCGTATGTTCTAAGAACATTGTTTTTGTTCTTAGAACATTTGTGGGTTCCAAGAACATTTCGTGGCAGGACTATAGGAATGCCGGGACGGTCGGTCCCTGCTCAATTCAAGCCTCACAACAGTCCACGCGAAGTCAGGAACCGACGACGATGTCATCGCGACTTGAGCCTGCCGCAGGCCTGCCCGGAGAAGTCCTGAGCTCCCTCCCTGGAGAACTGGTCCGCTGGTTGCCCCTGTTTTGCCCAAGCTGGTGGCAATCCCAACAATCGTCCGACAGTCGTCAAACTCAGGAGTAGAGTAGGGCAGAATGAAGGAGAGAAAAGTAGATGAGTCGAGTCGAGTCGAATCTATTAGAGCAGAGGGAAGCAGATAAAGTTTGGGGTAGAGTAGAGTAGAGTCGATAGAGTAGGAGTAGGAGTAAGAGTAGGAGTAGGAGTAGGAGTAGGAGTCAAGCTAGCCAGCTCGAGCGAGTCAAGCATGGCATGCCCAGTCCCACCCGCCCTCCCACAACATAAGAAGCAAAGCTGGCACAACTGGGGGCCGAAGTCACACCGGCCAGCCGGTTTGGTACAGCTGATGCGGCCGCGATGGCGGTTGCCGACGGGAACTGGCGAGCGCGTGTTGAATGCCGCGCACGCATTGCCAGACGAGTCGAGAATGGCCCGGTACACCGCAGGAAGCCAGAGGTGGCCGGAGGAAGCCCGACGGTCTGACAGGACACCCCAAAGCATTTTTGTGAAAAAGCATTGGGTTTTTGATGTTTTTATGTTGAAATGCTTGCAAACACACGGTGTTCGGTAGGATTCTGACATGAACGCGCGAGTGTGCTCTTTGTGGTATTTTTTGCACAGGATTCGCGGCCTGGGTGCATGACAGAGCATCGCGAGTGCACCGCGCGATGACGTGAAATCGCTGGATTTGACCGAATTCTTAAGATTCCTATGGTTTTCCTATGATTTCAGCAAGAGAGCCCGGGCGGGAAATTTGTACAATTTTTGTGAAGAAGCATTGGGTTTTTGATGTTTTTATGTTGAAATGCTTGCAAACACACGGTGTTCGGTAGGATTCTGACATGAACGCGCGCGTGTGCTCTTTGTGGTATTTTTTGCAATGGATTATCGCCGTGGACGACAGGACGTCCATGTCGAGAGGAAAAAATAAGAAAAATGTTGATTTTGTATTGTTTTTTACAGGTTAGGATGGGACCACCCGGATGCGCCCGCTATCTGCCGGCCTGAGGGGGGAGTAGGAGTATATTCTAATAAGGAATAAGGATATGAGTAGGAGCAGGAGTATGAGTATAGCAGAGTAGAGAAGGGTATGGTAGGGTAGGGTAGTGTATGGTAGCGTCGAATCGAGCAGAGTAGGGTAGAGTAGATGGTAGAGTAGAGTCGGATATCATATAGCGTAGCATCGAGTAGAGTAGCGTGGAGTAGAGCAGGAGTCGAGCAGAGTCGATCATAACATAGTATATTAGGGTAGGGTAGAGTGGGTTAGGGTAGGGTCGGTCAGGGTAGGTAGGGTAGAGTAGAGTAGGGTCGAGTAGAGCCGAGTATAGTAGAGTATGGGTAACTGGTGAAGTTGGGTCGGGTACAACCGAGTAGATTAGAGCATAATAGAGTAGAGACGAGTAAGCGAGTCGAGTATATCAACACTGAGTTGACTAGAGTAGAGTAGAGCAGAATCTAGTGTAAGAGTAGAGTCGAGTAGAGTAGGAGTAGCGTTCCATAGATCTGGAGTAGAGCAGAGCCAAGTCAGTCAGGCCGAGCGCGTCAGAGGGCCCCGCCTATTCCCACCGTCCCTCCCACAACATACCAATCAAGTGTGGCACAACTTGATATCGGGATTGGAGTGCGTTCCCACCTCGCAAACGAGAGGCGCTCGCGCGCGGCCCCGCTTCCGACGACTTGGCGAAGGGACAGCTACGCGGGCCGCGCAAGGGCGGAAGCGGCAGCACCTCCGGTGGGAGCGGCGAAGACGACGCGTGTGCCGCGCCGAGCACAGCACGTTCCGCTTCCGCTGGCAGGCTGGGCGGCGCTATGACGAGGTCGGCATTTCGCCCTCTCTCGCGCGGCCCCGCCGCCGCTGTCGCTTTCCCGGGAGATTCGGCGAACGAGCCGTGCGTCGCGCCCGGGCGGGGCACCGCTTCCGAGGCGAACTGCGCACGGAGCCTGGGCGGCGGCGACGCGTCACCCCAGCCGCGCAGGCCTCCCAGGTGGGCGAGTAACAGGTACGGTGGGGGCGTTCGTTCAGGAGCGTGCCCAGGAGGCTTCAGACCCTGGAGGATTCCTTATCTGATGAGGGCGGCGGTGATATCCATGGCCAATCCACGGTTGGAGTTCCACTGGCTTCCAGACCCTGGATTCCTTATCGAAGGTTTCCTTATCAATGCCCCCACCGTGTGCGCGGAACCGAGGCGAGAGTTACATTTCCGCCCGCTCGCGCTCTGACGACGTGGCCTGCGAAAAAGGTGCGCCGCGCCCCAGCAGAAGCCCGATTGTCTGGAACAGTGAGCGCGGCGCCGAGGCGAGCGCGACATTTCGGCCTTTCGCGCGGAATGTGCGCCCCGTCGCATTCCTGCCACGCCTTTTGCAACAAGGACGGCAGAATCTTTCGACTGAGTCGACCATCGTCGACTTTGTGGTGTTCTTTCGCACGAAGGCTGGAGGGGCCGAGATGAGGCTCTGGTCGGCCAGCCGCAGTAGAGTAGGGTAGAGGATAGAGTAGAGCCGGGCAGGACAGAGTAGAGTAGAGTAGAGTGGAGTAGAGTCCAGTCCAGTCCAGTCTACTCCAGTCCAGTCTACTCCAGTCCACTTCGTTTCAGTCTTCGGATCTATTCGGATTCTGCGCTGGCTGATATTTATCCTTCTGATCGAGAAAGAGCAGCAGCAGCAGGAGGAGGAGGAGGAGGAGGAGGAGGAGGAGGAGGAGGAGGAGGAGGGAGGAGGAGGAGGAGGAGGAGGAGCAGGAGGAGAAAGAGGAACTCCGAAACTTTCCAGGAGTCCTTGCCCCCCCCAGCGGCAGCGCTGGGGGCGCGCCCACGGGAGGGATGCCGGCGGCGCTGCGGCTCTGCCTGGCGCTGGCGCTGCCGCTGCTGCCGCTGCCCGCGGGCGCGGGCTCGCAGGCCAGCCTCGTCCGACCTGTCCCCAGAGACGGTTTCCTCCTCCCTCCTCCTCCTCCTCCTCCTCCTCCTCTTCTCCTACTCCTGCTCCTCCTCCTCCTGCTCCTCCTCTTCTCCTCTTCCTTCTCCTCCCTCCTCCTCCGTCCTCCTCCTCCTCCTCCTTCTCCTCCTTCTCCTTATCCTCCTCCTCCTCCTCCTCCTGCCGCTCATCCTGCTTCTGCTCCTCCTTCTCCTCCTCCTCCTCCTCCTCCTCCTCCTCCTCCTCCTCTTACCTGC
This sequence comes from Prorocentrum cordatum, assembly GCA_963575745.1. Classification (NCBI taxonomy): domain Eukaryota; class Dinophyceae; order Prorocentrales; family Prorocentraceae; genus Prorocentrum; species Prorocentrum cordatum. Next base: position 163,251 of record CAUYUJ010017347.1, on the reverse strand, counting down.
CCTCTTATCACAGCAGTATATACACAGGCGTCCTCCAGTGGATTGTTCTCCTGCTGGGGAAGGTTTCCTCTTGTCCTCCGCCACACAGTATGGGCGTTGCAAAAACGGGCCTCGCCTGCGAGGATCGAAGGAGATGTCGTCTCTTCCGCGTCGGAAGGGCGGCGGAAGGGCGGCGAAGGGTCGGCGGAAGTAAAGCGAGGCCGCCTTCGCTGGCGGAAGCCGGCGGAAGGGTTGCGGAAGGCGGCGGAAGTGAAAGATGCGCCCAGGGCTCCTGGAATCGGCCATATACACAGGCGCCCTCCAATGGATTCTTCCCCTGCTGGGGAGGATGGCGGTGTATAAATCACCACTGCGGGCCAGCAATATTATACATCGCCACCCTCCCTTGAAGGCAGAGGGAATACTCGTCGGCGGGTGTTTGTGTGTGTGTGTGTGTGTCCCGCCCTGGGGGACGTGCTGAGTGTGTTGGCTCCGCACTGACCATTTCGCACCCTTGTCCCACTGGGCTGCTTCCAGTAACCGCACTGTGCCCCGCCGCCGCCGCCGGCCCCTTGGTGCACCGGCGGGGCCGGCCGCGGCACGCGTTCCCGGCGTGACCCGTCCCCCTGAGCGGCCTCGCTTCTCTTCTCTCCTCTTTCGGCCGTTTCTTCTGTCCTGTCCCCTTGTCCTTGCCTTGTGGCACCCCGTTCAGTTAGCTCTCCGCCAGCGCAGTTGCTCTGCCTAGCCGCCGACCAGCAAGTGCTTGTGTATACATATATGTGTATATATATATATATGTATATATATATATATATATATATATATATAACTTTATGTGTACACATCTCTATGTATGTTGTGTATCTCTATGTGTGTATATAGATTTGTGTATATTTATAGATATATCTATATATACATATATATTTATATAAATGAATTTATACAGGTTTGTGGCGTATGCCCTCTGGCGCGCAACGGTCGTTACCTGCCCCCCCCGAGAGAAGGTAACGACCTTGCGCTCTTCGCGGGGGAGGGGAGCCTGCCAGTGCTCGCAGGCGCTCTGCCGGTGCTCGCACCACCTCGCCCATGCGTTACCGCTGCCTGGGGCCCGGGGCTCCGACCGCACCATCCGAGGGGGGAATTTATCCATATCCACCGCCTGGAGGGTCAGTTTTCGGAGCCTCGGCAGGCGGTGGATATGGATATTTTCGGGCCCCCGGGGGCCGAAATGTATCCATATCCACCGCCCGCTGGGGCACCAGGACGTCGGTTCCCAGGCGGCGGGTATGGATAAATCCCCGCCTCGCACACCACCCCTTGCGTGCGGTATGTTCGCGTCGTGACGACCGGCGGCGACCCCGCCGTCGGCGCTCAACGTTGAACGCCGCCGGCGACAAAGAATCCTTCGATGTCGTATGATCTGGCGTATCGGAAACGGACGATCGTTCAAGGTGGAACGATCCCCGCGGCATCAGGAACCAGCGCCGAAGTCGGCACGACACGACTCTGCCGTAACGACCGTTGCGCGGAGATCGTCAAAAACAGCACCATCCCATCCCCGCTGGCCTGTGGCATCTCAGCCCAAGCAGCCCGCCCTCCCAGGTGGAGGCAGGCCGCGCGAAGCCCCGGGCCACCCCCCGAAGGCGCGACGACGACCGCGCCTCGGCGCGCCGCGGTCTGGGCGGGAGCGGCCGCCCGTCTCCAGGGGGAGCGGCGCGAGGGCGCGGAGGTGCGAGGGCGCGAAGAGGATCGCGCGTCGCGCATCGTGGGGCGCGAGACGCGAAGTCAGGTGACCCAGGAAGCCCGAAGGAACAGGCGTGATGTCCCCGCCCAGGTGGGCACGTCGGCCGGTGGGGCCGAGGCTGCGCCAGCGGGGGTGGGAACCGGCAAAACGATGCTCAGCAGGACCAGCAAGGGCAGTTCTCCGCGCCGCCGCAGGTGCACGATTTCGAGGACCCCTCGCTGGATCACCGGGGCGCTGCGATCCGCTTCGAGCAGCAGGGCCGCAAGGCCGACGCGGAGCGGGCCTTCCAGAGCGCCGCCCGCTTCTCGCCGTCCTGGACCACGCTGACGGACCTCGGGGTGTGCATGATGAGGCGCAGCCGGCTGGCCGAGGCCGAAGAGGCTATGTCCGCGGCTGGTGGGCCAACTTGAGGGCCAGAGGTCTGGCGAAGGATGACAAACCCTACCCCTGCGGGTCCAACCGACGCTTGGGTGCTGGAGACCCCCGCTGGGGTTAGCCCACGTTCCAGAAATCTGGCTTGCACGGGTAGGGTTCACATGTGGATGCCCCGAGGGGCAGGAGCCAACTAAACAGACACCCAGGGGCCAACAAACATTCAAGTTCGGCAGACTCTTCTCAGTGGCCGAGCGAAGACAGCATTGGCAATCCGACAGGCAACATAGACGACACGGGTCACCAGTTCGTGGAGACATCTGGCCTCCGGAGGCTCCTCTTGCGTGCTCCTGCCCCCCCTGGCCCTCAGACTGGCCAGCCGACCGCGGGAACGTGCTCAAAGCGCACTCCCTCGCGGACTCGCAGAAAGCGTTGGACCACGTGAGCGGCAATCTGGACGTGCTGGAGCAGCACATGGCCCACAGGCGCGGGGAGGAAGTGCACTCTGCACTGTCGTACCGGCGCCGGCACAGCGGCATGGGCTCCGCAGTCTCAAAGACAAGCGAGGATTCGGCTGCGACCGAGGGGGGGAAGTGAGATGGAGACGGCCTTCTCAGAAGGCGAAGGCGGCGGTACTCCTCAGAAGCCCTCGCGCCTTCTGAGAAGTTTCCTGTGTCCTCGGGGAAGGTTCATAATGTTTCTCAAAAGGCCAGGAGACTTCCGAGCCTTCTGAGAAGGCCTTCTCCTTCTCACTCTCCACCCGGGCCCGCCGCCGAAGGATTCTCATGGTAGACCCCCGCAAGAGGAAGCCGTGACACGCCCGCGCTTAGTCCACCAGAGGCCCAGGCTGCCTCGGGCCAGGAGGTTCAAGAGGAGAAGCGTCGCCGACCTGGACAAGGCCAGCGCCGAGCCCCGGAAGCAGAGGGCAGTGCTCGGGGCCCCGTTCGTCCTCAGAGACGGCATGAAGGGCTGGAGGATGCTGGAGACATGGAACAAGACTTGGCGGCAAGAGCTCCAGGCGGTGTTCCCCAGGGCGGTGACCGACTTCTACCCGTACAACATGCTCTCCAGGAAGCGCCAGAGCCCCTATCTGTCGCGCCTTCCGGTTGGCATCTTCGAGCTGACCGCGTCGGAGAGGCAGTCCCGCTTCGACCCAGTGAACGATAAGGGCCTGGAGGCCGGCCGCTACATGCACCTGCAGCTGACACCCAAGATGTGGGCTGCGCTGGAGGAGAAGCGCCACTTCCCTGCGGACAGGCACACCTTCTTAAGAAACGACGAGTGGCAGATGAATTGCATGAGCGAGGAGATCCAGGAGGAATGGAACCTCAAGACGCACTGGAAGATTATACTGGTGGGGTCGCGGGGTGCGGGGATGTTTAACCACTCGGACTCGCTACACACGTCCTCCTGGCACGCCCACGTGATGGGTGACAAGTGGTGGTATGTCTGCGGCAGCCTGCTGAACGGCACCCACGTGTGCTTCGAGGATATCCTGAAGCCCGGGGAGATCCTTTACTACCCTCCGCGATGGCACCACGAGACGCAGTGCCTGTCGACGCCCACTATGACCCTCACGGACACCGTGGCCCACGCTTACAACGCCGAGGGCATCTGGGCCAAGACCTACGGGGAGTGCACCGGGCGTCAGTCCCTGAGGTTCGACTTCTCCGCCCAGCTGTGCGACGCGCTGGGCGGGAAGTGCGAGGACCACTGGCGCGAGCGGAGCCGGGAGGCGGGCCGCGCGTGGAGCGGTCAGAAGCTGGCGCCGTGGCGCACCAACGCGAGGGTCGGGGAGGTCAGCAAGAAGGAGGCAATCAAACCCACGCACAACAACTACGATGGCCGCAACCACATCGCCGAGACGTGGAACTGAGCGAGTGTCCTCTGGTCGCGTGGCGCAAACCAGAGTTGCTTGCCGTGCGTCAAGACATCCTTCTTCTCTTCCTCCTCCTTCTCCTGCCTCCTCTTCCTCCTTCTCCTCCTCCTGCTCCTTCTCCTCCTCCTCCTCCTCCTCGTTGTCCTCCTGCTCCTCCTCCTACCCGTCCTCCTTTTCTGTAGCCATTTCGGCACTGGTCTCTGCAGAGGTGTGCCCCGCTTTCTCCGCAGCCTCTTCGCTCATGTCCAGCGGCTCGGCCGCGGTGGCAACGGGTACGCCCTGGGTGGCTGCGGGACGGCTCGTCGTGCGAGTCGATGGGGGACGAGGCCTCGGGCGCCCAACTGCTGCCGACCGCAAGGCTCGGCGGGACTGTGCCAGGCTGTGTGCTGATCGTGCACACTTGTCAAGTTGAGTGGCGAGCTGGAGCGGGTCAAGGGCGACTTAGACGCCGTCCTCGCCAGAGTCCAGCTCCTCTTCGGGTCGTCGAGCTCGCTCGCGGATGGCGTGCTGGCCATGGTGCCGCACTTGGCGGCCAAGCTGCAGGGCTGCAGGCCGTTGCCCGAGGAAGTTCCTCGCCGTAATGTGGCCTGCCATGCTGATGCGCGTGGGTTCCGCGACGCAGCGGCATCCGCTCACACGTTGAAAGAGCAGCGGACGGGCCTTCGGAACGAGTGCCGTCAAGATCCGGACCCCTTGTCGGCTGCGGGCTGAAGCCGCGGTATTCGTTCCTTGTGTTTGGTGGTGCGTTGATGACGCTCCTCTTGTCCTTCTGGTGGACGCTGCTGATCAGCATGGGGTGATGCTCCCGATCATGAGCGCGGTGCCGTTTGCGAGGCCCCTGCCCCCTCTCCCTCTGGCGCTGTGTGTGCTGCTGTGTCGGAGGACGAAGAGGTGATGTAGGTGGAGTTTGAGAAGTTGCCGATCGAGGAGGCGCATTGTCCTGACGAGGATGTTGAAGGCCCTGTTGGTGAGGGCCTCAACGATGACGCGAAGGTGTTGCAGAAGGACGCCGCCTCCATCGGGTCCTATTTGTTGGAGGCGCGGCAGGCGCTCGCCTTGAGGCGGTGCCCTGATTGCGCCTATGGGCCGCGCCTGGACGTGCGCGCGGTGGGGATCGAGGTGGGCGGGCCGAGCGATTGCGAGGTCTGCGTCGGCGGCATCGCCGATGGCAGCGACATCGTGTACTGTCTCGCATGCGAGTCGTCGTGCCGCATCTCCTGCGTCGAGGTGCTGGTGCGGGACTCGACCTCGAGAGGGCCCTCGGTTAAGGACTGAGCCATGTTCCAGCAGCTTCGGCTCGCCGGCGCGGCCCCGTTTGCCGCCGAGAGGGGGGGGCTCCCTGTGGGTTCTTGAGATCTGAGGGAGGGGCCTTGCTGCTTCCACGACACCGTGACGCATTGTCAGCCGAAGCCAGCCGACTCCCCGTCCTCCTCCCCTCCTTCCCCCCCCCCATCGTCCCTTCCCAGTCACCCTCTTGGCCACGTCCCTCTTCTCTCTTCTCTCCTCCCTCCCTCCCCGTCCTCCCTCCTCCCCCTCCCCAGCCCCTGCCCTGGCCCTTCCCCTTCTGCCTGGACGCCCCCCTTCTGCCCCCTCCCCTTGCTGGCCCGCCCTCCCCTTCCCCCCTCCGAGCCCGAGCGTGGCCCCGACGCACCGCCTTCCTCCGTGGCCAGGTGGCGGTGGGCGGCCACGCGCGCGGCCCACCCCCTGCGGCGGGCGCCCCGGGGGCGCGGCCAATGCCGGGCGCGAACTCGCGCGCGCGCGCGCGCACCGCCTTCGAGAGAGGCCCGCCGGCACGGAGGCCGTGCGTGCGATGCGGCGGAGGGCGCCCGCGCGCTCGCGCTCGCGCGCGCGCGCTCCGACTCGATGCGATGCGCGGCTCGATTCGCGGACCGGGCCCGCGTTTCCGATTCGATTCGGTCCGGCTCGATTTGCCCCCGCCGGTAGGGGCCGGCGGGAGCCTGGCGCGGCGATCTGGTGTCGATACCCTGAGAGCCGACGTAGCGAAAAAGTTGCAGCGTCGTAGAAAATCACGTCCGGAGCTTTAGACACCAGCTTCTTGCGTCATTTTTCGAGCCGGATCGATCTGTGAGGACCCCAGGGCTCGAAGAAAAGGCGAAAGCGCCTGGCTCGAACAAATTGGAGCCAGGATTTCAAGGCACGGTTCGTTGGCGGTCCGAGCCGTTCCCGAGCCGGTCCCGTTGCGCGGTTGGATCTCGTGCGCGCCTGGCTGGCGGGCCCGGAGATCCGGGCGCCGCAGTTCTCTCACACCGAAGGGCCCAGACCTCGCAAGGGCATTCAGAAGTGCACGGTGCGGGGGGTCTCCGCCGTTTTCGGCCCCCTGCGGCCATCGCTGGGCCCTTGGGCCGTCAAACAATGACTCGGGATGCAAAGCTGGTCCGTGGGAAGGGGTCTCGACTTTTGGGGGTCCAGGACTCTGAGAAGCCAGGACGTCTGTCGCGCCCGAGATAACTGCAGCCGTGAGTCGAGGCGCTTTCCATGTTGTGTTCGTTCCAGATGGAATTTCCAAAGTCCTGTTTTGCAGAGTCTTGGTTTGAGGGGCGCTGGACACTACAGGGTCCAGTTCGATCCGATGGGTCCGGTGCGACATCGATTTCTCGGGCGGCTCCTGTCCGATTTGATTGCGGTGTTCCAAGGATCCGGTGCGGCCCGATGCTCGGCTGGCGCTGTTGTGCATCCTGGCGCAGCCGATCTGGTCCGATTTCGAGTCCGTGCCGATGCAACCCGATCCGACTTGCATTTCGATGCGATCCCTTTCCCGATCCTGCATATTACAGTCAACCCGCATAGTAAGGATGGGCAACCTTCCCAAGAGTACCCTTGCATCCTTGCCTCCTCGGTCCATCCTTCGCCGCTTTCGCTGGCCGCGCCCCGCTCGGAAAGCTTCGAAATGGGCGTCCAATGCCCTTGCATCCTTCTCGCGCATCCATACTGCACTGGTTGACTGTATTATCAGGACTCTTCACGTGTTCCTGGGCCCAGGGGTTGTCGCAAATGGCTCTTGGAGGCGGCCAGTTGGTCGGAGCTGGATAAGCCTGGTGAAAATCGTTGAAGAGAGGGGGATGGGGGCACTTTCGCTCCAATTCAGCCTCCAGACCCTTCCCCGGTGCGAACAAATGAAGAGTTTTTCGTGCTGCGTCCAGCCGTGGCGACAAGGGGGTCCCTTGCCCCCTCCTTCCTGCTGGCCAGAACCACCCTGGGACACATGAGCCACTTCGTGGTCCCATAGGGAGCCCCACGTGAGGCCCCAGTGGCCGTCCTCGCATGGGGTTCGCCGCCCGTTTCGGCACATCCCTCGCACGTTGGTGGCCCCACAGGGAGCTCCACCGACGACGATTCTAAGAACTGCGGCACCTATGACTGCATGTGGCTGGGCGTCGGGCCCTTCGCCAGGAGAATTGTTTGTCCCCCGCGGCATTGGAAACTCGGGGCCCCCGGGGCGGCGGGGAACCGTGCGGAGCTTTTTCTGGAGGGGGGGAGGGGCCGTTGGCCCTGCGGAGGTGGGCGCGCCCCACGGCCACGCAGGGCCACCCACGATGCGATTCGATGCGATTCGAGTCGCTGACTGGGGCCGCGTATCGGATTCGATGCGATTCTGCTCAGTCCACTCGCATTTCGGGGGCGACGATGGGGCGAATAGCCAAGGGGAGAACAATTCATGTATCCAGGAACGCCGATGGTCGATGCCTTCGGCGAGGATCCCTCCTCCTCCTCCTCCTCCTTCTCCTCCTCCTCCTCCTCCTCCGGGCGAATGCGTGTAATGCCCGCTCCTTGGCTATTCGCCCCTACCGTCGCCCCCGAGCATCAGCCAGGGCCAGCTGCAGGCCAGGCGTCGACTACTACACGCAAGAGTGATTTTTCGCCCGGGTGACCTTTGGTGCGGGCCCAACGGAGGAGGAGGAGGAGGAGGAGGAGGAGGAGGAGGAGGAGGAGGAGGAGGAGGAGGAGGAGGAGGAGGAGGAGGAGGAGGAGGAGGAAGGTCCCCCGAGCGCTACGCGAAGCTGTAGCAGCGGCTTGCGCGCTTGTGTTTGGTCCCCCCGCTGCCTCCCAAAAGCCGCGCACCAATCGTCACTCTTACCCAGGGCCGCTCTCGCGTGCCGCCGGCAGGCGCGCCGATCCGATTTCGATCCGATGCGGGACGATTTGCTGGCGACCCGAGCCGTTTCCGATCCGACTCGATTGGTTGTTTTTGCGATTCGATCTCTGGCCCAGGCGTTTCTGCCGCGGCTGGAGGCCGGAAGCCGCTCGGGGCCTAGATCTCCGACGAGTTTTTTTTTTTTTTTTGGTTTGTGTGTGGGGGGGGGGGTACAAGGTTTGTTCTGTTAGCAGTTCAAGCAGAGCCCAGCGTTTTCCCGTGATGTTCATGTACGGGATCGACTACAGAATTTATGTACCTCAATTTGAACTTCTCGTCGAATCTACGAAACAAGTTCAAGCAAGACGCACGTCACTATAAAAGCATTACACGGATGTCTGGCGGAGCAAAAACAAGTTTGGGGCAAATCAACTCTGCAGCCGATCCCCTACTCGAGATATCGGCCCCTGAGGCATCGTCGTCGTCGGCTCGTCGTTCCGTCGCTCGTTCCCCCCTCTGCTCGTGTCGTCGTCGTCGTCGTCGTCGTCGTCGTCGTCGTCGTCGTCGTCGTCGTCGTCGTCTTGTGAATGTGCTTATTACACAGTCGTGCCCTGAATCTTCCCAGCCCCTTATTACTCAGTCGTGCCTTGTATCTTTCCAACACGAGGCTTGCCTTTCTCCAGATTTTGCCGCAGCGTGCGCGGGAGTGGAATTGTTGAGCCTGGCCTTTGCCAGGGGGCCCGTCATCGGGGGCCCCAGGGATCTCGGTGCGCGGCGTGGCCCCGTCGGGGTTGTTCTTTCTTAGGGCGGGGGGCTTTGTTGGTTCTTCGGTTGAGACGACCGAAATGGGTACGAAAAGAATGGGTACGAAGACCTTTGGCAGAGGGCTTAGTCCCCGCCACGTCGGGGAGCCCCGGGGCCGCTGTCCCGCGCCGCCGCTCCCGCTCCCGCTCGCCCGCCTGGCACGGGGGAGAGAGGAGACAACGAACGCGGGCGCGCCAGCGGCTAAGGTGCCAACTGGACGTGCAGAGCCTGAGGGACCACCACGGCAGCACCCCCCCCAGGCGGCTCCATGTCGCACAAGCAGTGCGGCTACGGACGGCGCCCGGGAGGCACCGCGTCCAAGCAGAGCACCTCTTGGTATAGCCAGGGCCAAGGTGCCAAGCAGTGGACGACATGCAAGAAGTGCGGCTGCTGGGAGTACGATTCAGTCTTGCCCAGCAAGGACTGGCGCTACGACTGTGGCGCCCAGATGGTTAGGAAGTGCAAGGACAAGCAGAGCGCGGCGAAGGACGACGGCCTCGTGAAGGCCTTGGAGGATGTCTCGGAGAAGCTCAGTGCGGACACCATCAAGCCCGAGCTGTCCCAGCAGCTCGCCAAGGTGGTCACCGCCATCGCCGAGGCAGCCAAGCCGCCCCCGCCGAAGGTGAGTACAGCCACGAGATTGGCAAACGCGGCCTGGGAGCCGGAACGGAAGAAAAAAGGCTTACGACACGGCCTTCAGCGCGCGGGAGGAGGCCAAGCAGCGTCTCGAGAAGCTGGGGACCGACCTGACGGAGAAGGCCTCCGCAGTCGCGCAGGCAGAGGCGGAGGTGGAGGTCATCAGGCTCGAGAGCCAGGGTGGCAAGACACCTTCGCTCCAGCGCGACATCCCCACGTTGGATCCCGACGCCCTCGAGAAGGAGACGCTCAAGGACATGGGCGCGGCCCTTGACACCAATTCGGATGAGGTCGACGAAGAGGCCATCGCAGAGGTGAACAAGGCCAACGAGAAATGCTGAATGAGTTCAGAGGCAGAACCACCGACTTCACGGCCCAGCTCAAAGCGCACCTGGAGACAGCAAGGCAGAGGGTAGTCGCAGACAAGGCAGCATCGATCCAGGCGGCGACGAAGCGCCAGCATGACAAGCAGCATGAGTCGATTTAGGAGCAGCCGCCCGTAGAGCAGATGCAGCCCGAGACCGCCCAGACCGCCGCGGGAGAAGCTGCCCCGTCTCCTGGGGCCGCCAGCAGCACAGGCGGCGGCCCGCCCGCTGCGGACCCAACCGCAGCCGTTGCCGCTGCTGCCCCAGCTGCTGCGCACACCGCCAGCGCAGAGGAGCAGAGGAAGGAACGGGCCAGGGAGATCGCGAAGCAGAGGCTGCTCGCGGCGGCGCGCTCACAGCACAGGGCGGCTGGGGCGCCCCCGACCCCTGCCTGGCGGGGCCATGGTCGCCCAGGGCGCTCGCGTGCTGTTCCCGAGTGCGCGCGACGAGGCAGGTCTTCATCGGGAACATTACAGAGTGGGGAGTCACAGCCAGCAGATTCATCCGCGAGTCTACCGACTGTTACGATGCCTTCGTGCTGCAGGGGGCTCACGTCAAGCAGCCGCAGTTGACGGGGCTGGAGCAGGAGGTGAGAGGCTGGGGCCGCCAGGCTGCCTTCTCTGCCGATCGCCAGAGCGAGACCTCTCAGAGAGGCCTCGCGCGGTGGTGTGTGCGCGGCTGTGCGAGCACGCCGCCAGTGCACTAGGTTTCGTGAAGTGGCTCGCCGGCGCTGCGCTTCAGAGAGCTCGGTAACGGTGAGTCGTGGAGTCCCACCTTTAGTTTCTTAGATTGGATGCCAGTCACATGGCACTTGACAGGGGGTCAGCATTATGTTAGTGAGCTTGTACCATGAGGGTGCGAATTGCTCGGCTGGTCAGAATGCTGCCAAGCTGGCCTCCATGGGGGCCTTATTTGAGCATTGGAAACAAGTGGCACGTGTGCCATGGCTCTTGCACAAAAAGGAAGGGCGAGGAGGAGGATGTGGAGGGGGAGGGGGGGGGGGGGGAGAGGATGCCAGACATCGCAGAAGGAGTGGACAAAACAGGGCCGCAAGAGGGGCTCCAGAGGGCGAGCGCGAGGAGACTCCAAGGGCCGTCCCCCGCAAGATGGCTTCAAAGACCTTTGACGGGTTCCCAGGAAGCCTCCAACTGACGCCCGAGAAGCCTACAGAGGGTTCCAAGGGGAGGCCTCCAGGGTCCAAGGAGGGCTGGAAGAAATTACTGAGCGGACTCAGCTGCTGGGGGCTCGCGGTGCAAAGTGCGCGGCGGCCTTGTGTTGCGAGCGCTTGTCCAAGGCAGTCGCTTTGCACGCAGAGTCTGTCGGGTGTGTCCTCGGGGGCCGGCTATGCGCCACTTGAATGGGCCCCCCCCCCACAGACCAGACGTTCGGCCCGGGGCGGCGGCGGCGACGACGACGGCGACGACGGCGGCGGCGTCGGTGGTGGTCGGGGCGGAGGGGGCACTGGGCGGGCGCTGGAACCGCGGGGGGGCGCTGAGACGGCGCGGGGGAGGAGGCGGAGCGGGGAGGGGGGGTGCGGTGCCGAAATAAAATGGTCGGGGCGGAGGGGGCACTGGGCGGGCGCTGGAGCCGCGGGGGGGGGCGCTGAGACGGCGCGGGGGGGGGGAGGGGGCGGAGCGGGGGAGAGGGTGCGGTGCCGAAATAAAGTGGTCGGGGCGGAGGGGGCGCTGGGCGGGCGCTGGAGCCGCGGGGGGGCGATGAGACGGCGCGGGGGAGGGGGCGGAGCGGGGGGGGGGGTGCGGTGCCGAAATAAAGTGGTCGGGGCGGAGGGGGCACTGGGCGGGCGCTGGAGCCGCGGGGGGGCGCTGAGACGGCGCGGGGGAGGGGGCGGAGCGGGGGGGGGGTGCGGTGCCGAAATAAAGTGGTCGGGGCGGAGGGGGCGCTGGGCGGGCGCTGGAGCCGCGGGGGGGGGGGGCGCTGAGACGGCGCGGGGGAGGGGGCGGAGCGGGGAGGGGGGGTGCGGTGCCGAAATAAAGTGGTCGGGGCGGAGGGGGCACTGGGCGGGCGCTGGAGCCGCGGGGGGGGCGCTGAGACGGCGCGGGGGAGGGGGCGGAGCGGGGGAGGGGTGCGGTGCCGAAATAAAGTGGTCGGGGCGGAGGGGGCGCTGGGCGGGCGCTGGAGCCGCGGGGGGGCGATGAGACGGCGCGGGGGAGGGGGGGCGGAGCGGGGAGGGGGGGTGCGGTGCCGAAATAAAGTGGTCGGGGCGGAGGGGGCACTGGGCGGGCGCTGGAGCCGCGGGGGGGCGCTGAGACGGCGCGGGGGAGGGGGGGGCGGAGCGGGGGGGGGGGGGTGCGGGTGCCGAAATAAAGTGGTCGGCGGCGGAGGGGGCGCTGGGCGGGCGCTGGAGCCGCGGGGGACTGAGGCGGGCGCGGTGGAAATAAAGTGGTCGGGGCGGAGGGGGCGGGCGGGCGCTGGAGCCGCGGGGGGCGCTGAGACGGCGCGGGGGAGGGGGCGGAGCGGGGTGGGGTGGTGCGGTGCCGAAATAAAGTGGTCGTGGCGGAGGGGGCACTGGGCGGGCGCTGGAGCCGCGCGGGGGCGCTGAGACGGCGCGGGGGAGGGGGCGGAGCGGGGAGGGGGGGTGCGGTGCCGAAATAAAGTGGTCGGGGCGGAGGAGGCACTGGGCGGGCGCTGGAGCCGCGGGGGGCGCTGAGACGGCGCGGGGGAGGGGGCGGAGCGGGGGGGGGGTGCGGTGCCGAAATAAAGTGGTCGGGGCGGAGGGGGCACTGGGCGGGCGCTGGAGCCGCGGGGGGGCGCTGAGACGGAGGGGGCGCATGATGAGGATGTGGGTAATGATGATGATGATGGTGATTATGATGGGGGGGGGGGGGGGGAGGGGGGCGGTGCCGAAATAAAGTGGTCGGAGCTCTAGACGCCCTGTGCAAGAGAATAAAGAGCCCCTGGATCGTTGCAGGGGGGTTCGATGCCTCCCCCGAACAGTTCTGGAAGTCGGGATGGCCAACCAAGTTGAATGGCGCCGTGGCGCGCCTAGAAGAGGGTGCCACTTGCTTCAAAAGGGGTGTCCAGCCTTTCCTGATCGATTATGTTTCGATGAGCCCCGAAGCGACCCCCTATTTCAGGAGCCTCGAAACAGTTTCAGCCCCCTGGAAGCCCCGCGTCGGTCAGGTTCTCTCGCTCCGATCTTCTGTCGCTCCAGCGCTCGCGAGATCGCTGGGCATGCCTGCTCCGTTCGCTCACCCGCCTCGCAAGAAGGAGGCGGGTAGCTCGAGCTCGATCGGGGCCTGGGGGGCCCCGCGCTTCAAGAAAAACCCTTCAGCCAACCTGCGCGCCCTCGAGAGCCCGAGGTCTCGTCTCAGTTGGGTTTTCCTGGGCCTGGCGGGGACGTGTCTCCTGCGGCTGTTCGCTCGCCGAGAGATTCTGGGGCGCCCGCCGCGGGCGGCGTCGCCGCTGGCGCCCTGGCCGCGGAGGCCCTCGATGAGTTCCGGGCTGAAGTGTCAGAGGCCCCCCCCAAAAAAAAACCAGACAGCGCCCCTGATCGCGTTGCTCAGTGCCCCGCCTTCCGCGCGAGCCCGCCGGGCGCCGTCGCTCTGGGCGCTGAGTGCGGTCAGCTGGTGCAGAGGGTTGAGGACTTCTATATCAAGGTTTACGCCGTGCCCGATCATGCAGGGCGCCGGGGGGTTTCAAGGGGGGGCCGTAATTTCAAGTTGAAAGAGCAGGAGGTCAGGGGGCGAGGGCTCCGCGGGTCCCGCTTTCAGGGCTTTTCTAACGCGCTCGAACTCCATTGCGCGTTGGCCGAGAGAAAGAAAGGTAACCGGCAGCGCCGGGAGCTTCGCAACATCGCCCGGGGACTTGCTCAGGAGGGGGCCCCGTCGGGAGGTGGGAACCCCGCTCCGACGGCTCGCTTCCACCGTGCTGTTTGGGTTGAGCGGCTCTCGGACATTTCCAAGGTCGAGCACCTTGCCCTCCTGGGCATGGCGCAGCATCCGACGAGGCCGCCAAAGCCCACGGGCAAGATTTTGAGCAGGGGTCGCGCGCGTGGGCCGATTGGCTCTCGGACCCCATCCCTCGCCAAGCCGGGGGAGTTGCATAAACTTACGAAGCCGCGCCCCATATTTGAAGATGAAGTAATCCGCGGCAACGAGAAGGGCGCGTCGCCGCTGGGGATTGTTGATATTCAAACGTCTGTCTTCGAGGGGATATGGCCCTCGAAGCGATTTTCGTCTCGGGGCTCTGTAGCCGCTTTGGCTCGAGTCAGGGGGCGGGCTCGTCGGGGGTCTGCCCAGCCCTGTGCGCTTGAGCACCTGGGCCGGGCCCTCCGCCTCCAGCCTGATGGGGGCAGGGGCGTCGACAGACTTGTTGCTGGCGATGTGCGCCGTCTCCCTGTGGCGGCCCGCCAACAATTCGTGGATTTGTGAAACTCTGCCGGGGGGGGGACAGGCGTGGCCCTGCCAGCTGATGCAGGCCATCGTCATGCTGGAACCCAAGAAGACTGGGGACATGGCTCTGGCGCCGATGGCGTGGCTGATCCGCTGCTGGCAGATGCTCGCGAGGCCGGCGGTGGAGCTCTGGGCGCGCGACGCGTCGCAGCACTGGGGCGCCGCGCCCAAGGGCCCATCCTGCCTTCGCGAGGCGCTCGCGAGGGCGCTGCAGGATGAAGCGGCCGACGCGGTGGCGATGGCGTCGGCGGCCCCGCTGGCGGACATCGGGAGGTCCTACGACAGCCTGGCGGCTCCGACGGTGCCCGCGGCGTGTGGGGACATGGGGGTCCCGATGCGCGTGCTGGCACTGGAACTGCAGATTTATGCAGTGCCGCTGCTCCTTCGTGGAGATGGACCCTATGGCAACCCCTGCCAGGCCATCGTCTCGCTCCTGGCAGGGTCGAGGCACGCGAACAATCTTGCCCGTGCTGTGGTCTACAGGGTGCTGTCCAAGGTGGCCCTCCAGACCCCGCGGGCCGACCCCAGGGCGCGGTTCGACGGCGTGGGCGCCGCGGTCTACGGCAGTGCGAGTGCTGTGGAGGACACAATCGCCATCTCCACCGTCGCGCTCGAGAGCGCCTTGGACGACGAGGGCCTGACAAAAGCGTGATCATCAGCTTCGATTGGGCCATGGCCAAGCGCATCGCGGGCAGGCGCACGAAAAAGGGTATATTCATTCGTGCGGCTCAAGAGGCCAGGAGCATGGGCATTGACAGGGCCGCGCGCGGAGTGAGGAGACGAGCGACGCGCGTGGAGAGGAGAGCAAAGGCTTACGCACGCGTGACACCTTTGGGAAAGAAGCTGAACAGGCTGAGAAGAGAAACGAGAATGACAATGTTGAGTCAAGGATCAATGCCAGCACTCACGCATGGCATGCGGGCCCACGGGAAGGGGGGGGGCTCCTGCAGCGCTGCGCCGCGCCCGCCAGACGTGCGCAGCTGCGCTTGCTGGCCCTAGGCCTGGAAGGTGCACCGCGGCGTTCTTGCAGCTCGAAGGCAAGGGTCCCGCGCTGGAGATTCCAAAGGCACAACTGCGAACTTGGTCCGATTTGTACGCGGATCGTGCGGACCTGCGTTGCGTTATTTCCAGATTGTGGCAGAACATGCGCGACCGTCTACATGGGGCACCGCCTCAGCGCCGCTGGAGGCAGAGGCGGGGGGCCATCGGCCCGGCCCGTTGGTCTTGACCCTCTGGGGGGCAGGCTGGGATCCCAAGACGGCGACGAGATGGATTGGCCCGCGCGGTGGTGATCGGGAAATGGGGCCCGAGGGTGCCGAGCGCAACCCTGCAGCTATTATCGCGGCTATCCCGTCGGACATTGAGCTCCAAGTGTTGACGGCAGCATCCAGAGGGTATCTTGGCAAAGTGATGGAAAATGGAGTTGATATTTCAGATGCAAAGTTGAGGAGGAACGACAGATTGGCAGAGGCGAGCGCCCACGCAACAGCTATGGCGGCAAGAACCTGGGCGCCGGCGAGGAAGACGGACCTCTTTGGAGAAGAACTCGCGGGCAATGGGCTTTGCTCCTGCGGCCAGCGCGCCGACGACTTCCGCGGAATCTGGGGGGGTGCAGTTCCAGGCCAGATCGCCCAGACTTCGAGAAGTCCCAGGAGCCCCTCGTCGCGGCTGAATCTGGGCAGCACTCCTGTCCAAGTATGTGGTTGAGAGGGGTCCCGCCGAAGACCTGGGCCACGCCGCCAGATTGTGAGGCGGTATTCGCCGAGACGCTCTTCGGGGAGGCGCTGCACCTGCCGCGCATCGCGGCCTCAGGGGAGCCCTTGCTGGTCTGCGGCGACGGCAGCGGGGGGGGAGATGCAGGTGGTGAGAGATGCCGGCGCTGCGGCTGGAGTTGGATCGCCCTGGGCGCGTCCCAGCCGCTGGAGCCGTCGATTCGAGGAGGAGCCGAGGGCCCGCTGGTGGGGGCTCGGCACGCGAACAACCGTGCCGAGATCACCGCGCTGCTGTCAGCCCTGCGACACACGCAAGGCCCGATGCACTTCTGGGCGGTCTCAGGGGTCCTCTACAAGAGCTGGCGGCGGGGCAGACACAGACGGCCGGGAGGATGGGGTGCGCTCGGCGATCTGCGGGGGCAGATCGCGGCAGTCCTTGCCGACAGAGGCGAGTCCGACGTGCAGGTCGTCTTCTCGCGCGGCCACCAGGCCTGGGAAGGGGGCCCAGGCCCGAGGCGTGCCCCTTGCAGCATGGCAGGGGAACGCAGTTGCAGATGAGTTTGCAGGAAAAGCAGCCAGTGACCATGCCATCCCACCAGCTAGATTGAGTTGTTATAAGCGGGCCGTCGCCACAGGGTATAGAATTAGAAGTAGGATTTTAAGAGCCACATTGAATGCTTCTCATAGTGAAGCCTCGGCCCCCTCGGCGTGACAGGTCAGAAGAGCTGTCGAAATTCAGCCAGCAAGTTGTCGAATAAGAAGCAGAAGCATTTGAATATTTGGTTGGCCTCCGAGTGCCCTGGCCCCCCCAGAGAGCAGCCCCATCAGCAGCAGCATATTGCGGCGGGTACTAGGCTCGGCCACCCGTCACATCCTTGTGTTTTATGAGCCCTACTGGATTTGTTCGAAGTGCGGGTGCAAAACTTTTTTTGGGCAGGGCCACCCCAGAGGCCTCGCGGAGGAGTGTAAGTGTCAAGACGGGCAAACCTCGTCAAGGATGGGGGCCTGGGTGTTATCACGCGTGACGAACGGCCGCCCTCTCAGATAGGGCGGCCGAGGTGCCTTGTAGGCGCGCCCCCCCGCCCTGGGCCCGCGCGGCCGCCCTGCGGGGCCCTGCTGGCCTGAGGTGGGGGGCCTGCCCACTTTGGTCCTGCTGGAGGCCTCTTTGAAGCGCTCCTGCAGCTCTGACCCTGTCAGATGGGGAAGGATCCTCCTCCTCCTCCTCCTCTTCCTCCTCCTCCTCTTCCTCCTCCTCCTAGTCCTCCTCTTCCTCCTCCCCCTCCCCTCCTGCTCCGGCTCCTCCTCCTCCTGCTTCGTCTCCTTCTCCTTCTACTCCTCCTCCTCCACCTCCTCCTCTTACACCCTTAAAAACATCATAAGAAAATGGCATCAACGTTCATGGGCTCCGGATTCCGTTCAAGAAATCGAAGAAACTGGACTGGACCCTGTGCGTTTTCTTGGATCTCCTTGTCTTCGTAGAATGTACGTGCATTATCTTGATCTGGATTACGGTTAAAGAAAACGCGTGGAGCGACGCAGTTTTTTTGAGCGTACAGTGTTTTTCCTTCTGAGCAGGGACGTAGAAGCCTCCAGGCCCTTCTCTGAAAGCTCCAGAGAAGCCCCCCCGCCTTCTTAGAATGCCGCCGCCCTGGCGCCACCCCCTTGTGCGCGCCGCCATCTCGGGGGCCCGTTCTCGGGCCCTGAAGCCATCAAACATGAATCCTGGACGACGGACCACTCCTGGGGAAGGGGTCGGGACTCTTCGGGGACCGCGCAGTGAACAGACCCCTTCGTCGGACTCTGAGCGGACTTGGGGTGGGCCGGCCCAAGTCTGCGACCGCTCGCGAGCCCTACCCCAGGGGGTCCACTCGACGCTCGGCAATGGGCACCCTGGTCATCGGTCCATTTGGCCGCACGCACCGCCTTCAGACTCTGTGCCCCTGCTGGATTGTTTTGAAGTCCGGCTTGCGAGAGTAGGGTGCACATGTGGTTGCCTACAGCTGGCACGAGGGCTAATGAGAACCACTTCTTTGGAGGTGTACCCTTGTGTTCTTCATTTTTGGGCTTTCAACTTCGGAATGTTACTGCCGACGCGTACACTAAGACATCCTGCTACAAGGAGTAGTTGGGCACATTCTTCGTCGACTCTTGAGGGCCCAAAGTTGCCTCAGATATTACGTGGGTCCCTTGGGCCGCTGGGGGATAAGAAAATCGTAACGCTTCGCGTATTCCGACCAGCCCATCCAAGCACCTCCTCCTCCTCCTCCTCTTCCCTCCTCCTCCTCCCTCCTCCTTCCTCCCTCCTTACTCCTCCCTCCTCCCGATTCCGAGCGGATCTGCCCTGAACGAGGGGTCTTGGGATCATTTGGATATCTCGGGGGGCCGAGTGGGCCAGAGGCCCCTTGGATGCTTCCTTGGGTCTCTTGGGGCGTCTCTTGGGGGTCTCTTTGGAATCTTTTGGGGCGTATTGGGGGCCTCTTGGTGGGTCTGGAGGGCATCTTGTGGGCCTTGGTGGCTTGCAAGAAACATGACGGCGATTCTAGCGGCCTTCGGCTCGTTGCGCCATCATGCCTGGATTCGATGCCTCTTGGGGTATCATCGGGGGCCTCTTGGTGCCGTTTGGAAGCCGCTTTGGGGCGACTCGGGGTTCTCTTTGGGGCCTCGTGGGGACTTCTGGGAACGAAACCTCTCAGGGGCATCATGGGGCCTCTTGGAGCATTTTAGGAGCCTCTTGGGCGCCTAATGGGGTCTTTTGGAGGCTTCTTTGGGCCGTTTGGGGCCAGTTTGGGGCCAGTTTGGGTCCACTTGGGAGGCGATCGATCAAAGAAGGGGAGCTCCTTCAACAGTGTTGCTCCTCCAGAAGGCCAAACTTGGCCCACAGCTTTCTCGCTGAGGTAATCTTGGACGCTCCAGATCCCTTCCAGGCCCAAGTGGAGGGGGTATCGGGGAGGGGTCAAGACATTATTCCCAGACGCGAACTGTTTGACTTACTCCTACCCGCCCTCCCATCACATAGGTAGTTGCCGAGTCTCAGCATATTCAGCGGTCGTCTTTGGATGGGCAGCTACTGGGAAGCAATGCAGACCCGAGGTGCGCGACGTTACGGCGAGGCGCGCCACGAGGCGCCCCTGAGGCCCAAGCGTGCCAGGCCACGCCTGGTGCGCCAGATGTGCCACGTGCAACGCCAAGCGTGCCACATGCTCCAGCTGCGTCAGGTGCGCCACGTTCGGGGCACGCGCAGAGTGTGCCAGGTGCGCCCGCGCACATCGGGAAACATGTCGGCCTCCGCTATCCCTTTCGAAAACCAGTGAACAATCGCGGCGGAGTGGCTATCATAATGCCTGGTTGGCCTGCGCACAGCAGACAACGTGCCAGCACCCAGGCCGTCCCTGTCAACAGCAAATGCAACATGATCGCGGGGTGCCCGCGCTTGATCCAGATGTAGCCGCGAATTGCAGCTTGTATGGTTTTGCCGACAGGCATGGTGGCCGTGCGCACAGCAGGCCATATGCTGGCACCTCCGCCGTCCTTGTCAAAGTATCCAAAGTGCTCGCAGCCCCTCCGAGCATGACCCGAGAAGATTGTGCCGCAAAGTGCATGTAGCATTGCTTTTTGACAGGGGTGGTGTGTGGCAAGGGGGGGGGCGTGGCACAAAGTAGGTCATATGCCGGCACCCCCGCCGTCCTCCTCAAAAACCAATGCAAAATGATCGCGGGGCGCCCGCGAATGCTCCAGATCTGGATCAACCGTGTATTTTGTGTTTTCTTGGCAGGGATGGTGGGGGGGCGGGCTCATGGGTCTGGGTTGGCTGCTGGTCGGGGAGGGGAGGTTGTGAATAGGGAGACATGATCAAACCTTGCCCGAAGGGGAAGAGGCAATATGGAATAGGAAACGCGCTAAACCATCTGCGCCCAGAGGGCTGGTGGGATTTCCGTGGGGCATTTGCTTGCAGGCCGATTTCTAATTTGACGTGCCTTCTGTATTCGTTTGGTGTATCCCCATGGGGCCTCGTGCGAAAGGCGAATTGGCTCACGTTCTTGACCCGCGTTTTCGTGGCCATGCTTCGACGGTATACCAGAGCTCCAGGCGCCCGCGCGGTGCCCGTGCCGATATCGATCCGATCCGACTTGACATCGACTTCGCCCGGCCCGATCCGATTCGATTCCGATATTTGGCGGCGCCCGCAAGGCGATGTCGCCAGAGGGGTGGGCTTCTAAGAAGACGGCGGGGCTTCTAAGAAGGCAGGCGGACTTCTTGGAAGCCCGCCCAGCTTCCAAGAAGCCTGCTTAGAATAATCCAGGACCTGCCCGGACGGCCCCTACCTTCTAGCAAGCCCCTCCGCCCTCTCAGAAGGCCATCCTCCTCGCGCCAACCCTGTATGGGCGCCGCCAAGAGAAAGTGGAAGCCCACGCCAAGAAACACCCTGCTTGCCTCCAGGGTGCACTGGGTTTCTTGGGCTTCGGTGGTTCTACGATGGACAACGTGACGTCCCCACACCCAAAGCTCAATGGACATCCTGGGGTCTCAGGGCTGGGCTTCCTGTGGCAGGTCTCTTGTGGTCGAGCTCCTACTGCGTGCCCACGCCCCGCCGCCGATTCCATTTCCGACACCGTGCCGACGCTGCCCGATCCGATGCGCGTTCGGGCCCGGCCCGACTTCCTGGCTCGCCGGCGACTGGTCCCCGGAGATCCGAGATCCTTAGGGGAAGGAAGGGGGGAGGGTGGGAGGGTGGGAGGGTGGGAGGAGGAGGAGGAGGAGGAGGAGGAGGAGGAGGAGGAGGCGGAGGAGGAGGAGGCGGAGAGGAGGAGGAGGAAGAGGACGACGAGGATAATGAGGGAGGAGGAGGAGGAAGAGGGGGAAGAGAAGGAGGAGGAAGGAGAGGAGGAGGAGGAGGAGGAGGAGGAGGAGGAGGAGGAGGAGGAGGAGGAGGAGGAGGTGGCGGAGGCGGGGGTGGATGGATGCATGCATGGATGGATGGATGGATGGCGACTGATCCCATGTCTTTTATTTTCCAATGCGGAGCGCCTGGAAGCCTCGAACCTGTCCCCAGGGCCGGCTTACGCTTTGCAGCCCGAGTTGTTTTTTCGACGGTTCTGGTCGGACGGGACGAGGACGAGGATAAGTCCGTTCCAGAGCTCTCCGGAACGCTCTCAGAGCGCTCCAGAACGCTCTGAGAGGGCCGCGGCGCCGGAGGCATCCTCCAGAGCTGCCGGATCTCAGAGATTCTCGATTCATCCTCTCCCGACTCTGTCCTCGTCCCGGCTCCGTCTTATAGTCTGGCGAGGGCCCCCAGAGGCCGAAGGCGACGCTGAGTTTTTTCACACGTTGGAGGCCCTGGCCCTGCCTGCGAGAGCGCAGAGGGGGGTAGGGGGAGGGGGGACTCGGAAGGCTTCTCGGAAGCACGCCCGCAGCTTTTAAGAAGCAGCCTCCTTCTCAGAAGGCTTCCCCCTCCTCCCCCTATTGATAGTTCTCTCACTGGTTTGCCGGTCGGCGGAAAGCCTCGCCCCCCCCCCCCCTAGAGTAGATCGTGGACTTCTTTCTGGCGCCTGTTTCGAGCAGGTGGGGTCTACACCCACAGGACGCGGTGCTGCAAACAGTCGCACCGAGCAGAGGTCTGGAGCCAGACCCCCTCCCCCCGCCTCCCCCCCCCTTCCGTCCAATGTCGAAACGCCGAATGATAAAACGCTCCCCTGCCCCCCCTCTGCGCGCCGTCAAGTCCAGGTTTCCAGTGATTCGGCTGGGGCGCGCGTGCGCGGCTCCCCGCCGGGGCCTCGTCGCGCCCGGGATCCCATCGGCCAGGCGGCCCGCGGCAAGATCGGGGGGGCAACGAGAAGGGGGGGGGGGGCATAGGCATACGGTCGGACCGAGGGATGCGGTCGAGGTCGGTTCGGGGAGGGTACCTACCCTGGTGTTTTTCGTGCTTGCTGGATGTTCTCGTGCACCCTGGGGCCTGGGGAGGGAGCCCTTGGATGTGCTGTGTGTTTTGGCCGGCGGAGTGTCTCATGTTCTTGAAGGATGCTCTTCTGGCCTAGGTCCGATTGTAGGCATAGGGGGATGCATGGACACCCAGTCGGTCATTGATCGCTGATAGGGGCCCGATGGCGCTCCCCTCCAGGCACGTGCGGATTCACTATTGGGGCCTAGCGCCGCTCTGTCGGCGATGTATCGCCGATTCTAGATCGATGTTCCCCCCACATGCCAGTCCCCCCCTATCGTCGACCCTAACAAGAGACGGGCCCCGAAAGCGCCCTACGGTCGGGAGCTTCTGCTCAGCGTGGCGCGCCGCCAATTCTGGCCCACCGCGCTGCGGGCGCGGCACGCTAGCCATGTCAGGGCCCCACAGGCATCAACGGCCCGAGCTTTTCCCAGCCTCGACCGACCGACCGAGGAGGAGGAGGAGGAGGAGGAGGAGGAGGAGGAGGAGGAGGAGGAGGAGGAGGAGGAGGAGGAGGAGGAGGAGCAGGAGAAGAGAGGAGGAGGAGGAGGAGGAGAGGAGAGGAGGAGGGAGGAGGAAGGAGGAGGAGGAGGAGGAGGAGGAGGAGGAGGAGGGGTGGAGGCCCCAGAAGTGCGAACCCCACTTCAATCAACGACCAGCTTGCCAGGTGCAGCGTGGCGCAGGGGCCGCAGCCGCGACGCGCCGAGCAGCTGTTTTCCTGACCGCAGGCCGCCCCCGAAAGCGCGCGGCTGCTCGCGCTTCGAGCATCTCGGCTTGGGTTGGAGAAGCGCCCTCCTCCGGGACGGCGGCGCCAGGGCACGAAGATAGCCCCGCGTCGCGCCCCTCCTCCCCCTCGCTCCCCCGTCTCCCCCCTCCTCCCACCTCCTCCCCCTCCTCCCCCTCCTCCCCTCCTCCCCCTATCCCGCCCTCCTCCTTCCTCCCCCCTCCTCCCCCTCCTCCCCCTCCTCCCCCATCCTCCCCTCCTCCCCGTTGTGAGGCCACCGATCTCCGTCAGGCCCTCCTGGCCTAGCCCTGGGAGGCATACACGCAGACACTGGGCCCAGCCGGGGACGGGTGCGGGTGTGCAGATGGCGCCTCTCGCACACCTCCCCGCCAAGAGCTCCAGCGTCGCTTCTGCTCATGTTTGCGACGCGGGCCCCTCGCCGTCGCTCGGACGTCCGTTGCCCGTGCATCTGTTCGATTTCGTGCGTGGTTTATTTTTTGGCTCGAGGATCCATGATGCTCCTCGATGGTCTTCGCCGTGGAAAACATGCGCACGCGTCCGAGCGATGCCAGGCCGGGTCCCTGGGTCACCCAGCTTTCTTCGCGCGCCGCGCCCCGCGAGTAGGCCTCCCAGATGGGGTCGGAGCAGATGGGGTCGGAGGATCCCGCCGCATCGCCGATGTATCGATGATGCGGCTCGATGCGGGGCCCGATCTTCTCCACGTCGGCGTCGCCGACGTTGGCGATGCATCGCCGATGCATCGCCGATGCATTGGCGATGCGGCGTGATCCTCCGACCCCGTTTTCTCGGATCCCATTTCGGAGGCCTCTAAACGGTGTGGTGACCACACCGCGTGTCGGGGGCGTCCAAGAGGGGGACGTCCAAGAGGGGGAGGGCGCAAATCATGGCCAGCGGCATGTGCGCGGCCCAGGGGTGGGGGCGGGGACGTAGCGAAATAAGCAGAGGCGCCATGAAATTTCGGAGGATATCATGGCCCCCGCCATGATATCCACCCCTCCCTAGTCATCCCCCCCCTCTTGGCCGGCCCCGAGCGTGGTGAGCCGGTGGTGATTCCTGGTGCTCGGGCCCTTCTCCGAGGACGTTTCGCCCGACTGGGGCCTCCCGGGTCTCCAAACCGTGCGGCGGCGGACCGTGCGGTGGGGTCCTTCGAGAGTTCGAGGTCACCGCGCGGCCCGCCACCACACGGCTTTGAGAGACTCTCCGGCAGATCTTGGGGTCGGCACGCGGGCGGGCCGGGAGGGGTGCAGGCGTGCAGCCGGCGCCTTCCGAAGCACTGTCGGGGCGGGGCTGCCCAAGACCAGCGCGGAGCGTGGAGGAGGAGGAGGACCAGAGTAAACCCAAGCCGCATCAACGACGTTGCAATTGACCCTTCCTCCAAGTTCGCTCTTCACAGGTCTTTGCAAGCAGCTCTTTTCACTGCGGGAGGTGTCCCGTCAGAAGGGGTCACCGTCGGAGACCCCCATCGTGCCAAAACACCATTCCTGGGACTTCAGCGCTGCGAATCCACGTTCTTGTTGCGTCCTGACGACTCTGCGTCGTGCCAGAAGAGTATTCTTGGGATTTCAGCACCGCGAATCAACGTGACTGGTGCGCCCTGGCAGCCCTAAATCGTGCCGGACTGCCGTTCCTGATGCGTCAACAGTGAGAACCTTTGAAACTG
>CAUYUJ010017347.1:77500-138815 GCA_963575745.1 Prorocentrum cordatum | reverse complement strand
GGGTGTGGGTGACGCATGGCGGGCGCGGGCACTGGGGCCTTCGGTGGAGCTCCCTATGGAGCCACGAAGCGTGTGAAGGGTGTGCCGAAATGTGTGTGGGTGACGCATGCGGGCGCGGGCACTGGGGCCTTCGGTGGAGCTCCCTATGGAGCCACGAAACGTGTGAGGGGTGTGCCGAAATGGGTGTGGGTGACGCATGCGGGCGCGGGCACTGGGGCCTTCGGTGGAGCTCCCCATGGAGCCACGAAACGTGTGAGGGGTGTGCCGAAATGGGTGTGGGTGACGCATGCGGGCGCGGGCACTGGGGCCTTCGGCGGAGCTCCCTATGGAGCCACGAAGCTTGTGAGGGGTGTGCCGAAATGGGTGTGGGTGACGCATGCGGGCGCGGGCACTGGGGCCTTCGTGGAGCTCCCTATGGAGCCACGAAGCTTGTGAGGGGTGGTGGCCGAAATGGGTGTGGCTGACGCATGCGGGCGCGGGCACTGGGGCCTTCGGTGGGAGCTCCTATGGGCCTATGGAGCCACGAGCGTGTGAGGGGTGGCCGAATGGGTGTGGCTGACGCAATGCTGGCGCGGGCCAGCTGGGGCCTTCGGTGGAGCTCCGTCTGGGCCACGAAACGTGTGAGGGGTGTGCCGAAATGGGTGACGCATGCGGCGCGGCCACTGGGGCCTTCGGTGGAGCTCCCTATGGAGCCACGAAACGTGTGAGGGGTGTGCCGAAATGGGTGTGGGTGACGCATGCGGGCGCGGCACTGGGGCCTTCGGTGGAGCTCCCTATGGAGCCACGAAACGTGTGAGGGGTGTGCCGAAATGGGTGTGGCTGACGCATGCGGGCGCGGGCACTGGGGCCTTCGGTGGAGCTCCCTATGGAGCCACGAAACGTGTGAGGGGTGTGCCGAAATGGGTGTGGGTGACGCATGCGGGCGCGGGCACTGGGGCCTTCGGTGGAGCTCCCTATGGAGCCACGAAACGTGTGAGGGGTGTGCCGAAATGGGTGTGGCTGACGCATGCGGGCGCGGGCACGAGGGAGGAGGGGGAAGAGGAGGAGAGGAGAGGAACGCGGGGCACCGTCTCTTCAAAACGAGGACCCAACACCACAGGATGGTTGGGAACAAAACCAAAACCGAAATAGTTTAGCTCGCCAGGCACCCCTGCGATGAATCGACAGGGGGCGGCGGATCGAAGAGTGGGGGGCCGGGGGGCCTCTCGGGGGTCTCTTGGAGGCAGTTGGAGGCCTTCTGGGAGACGTTCTGGGACGATCGGGGCGGGGCCTCTTGGGAGCCTCTTGGGGCCTCCTGGGCGCCTCTTGGGGCCTCCTGGGGGCCTCTTGGGGCGGAAGGCTTGGATTTTCGGTTCGTGTTCCCTCTCTTGAGCCCCTCTTGGGGCCGTTCTTGGGGCCTCTTGGGCCGTTTTGGACAACTCTTGGGCCGTCTTGGGGCCCTCTAGGCCAGTTTGCCGTCTTGCAGGGGCGGTCTTGGGGGCCTCTAGGGCCGTCTGGGAGCGTCGGGGAGCAGAAACGGCGAGAACGCCAGAATCCTTCCATTTTGGGGCTCTCTCGAGCGGTCCCTTGGAGGCCTCCTGGGGCGTCTTGGGGGCGTCTTGGGCCGTCAGGGGGCCATCCTGAGCGTCTTGGAGCGATCGTTCCGAGACGCGGGGCCCTCTTCTTGGGGGGGCCTCTCGGGGCTCTCTCGGCCCCTCTCTTGGGGCCCTCGCGGGCCCGGAAAAAAGCCGCACGACGAGGTGCGGGGGAGCCCCCGCGCGGGGGGGCACGGGCACAGCCCCCCGGGGGAGGGGGGGGGGCACGCGGGAGGCCCCTTGGAGGTTCGAGGAGCGAGGGCTCCGGGCTCCCTCAAAGAAGCCGCAGGAGCGAGGGGTGATCTGCACGAGCGACATGGGTACGATGAGGGGTGGGGGGGTGAGGCTCCGAGGAACATCGGCACGAACGAAATGGGTACGGAAAGAACGGGTACAATGCTCAACAGCAGATCCTGTTCATTCTGAACAGGGCTCGCTGTCCGCGCCGCCGCGGCCTGTGTCCATTTGGGGCAGGAGGCCGCCTGCTCAACAGCGGCCGCCGTTGGTTCGGGACAACACTTGTTGTTGGGCATTGTGCCAGGGGTGGACCTAACGGTGTTTTGTGGCGATTTCGTGGCAACGAAAACAACATGAAAACGAAAAACACCGTTTAGCTTCAGCCCTGCATTGTACCCATTTTTTCCGTACCCATTTCGAGCGTCGAAAGGTGAGGCTCCGAGGAACAGGCGCAGGACCTGAATACACGCCCACTCCGTGCCCAGCGGCACAGGTGGCGGATTCATTCGCACTTCTTGATTTCCGTGATCCGTAATCGCACACATGACGAACCCTGCCTTGCTTCTTGTGGCGCTTGGGCTAGTCGGTCATTCGCATGCCGTGACGATCAGGCACGCTCTCCGCCGTCTTGAAGAGGGCAGCCACCTTGGTCTTGTCCTTGACCTTGATTCTGATATAGGCCAGGGCTTTACTATCATTGATGACGATCAGGCATATACCCTGGACCTCGACTCGAATGGCGACAAGGCCCGCCACAAAAATATATTCACAAGCTCCCTCCAGTTGGATAATTCCTGGGCCTCAGGGGAGGGTCGAGGCGTAGAAGTCACCACTGGGAGCCAGCGATCTTATACACCGCCGCCCCCCCCTGAAGGTACGTGCAACATTCGTCGGAGGGTGTTTGTGTATATGTTTCCGTGGCGCACAAGGGGAGCATCGAAGGTCCTCCCAGGATGGCCTCCCTCGGAGAGCCAGGCGGCGCTTGGGCGCGTGATCCGACGGACGTCCAGGAGAGGGTCTTTTCGGTGGAGCTCAACCTGAGCAGGTCGGTGGCCACATGCGAACCCTACCCCACCACCCCACGATCCTCTCCTCGATCCTCGATCCTTGATCCTCCTCGATCATCCTCGATCCTGGATCCTCCTCGATCCTCCTCCTCGCCCCCATGCGAGTTGTAAGGGGGGAGGTGGGGTTCGCATGCGGCCTCCTAGCAGGGCGCACGACCTCGGTTTGCTAGCGGGCCTCAAGCTTGGCATCGATACCGATGCCAGCCCAATCTCCGTCCTCGCGGTGAGGAGGCGCGGCCTCGTGGACGAGTGGAACTCGGCCCATTCTGGGACTGGGAATGCGATCTGCGTAGGCGATAAGATCACGAGGGCCAACGACTTCCTCTGGCACCTCAACAGCGTGAAGTTCGCGAGGCACGTGATGTCGCTGTACGACGCTGGGCGCTCCCTCAGGCCTGGCGCGCAGGGCATCCTGGAGCTGGAGATCAGGGCGGCGACCGCCGCAGTAATCGTGAGACCGAGCCTCCCTCTGCCCCCCCCCGCCTCCACCGCTGGACCTATCGTCAAGACGTCAGAATCAGGAGCGTTTTGGGCTCCGGAGCGGCTCTGGTCTTCGGGCCGTTCCTTCTGCCTCGGTCGGGGAGCCTCTTCGTGGCCGAGGGCGCCGTGGCCAGAAGAGCGCCTTCGGTCCTCGTGCTGAGCTCCTGCTGGTAGCGCGGTGGCCGTGGACGACGTCGCGCCCGACAGTTGTTGTCGCAGTTTCTTCGCTCCTGGGCCAAAGGACAGCGATTCGAGAAGATCGATTCGAGAAGATCGATTCGTCGGCGATTCGAGAAGATCGATTCGAGAAGATCGATTCGTCTGGTCGGCGATTCGAGAACATCGATTCGAGAAGATCGATTCGTCTGGTTGGTGATTCGAGAAGATTCGACCAGATCGATTCGTCGGCGATTCGAGAAGATGACTCGGGGTCCGTCGGCGATTCGAGAAGTTCGATTCGTCTGGTCGGCGATTCGAGAAGATCGATTTGTTTAGGGCTGGGGTCTGCCCGCTTCCCCTTGCCCATCCCCCGGTCTCCTCAATCCTCCTCCTCCTCCTCCTCCTCCTCCTCCTCCTCCTCCTCCTCCTCCTCCTCCTCCCCCTCCTCCCCCTTCTCTTCCTCATCCTTTTCCTCCTCCTTCTCCTCAATCCTCCTCCTCCTCCTCCTCCTCCTCCTCCCTCCTCCTCCTCCCTCCTCCTCCTCCTCCTCCTCCTCCTCCCCCTTCTCCGCCTCCGCCTCCGCCTCCGCCTCCGCCTCCTCCTCCTCCTCCTCCTCCTCCGCCTCCGCCTGCGTCTCCTCCTCTCCTCCTCCTCCTCCTCCTCCTCCTCCTCCTCCTCTCTCCGTCTCCTTCTCTTCCTCCTCCTCCTCCTCCTCCTCCTCCTCCTCCTCGTCCTCCTCCTCCTCCTCCTCTCCCCCATTCGTTCACTCATTCATGCTGCTTCCCCTCTCTCCTGTCCTCTCTCCTCCTTTCTCGCTTCTTTTCTTCCACCAGTGGGGACGTGGGCGAAAAGCACATCCGTATCCGTAGCCTTGCGGGCCGTTCCCTTGAGCCGCGACCCCGCGGAGTACATGGCGTCATTTCGCGGATGCCCCGCGCGGAACGTACCCGTGCGACCGCGCATCCGCGGGATCGCGCCCCAGAGGAGGAGGAGGAGGAGGAGGAGGAGGAGGAGGAGGAGGAGGAGGAGGAGGAGGAGGAGGAGGAGGAGGAGGAGGAGGAGGAGGAGGAGGATCGCCCGATTCGAGGGCGCGGATACGGAGATGCTCGCCGCTCGTGAGGGGGGGGGAGGAGGGCAGGGCCACCTCGCCGCCGCCGCGGCCTGCCCCCCCCCCCCCAGGAGATCTGGAGGCCCCACCTGGACCCTCAGACGGCCGCCCTCCTCAAGAAGCAGTTCGAGGAGAGGGGCGCGAGCGACGCGGCCCCCCCGGAGGAGGCCGTCAACAGCACCGACGCCCAGGCCGAGGAGGCGCCGGCCGCGGCGGAGGGGGCGGAGGAGGACAACGGCGCGGGCGGCAAGCCCGAGGAGGAGCTGGCCGCGGCGAAGCCGGAGGGCGACGCGGAGGGCGCGGGCGATACGGCCAGGGAGGAAGAGGAGGAGCAGAAGGAGGCCGTCGAGGAGGCCGATGAGGCGCCGGTCGCGGCGAAGGAGGAGAAGGCCGAGGACCTTGCCGTCCGCCGAGATGACTGCTTCGATCCGCGGCCCCAGAGGTCCTGGCCGATTCTCCCGGGGTGGTGCTTCGGCAGAGGGAAACAAGTCGTGGACTGACACTCCCCCATCTTCCAAATTCAGAGTCGAGGTGCAGCTCAGTAAACCCATCGCCAACTTTGATTATTGGGGGGAGCACTGACAGAAGCATGCGGCATGAGTGTTCGCACATTTTTGCCGAGGCCTGTTCGTCCTGGACTAACTTCTGATGTTCCCGGGGTCCGATGCTGGGCCCTGGCGGCCCAAATCGAAGGAAACCGCCGGGATTGAAACACATTGATCGTCGCAGATCTGGGAAGGACGTCGGCGACAAGACGGAGGAGAAGGAGGATGAGGAAAATGACTACACGAAGGAGGAGGACAATGCACAGAAGGATGCCGACGTGAAGACCGAGGATGCCGAGGAGGCGCTGGTCGCGGTGAAGAAGGAGCAGGAAGAGGCCCTTGACGCGGTGAAGGAGGCGCTGGTCGCCGTGAAGGAGAAGAAGGATCAGGGGCAGCGTGGGGGGGTGGGGATACGGTCGGGAACTCCTGGTGAGCGTGTCGCTCCGCCGGTTCCGGTCCACCACGCTTCGGCGCGATACGCTAACAACGTCCCGAGCTCTTCCCCGCCGTTCGCCTCGCGGAGCGGAGCGGCATGCTATCAGCTTGCAGGGGATTCCCTTCCGCCAGGGCCGCCGCCGCGACACGCTGAGCACAAGTTCCCGACCGTCGCCTCAGAAGAGGAAAAACAAGGTTCGAGGTTCGAGTCTTTCGGCTGCTTTCCTAGATTTTCGGCGGCTCTCCACCCTCGGGGTGCCTTCCAGCGGTTGTGCCTCGCCGAGAGGCGTCTGGGGGTGCCTGGATCGTCCCGAGCTTGCCCCAGAGGCCCGAGTTATGACACGAAAGCCAGCTGAACGGCGAGGGCCATCGTGGACAAAACGCAGACGAAGCCAGCGGCGAAGTACACGGGCCGCTTGCGCGATTGGCGATGGAGTGAGCTCGGGCTGGACATGGCGCTTGTTGCCTACAAGGTGTACGTCTTGCCTGCGTTCCTATTTGTCGCCCCGCTGGAGGCCCCGCCACCACAGGTCCTCGACAAAGAGCGTGTTGCGGTTCGACGGGTGGCTCCTTGGCCTGGGGTATGGTGCTGTCTCGATGATCTACACCACGGGGAGGAGGTCGGGCTGGCACCACATCTTCGGCCTCGGGAAGTCTCTTACAAAGCGGCGATGATTCGCGCGAGCGCCTGGGAATCGAAAGGAGGCGGCGGCGTGGAGTGGGCCAGGATGGCCGCCGACTTTACGTCGGCACAGGTCGACACTGAATATTCGGTTCGCGCTGCCCGGTGGTGCAGATGGCTCGACTCCCACATCCCTACACATATTCTTGCGGCAGTCTCGGAGCAGGCTCTCGCCTGTGTACAAAAACGCAGCACGGGCGGCTATCAGCAGTGTGAGAATGTGGGACCTCTCACAGAGGCGGGCGACCAGAAGTTCAGAAGAAGTACGCAGCAATGGGTCGTGGCCCTCCTCCTCTAGCGGGACGGGTGCAACGTTGAGTGTCGGCTCCGCAGGCGGCTGGCGAGACGGAGGCCGACAGACTTGCCCGGCCGCGCGGCCCTCGCGGTGGCGCGACATCTGAAGAGGCTCCAGGAGTTTGTACCTCCAAGGATCAGATCGGCAATGCGAAATACGATCATCATCCAGAGGACGACGGATCGAAGAGTCGGGTCGCTGCGGCGTGGAGGCCGGACAGGTGTAGTCAGCTGCTCTTGCACAGCGGACGGTGCGGTGGAACAGTACGTTCGCTGCTCCGTTGGTCGCGCGTGGTCGCGGGGGCGACTGTGCAGGGGCGACACGGGCCCGGCTCTGGCCCGAGGGGTGTTGGCAATTTCTTTGACCGATGAACAGTTACAGCTGGAAGCGTTTCGCAACTACGTGCTCTACCGTGCACAACCTATGCCGACGGACGTTCGCAACCTTGGAGGAGAGGGCCGGTTATTCAACATCGATTACGGAGCAACT
Source organism: Prorocentrum cordatum (assembly GCA_963575745.1). Classification (NCBI taxonomy): domain Eukaryota; class Dinophyceae; order Prorocentrales; family Prorocentraceae; genus Prorocentrum; species Prorocentrum cordatum. The sequence continues at coordinate 131,744 of CAUYUJ010017347.1, read as the reverse complement.
CTTACACAAAGCTGCCACAGATGACACGCGGCTTCGGAGATTGTGTCAGTTCTCGCAGGGAGGGTGCGACGACGGACCGACGGAGGGGATGGGTGTCGGGGGCGGCGGAGGACGTAGCATATTAATCGCGAGGCTTTCTGCTTCCACTCTTTCTACTTCCACCGCCTGTCAATGCCTTCGACTCCGACCACTCCCCTACGCCCGAGACCTGGGCCCGACACGTCAGCTTCTGACAAGATGCGCTCCCCTCACATTTTCTCAGTGCGGGATCTTCCCGTCAGCTTCGACTTCAGCTCAGAAAAGGCCAGCGCGCTGGCTCCGACGCTGGCCCCAACCTCAGCCCCGACTCCAGCCCCGACTCCCTCAACAACATCCGACCTCAAGCCCCAAGTATCAAATTTTCGAATTTGGCTTTGCACCTTCACCTCTGCCTCCACCCATCGACCTCCAGCCTCCACCAGCTCACCATTCCATCCTCCGGCATCCAACATTCGACTTTGCACCTCTGCCTCCATCTTCACCTTTCGGTTCCCATCCACATCCACCTTTCGACCTACAGCGTCTACCAGCTCAACACTCCGACCCCCAGTCTCCACGTTGACATGAGCACCCTCCAGCCACATCAGCACCAATCCCAGCAAAGACCAAGCCAATTACAAAAACACAGCCTGACACCAGCACAGCCCACCATAGAGCATCTAGGACGACGACACGCCCACTCACCGTCCTAGCACCACCGGCCACCTAGCACCACCGGCACCACCGGCACACGACGATTCACCACAAGTACGACCACAGTCACGATTACTACGAGACGGCCAAGGTCACGCACACGTGTACGGCTGGCATCGCGACCACGAGTACGGCCATGACGAGCACGCCCACGACCACGGCCGTTGGTACGGGTATACGCCAGAACGGTCTAGGACAGCACCACGACCTCAGCCTCTAACACGGAGGCCCTGGCTCCAGCTCCGACAACAGCTCCTTCTCCAAGTCCGCTCCTTCTCCAAGTCCGACTTCGGCCCCGACTACAGCTGCGACCCCGACTCCGAGCGCAGCCCCGGAGACGGCGCTGGCTCCGACTCCAGCTCCGGCTCGCCATCCGATGCCATCTCCGATTCCGGCATCGGCTCTCCGATTCCAGCTCTTCGCCTCCGGCTTCTATCCCAATTCCGACCTTGGGTCCGACACCAGTTGTGGGGACAGCACGACGGCGTGCAGCACCCTCACCCAGACATTCACTCGCACGCATTACGACGAGGACTGGCACGACCATGGCGACCAGCAGTTCCAGGTCGACCCATCGTGACGAGCATGTTGGTCTCTGGGGATGCGGCTGGCCACCTGCTGGAGGATGGGCTGGCATCACCCGAATCGTTCGGCGGAGGGATCTGACGCGAGCTGCCCCGTAGTCTCGCCTGACGGTCACCTGGGAAAATGTGTTGGCTCGTACTCGGACTCCAGCTCGGACTCCAGCTCAGACCACCCTGCAGACGCCAGCGTCGGCCCCGAGCCCGAGCGCTGTCCCAGCGGCAGTCTTGGCTCGAACATCGGCATCGGCTCTCCTTTGATGCCTGCTCCAACCACGACGCCAACCAACAGGTTTTTGACAGCAATGACGTTCCCGAGTAGTTCCCTTTCTTGTTCGAGTTCTGACGGCCTTCCTGCTTGTAGCTAGTCTTAGGACGAGGCACTCCGTGTTTTTGTGCTCATCTCCTCCCCTCTTTTTCCCCCTGTGCGCGTGCTCGGCGACTCGCCATGGTGCCACCATCGCAGGGCGGATATCGTTCGGAAAACGATAGGATGGGCCCGGAGTGTCCTGGATAATTTCGTTCCGGGTTTAGAGGTGAGATTAGTGCAGATTTTTTGACAAAATCCATGTGAAAATCACTCCGTCTTTCACCCGCCGTTTCGGGGTTTAGCATCGACAGAAATCCACGCGAAAATCCGCTGCAGCACGTCTGTCGGGAGGGAACAAAAAAACACACAGACACAATTCATCCTCGACCTCCCCGAAAGTGTAGGAACACATGGGAAGAGTGGGGGGGAAGACAAGAGCCCAGAACGTACGGGAATGTCTGGGGCATCCCGTGATTTGTGTCCGTTTATCCGCGTGCCCCCAGGGCCCCTTCCGTCTGCAAGGCCGGTGCAGCGAGACTCGGCTGGCAGCGCCGCGTTGGCACCGATGGAGGGCCGCGCCGCGCCGCGCTCGGCCGCTCGACCCGGCACGGCCGCCCCCCCCCTCTGAGGTGCCGCGCGCCGGCTCTGGCGCTCGCTGCTCTTCGGCGGCCTGGCCCGGCGAGGGGCGCCGGGGCCCAGCTCGAAGACAGTACGGTGAGCGGCTTTCAGAGGCCAGCAACATATGTACACGTACGCGGTTAGCTTCCGCTGGAGTGAGTTTGAAAGCGGAGGTTCGTACACGCAAGACCGCGGAGGGCGTACATGTACATATGTCGTTGCTCGCTCAGGCTTGGGGCACTTGCTTTTCAAGAGGGGCTCGGTCGTTCCTCAGGCTTGCCCGCGTCGGGTGTCGCCCCCGATGCGTCGTGTGTCGCTCCCGGTGCGATCGCTGCTCTTCGGCGGCCTGGCCCGGCGGTGGGCGCCGGGGCCCAGCTTCAATGCACGGCGAGCGGTCTGAATATGGAACACTTGCTTTTCAAGAGGGGCTCGGTCGTTCCTCAGGCTTGCCTGCGTTATGTGTCGCTCCTGATGCGTTATGTATTATGCATCGTTCCTTGAGCGTTATCCCCAGGAAACACGAGAGTCTTCGTTCCTCATTTGCCGTTTCTTAGGTCAGGCCGATGACTCCATACGAGCTAGGTATTTGTTAGACTTGCGTTTCCTTGCTGTACAGCGTGACTGCCTTAGCTGTCCATTCTTTCTTTTCCTCCTCCTCCTCCTCGTTCCCTTCCTCCGCTTCCCTCCGCTTCCTCGCGCTGCTCGTGCGGGATCCTGGTGCGCGCGCCGCCCTCGTCTGGCCTCCGCGCCCGCGAGCACTGGTGTTTCTTTCCTTGTGTCTCCTGTGCTCCCCTCCCTGGCCTTTGGCGGGGCAGACAAGCCAGATGCCGGGCGTCGAGTGTCGCATGGGCCTCTCGCCTTTCTTCATGCGGCTCGCCTCAAGGCGCCTGTCTTGTTTGTTTCCGTTTCAAGGCATATCTGGGAAGTACTGCATGCGGACGCGTGCGGTTAGACAACAGCCAGTCCCCCCTCCATCTCAGGCTGCGGAGCAGCCGAGAGGCCGTGATTTGCAGTCCTTGACGGGTCGGGGAAGTTCATTAGTTGGGTTGCGGTAGGGGGGCAAACAGAAAAGGGGGGACATCTGCCCAGGAGGCAGCGCATTGACCCCCAGTCGCCCACTGATCGTCGATATGGGGCCTCATTGCCCACCTCGCCTAGGAGTGTGCCGGTCCTGGGCCCGCCGCAGGTCTTTCGACGATGCATCGCCGACTGCAGCTCGATGTGCCCCCCCCCCCCCCCCCCCCCCTTTGGACGAGGACACCGATGATAATGCTGCTGATGCTGCTGCTGATGATGGCCAGGGGGAGAAGGAGAACCAGGAGGAGGAGGAGGAGGAGGAGGAGGAGGAGGGGAGGGTGAGGGTGAGGGGGAGGCGGAGTGGAACACGGAGGGTGAGGGGGGGGAGGATGAGGAGGAGGACTAGTGTAAACCCAAGAGTCGTCAACGATGTTGCTATCAATCCTCACTCCATGTTCCTTTGTCATGTGCCCCTTCCAAGGGCTCATGTTCACTTAGGGAAGGGCCCCGTTGGAAGATAACCGTGATCTTGAACTGTGCCAGAACACCATTCCAGGGATTTCAACGCTGCGAATCACGGTTACTTTTGCGTCTTGGCGATCTGGAATCGTGCCAGTACACCAGTCTTGGGACTTCAACACCGCGAATCAACGAATCAACATATTAGTTGTTACGCCCTGACAGTTCGACAACATGCGGAAACATCATTTCTGGGACGTTCCTCTCAAGACGGATAAGCGCGGCGCTAAGGCGAGAGCCACATGTTGAAAAGGAACCGCCCTGCATCCGTGAAGTTCTTGCACATTTTTAAAGTTAAAGAGCGCGAAAGGCGAGAGTCACATTTTGAATACGACCCGCCCTCCCTCCGTGAAGTTCTTGCAGATTTTGAGATGCGTTCGCGTTGCGCTAACGCGAGATCCTCATTTTGAAAACGGCCCGCCCTCCATCCGTGAAACTTTGCAAATCTTCAGTCTTCGGATCAAAAGTGGTGAGAGAGTCTCAGGCGAAACGCCCGGCCAGCCCTACCGACACGCCTCGGGGTGCGACAGGGGGGAGTTATTTGCAAGGAAGAAAATGGATAAGCAGGATGAGGAGAAGGAAGAGGAGGGGAAGGAGGATGAGGATGATGAGGATGAGGATGAGGATGATGACGAGGATGATGATGCTGATGATGATGGTGATGCTGATGCTGCTGCTGATGATGATGCTGATGAAAATGATGACGAGAAGGATGAAGAGGATGAGGATGAGGATGAGGACGAGGATGAGAGTGAGGGTGAGGATGATGTTGAGGATGAGGATGTTGATGCTGCTGATGATGAGGATGCTGTTGACGATGATGATGTTGTTTATGATACTTATGCTGATGATGCTGCCGATGATGGTGCTGCTCCTGATGATGCTGATTATGATGATGATGACGATGATGATGACGATGACACTGTTGCTGATGTTGGTGATGATGGTGGTGGTGGTGGTGATGCTGATAATGATGAGTGGGGAGTCGGAGGATGACCAGTGTAAACCCAAGACGCATAACACATGTTGCAAGACAGTCTCCCCCCAAGATCCCTCTTCATATATCCCTGCAATAATGTATTATCATTGCTGGAAGTGGCCCATTAGAAAACAACCGTCTTATATATTCACCCGTGCTAACACACCATTCCTGGGATGTCAGCGCCGCAGGTGAACGGCTCTGCCGCGGCCTGTCAGTCCCAGACCGTGCCAGAAAGCCATTCCTGGGCGCTTCGACACCGCGAGCCCACGTGGCTGTTCCACCCTGACAATCTTGAATCGCGCTAAACAGAATTCCTTGGACTTCAACCGTACGGATCTGTGAAATGGTCGCAGACTTTTAGGACGAATGCGCGCGGCGCTAAGGCGAGAGGCACATCATGAAGAGGAGCCGCCCTCAATCCGTGAAACCCTTGCAAGTTTTTACGACGAATGTGTGCGGCGCTAAGGCGAGACTTGAACACCACCCGCCCTCCATCCGTGAAAATGTCGGGGTAGGACCATACGTGGTGAGGAAATCTCAAGCGCAACGCCCGGGCCGCCTTACCGAAACGTCTGGGGGTGCGCTAGGAAGGAATCATTAAGAGAAGAGGATTGAGGAGGAGGAGGAGGAGGAGGAGGAGGAGGAGGAGGACGAGGAGGAAGAGGAGGAGGAGGACCAGTGTAACCCCACGATTTGCCAACGATGTTGGAAATAGTCCTCCCTCCAGCCTCCCTCTTCATGAGCCCCTACAAGGATCCATTTCCACTCGCGGAAGTGTCCCGTCGGGAGATGCCTTTTTTTGAAGACCCTGAAACGTGTTAAAATGCCACGAGTCAACCTGACTGTTGCGTCTGGAGGATCTTGAATCGTGCCAGAACACCATTGCTGGAACTTGAACGCAGCGAATCAATATAACTGATGTGCCCTAGAAATCATGAGTCGCTCCAATAAGTGCATTTCTGGTAAGTTGACCATGGGAAGGCTTAGAACCTTTGCAGCTTTGTTAGGACGAATGTGCGCGGCGCGAAGGCGATAACCACATGTTGAAAAGGAACCGCCCTCAATCCGTGAAGGTGTCGCATATTTTTCAGACGAGTGTGCGCGGCGCTAAGGGGAGAACTACATGTTGAAAACGACCAGCCCTCCATGCAAATTCTTCCGCGCGGCGCTAAGCCGAGGGCCACATTTGGAAAACCGCCCGCCCTCCACGCGTGAAACTTCTGCAACGTTTGAAGACGAATGCGCGCGGCGATAAGGCGAGATCCACATGCTGAAGACCGCCTGCCCTCCGTTTGCCAAACTCCTGCAATGTTCGAGCCTCAGGAAAGTAAATGGTAAGGAAGTCTTTGGCGAAACGCCCAGCCCGCCCTTCCGACGGGCCTCGCGGTACGGCAGGGAGGAGTTCGTTATAAGGAGAAGGGATGGAGGAGGAGGAGAGGGAGAAGGAGGAGGATGAGGAAGAGGAGGAAAAGGACGTGGACGAGGAGGGGAGGAGGATGAGGAGGAGGAGGAGGAGGAGGAGGAGGAGGAGGACGTGGACGAAGAGGAGGAGGAGGAGGAAATGGAGGGAAGGAGGAGCAGGAGGAGGCAAACGTTCCGCCGCAAAGGAGGAGGTCGAGGACGACGAGAAGGATGCCGTCGACAAGGAGGCGATGGCGCGGGACGTCGCGAAGGAGGCTATGGGCGCGTCAAAAGGGGGGTGGCTCTTTCTGGGGGAGTGTTGCTCAAGAGGATTACGCCCCAGACATGGTCGCGTCACAGAAAATTCGCCATCGGAGTTTTTTTTGCTGTTTTCGGGGTCCTCGCCGGGCTGGGACCATCGCAAAACGGCTCGGGATGAATGCCCAACCCTGGGGAAACGGCCAGGACTTCCGGGGCCCCAGTATTGAAACAATCAACACATCGCATGCCTGGGGCCATTCTGTCGACTCCCAGGAGAAGAGGTGTGCGGCTTCCGATTTCGTGTGCGTGTGTTGTTTGAGTTTTCCTGTCGTGCTGCCTGCGCGTAGTCGTTGCCTACTCGTCCTCCTTTTTCGCTGGCGCGTCGAACAGGGATTGGCATTTTTGTTGTTGGAGATTTGTCTTGGGCCTTTCAAGCTACAACTTGGTTGTTTTTGAACCGCTTACTCGGAGAGCAAAAGAAGGGAAACGGTCATCCGAGATATGGAGGCACCCCGCCTCCTCAGCGGGCCGCGTCCTAAACAAATGACAAGTATACGCTGTCGAAGGTCCGCGCGGGTTTCCCGGAACGAACGGCGCGTGGCGCCGCCTTTGGCGCGCTCCGCACGCCAGGGATGGTGGTTCAGCGCCGACTCAAAAATATCGCGTGAGCCTCCAGCAGTTCGTGCTGATAAGCCCTGTATAGTCCACCAAGTCCTGGTGTGTGAGGGAGCTTCCCCAGAAGCCCCCTCGCCGCGGGCTGCCTCTCTCCCTTCCGCCATGCCCGACGCGGAGGAGGAGGAGGAGGAGGAGGAGGAGGAGGAGGAGGAGGAGGAGGAGGAGGAGGGGGAGGAGGAGGAGGCGAGGGGGGCGCCTTGCCTTTGAGAGGCCTCCCTGGCCTCCGAGAGTGGCCCTCTTCTTGGAGGCCTCCAAGGCACAGCTTGCGTCAAGGAACGATCCTGTCGGAGGCCTCTCCGAGGGACGAGGGGCCCCTCGCAGGACGGCCTCTTGCCATCTCGGGAAAAAAGGGGGGAGTAAAAGGAAGAGGAGGAGGAGGAGAAGGAGGAGGAGGAGTAGGAGGACGAGGAGGAGGAAGAGGAGGTGGATGAAGAGGAGGAGGAGGAGGAGGAGGAGGAGGAGGAGGAGGAGGAGGAGGAGGAGGAGGCGGAGGAGGAGGAGGAGGAGGAGGAGGAACTGGGCACGGCAAAACAAAACGGTGGTACCAGAGTGTTGGCATGCGGGGCCATTGCGCGGTGCATGGTGGCCGATGCCGTGTGCACCGTCCGCTCCGACAGCATCCAGAGAGCTGCCTCCCCAGTACGGGGTTGGCGTCCCGTGTGGGCTCGAGACATTGCATAAGAGCATGTTCGCAGATGCAGAGCGGTGCCCAGACTTGGCCTTCGAGTCGCTGAATCTCAATGGTGCGTTCACCCGCATGCGTCGCAGGGCGGTGCTGCGCCGCGTGCGTGAGCGCTGCCAAGAGCGGGGTTGCTTGATGGTGCAGTGGTACGGCCGCGCGACGATGCACTCAACTGCGGGGGCCGGCGGGGTGTAGCAGGAGGGCCTCGACCAAGGATGCCTCAGCCCAGCGCTCTCTAGCATTGGCCTCGCTCTGAAGCTCTGCGCTCTGCGGGACTTCTTGCGCACCATCGACCCCCGCCGCAAGGGGTGGGCTCACCTGGACGACGCCCACCTGACGGTGCCGAAGGCGCACCTGCACCTGGCGCTGAAAGTCGCAAGCGCTCTCTTTGCGGACTTGGGCCTCGAGCTGAACACGAGCAAGGCGAAGGTCGTGTGCCCCGACGGCCAGGTCGCTTGGCTGCCCGACGGTTCAGGGGCGTGGGGCGTGAACGCGCTGTCGTGCTTAGGGAGCACCGTGACCTTCGTCAGGGCCCGGCACGACGCGGACGACCAGGAATGGAGGGACGCGCTCGCAGATGGTTTGGACGAGACCCCCTGGCCACCTCGGATTCGCGGCTCGCCGACTACGGAGGCTTGCTTGTCAAACTGGAAACAGCGGGGCTTGAGAAGAAGCACCGCTTCCCCCTCCTTCGCACCTGCGTGAACGGCGCGGTGCCGCACCTGCAGCGCGCCCGCATGGCGCCGCGGGGCCTGCCGCTCTTTCGACGACGCAGTGGTGAAGCGGGTCGAGCGCCTGTTCAACCAGGGCCTCACTAAGGACGGCCGCAGGGCCCTCTCCCTACCCGCCAGGGCAGGAGTGGCGGGCTTCGGGTCCGCGGAGCGCCGCGCCGTCGCGGCATGGCTGGGCTCCTGGCGCGCCGTGCAGGACGCGGTGTGGGCGCGCCAGCCTGGCTGAAGCAAAGTCCCGCCTCCAGGCAGCAGGCGGCGGGGGCCAAGGTACCGCTGGACGCGTGGCGCCAGGTCAAGAAGCCCGTCTGTGCGAAGAAGCTAGTTGCCCACGCGCGCACCGAGCTCCATGCGCGCCTCTCCGAGCCCGAGGCGGCGCTCCATCTGTCCCAAGGCGGGACCGGCTCAGCGGTGCTGCAGCCGCCGAGCTTGCTGCGCCACCTCCTGGGAGACATCGCGATCGCGGTCGCGCTATAACTCGACCCAGCGGGCCAGCGCGGCGCCCCGTGCCAGAACACGGCCGCGTCCACGAGCGCGCAGTGCGGGGCCAGCGCGGCAGAGCCCCACGACAGGCACGCGGCCGTCTGCAACGTCGGCCCTGGCTTCGCGCGCCGGCACTACGGCCTCCGCGACCAGTTGGGCGACCGACCGGCTAGGGGAGCGCCATGGCTCGCAGTCCGTGGCGATTGAGCAGCGCATCCCGTCTTGGCGCAGTGACCGCGGAGGGCGCCCAAGCAGCCGTCTTCGATTCGGTCCTGGTGTACCTGGGCGGGCGGGTGTGCATGGACACGAGCGTGGCTGAGGCCATCGCCGCCGATGGCGCGACCGCGCGCTGGCGCGCCCGCATCGACGGCGCAGCGGCCCTGGAGCGGGAGCAGGGGGAGCAGGTCCCCAGCCCTGGCCTGGTGGCTGCGGTGGTGCGGCCGCCTGGGGCGCGAGTTTGATTCGTCCGTACGCGAGCGCGCCCGGGCGGACCCCGAAGACCAGGTCAGGTGCCTTCGCCGACGTGAGGCAGCGCATGGTTGTGGCCGTTGCGCGCGGCACAGCGGCGATGCTGCTCAGCCGCGACGGCCCGCGCGCGACGCCTTGGCCGCCCCCGGCTCAGGAGGCGGGCCGCGGCCGGGCCCGCCGATGAACCCTCGCCAGGAACGTTAGCGAATTGTGTTCCTCCACCGCGCCCCTCCCCCCTCTGCTCTCTGCGCTGCTTGCCTGCCCTCCCCACTCTTTGTCCTATGTCAATCGGCCCTCCCTCGTGGTATCCCTGTTTCTTCTGGCTCTGCGGCCTATCTCGCTTCTCTCGACCGTCCCTGTTCTCGGTGCGGTCGTTTATCGTCACCGTCTGCTTGCTGGGGGGGCGCGGGATGATGGAAAGCGCGCGTAGCGTGCGATCCGTTAGTCGGAAGGAAGTAATTGGGGGGGGAGTGTAAGCGGGTGGCATCCGCGGCCCCAGGATGACGGAAAGCGCGCGTACCGTGCGATCCGTTAGTCGGAAGGAATGAAGTGAGGGGTGCGTGAGGGGGTGGCATCCGCGGCCCCAGGATCTAATAGCCCGCCCTGCTCCCCGTTAGCGGAGCCCTTAGCAAGGAAAATCGGGTGAACAACTGGCCCGCCCGTTTCCCTGTCAACGGACCGTTAACAGGTGTTTTTTTTCCGCTCGGGCATATTTTTCTTTGTTAACGGAGCCCTTCACAGGGAACAGCAGGGACAAAAACAGGGTTGCACGCTCGGGCGCTTTTTCCCCTGTTAACGGAGCCCTTGACAGGGAACATCGGGTGACGGACGCGTTTTTCCCTTGTGAACGGGCCGCTAGCAGGTAAATACGTTCCTTGTTGACGGACCGTTAACGGACTCTGAGCACCGCGGCTTCCAAGAACGAGCAGTGACGTAAACAACTGATAAGACCAAGGCTCCCAACAGAGAGCGGTGACGGAACCAGTTCTTGACACCAGGGCCCGACACGGGCAGCGACGTAAGCTCCGCGCAAGGTCCGCGTAGGCTTCGCGCAAGCGCGTAAAATCCTCGCCAATTGGAGGCACCTTCAAGATAGCCCATGAGAGACCAAGCGTCCTCCAAGACGGTCCAAGATGCTTCCAAAACGACCCAAGAGGCCACAGGCCCGTCAGATCGCCCCCAAATGGCCCACGATACCCCCCAAACGGCCCCCAAACGTGTTCGAACATCTGCTCGTATGCAGACGTCTTTAACGGCCTCCAAGACGGTGTAGAGAGGCCCAGACGGGCCCGAGGACGGCCCAAGAACGATCCAGATAGCCCACGACGGCCTCACTACGGCTCAAGAGGTAGACCCCCCCCGAGCACCGATGGGCGTTCTCAGCGGGGAAAACACCGAAAGTAGGGCTTTCGCCGCCCGATGGGCGCCCTTGGCCCCGTCCTACATGCATAAGCTTTTCGCCAACTGAGGGCACCTCCAAGACGGCGTGAGAGAGGCCCAGACGGGACCGAATACGGTTCAAGAGCGATCCAAGCTAGCCCAAGATGGCCTCAGCACAGCCCAAGAGGCCTCCAAGACACCCCAAACGGCACCCGAGAGGACCCCCAGAAGTGCTGAAGGACGAATGCACCATTATTGCCTTTAGGTTTGTGAAGGTTTTCCAGCTCCTCGCCTTGTCGGGCAAGGACGGCCCGGTACAGCTCCAGAGCCCCCCGAGATTGTGACATGACGGCCCGAGAGGCTCCCAAGAGAGCCTGAGGACGGCCCAGAAGAGCCCCAAGAGGGCCTAAGAGAGCCACAAGACGGCCCAAGGAGGGCCTGGGAGACGCCCAAGATACTCCCAAGAGACAGTAAGTCGTCGTCATCATCATCAACAGTATGATCCCAATCTTCATTCGTGTTTTATCGCGCTGTAGTGCCTTCCTAATATGCCAACGCGCCCTGGTTCCCCCTCAAGAGGCCTCTGCAGCTTCGAGATAGCTCTAGAGCGCGCCCCAAAATGCCACCAAGATGCCCCAAGAGAGCCTCCAGACGGGGGAACAGAGAGAAAGAACGGGCAAGCCAGCGACATCTCGCGCTCTGAAAGTCAATGCGCTTTCCGTCCCCGTGCTAAGCAGGTCTAATTGCGTGGGGCGTCGCTCGGAGATTCCGCGGGGAAGCGCGGTGGCAGTTTCGAGGCTGCTCTGGCCTCCACTGGCCTGCTTGCCCGGCAGGGTCGGCGGGCCCAGCGCCGAGACCCAACGGCCAGCGTCTACCCCCTCTTCCTCGCCCTCCTCTGCCTCTGCCCTCTCCCGCCGCCTCCCTCGACGTGCATCTGGAGGCGCTGCCTGGCAAAGCGACCAGGCGAGCGGATGGCGGCCCATGGGGCGGATCGACCGTGCAGTCGCGCCCCCTGCTGTTGCCTGGTGGCCCCCCTCTGTCATCTCCTTTCTTGGCGGCCAGGTGGGGAGGAGGAGGAGGAGGAGGAGGACGAGGAGGAGGAGGAGGACGAGGAGGAGGAGGACGTGGAGGAAGAGGAGGAGGAGGAGGAGGAGGAGGAGGAGGAGGAGGAGGAGGAGGAGGAGGAGAAGAAGAAGGAGGAGGAGGAGAGATGAGGAGGAGGAGGAGGAGGAGGAAGAGGGGAGGAGGAGGAGGAGGAGGAGGAGGAGGAGGAGCAGGGAGGAGGAGGAGGAGGAGGAGGAGGAGGAGGTGGAGGAGGAGGCGGTGGAGGAGGAGGGGGCGGAGGAGGAGGAGGAGGAGGAGGAGGAGGAGGAAGATCGATTATGCTGATTTTGCCGATGATGATTGGGGATGATGATGATGATGCTGATGATGATGATGATGATGATGATGATGATGATGATGCTGATGATGATGATGATGATGATGATGATGATGATGATGATGATGTCGGTGATGATGATGATGTTGAGGAGGACGCATCTGATACTAATGATGATGATGCTGGTGGTTATGTTGATGATGCTGATGATGATGATCATGTCTGTGACGCGGGTGATGCGGGTGATGATGATGCTGCTGATGATGATGGTGATGATGATGCTGGTAATGATGCTGATGATGATTATGATGATGATGCTGATGATGATGATGATGCTGATGCTGATGCTGATGATGATGATGATGATGATGATGATGATGATGATGATGATGACGATGATGAAGCTGCTACTGCCGATGTTGCTGTAGGTGATGGTGGTGATGGTAATGGTGATGGTGGTGATGATGCTGATGATGATGGGTGAGGATGGTGCTGCTGCTGATGATGGTGATGATGATGCTGGTGACGATGCTGATGATGGTGATGGCGATGGTGACGATGACGAGGATGATGCTGGTACTGATGATGCTGATGATGACGATGACGATGATGCTGATGATGAGGATGATGCTGCTGATGATGCTGCTGCTGCTGATCATGATGATGATGCTGATGCTGGTGATGATGCTGATGACGATGATGATGGAGATGCTGATGCTGCTGCTGCTGCTGCTGCTGATGATGATGATGATGATGATGATGATGATGATGATGATGATGATGATGATGATGATGCTGAGGAGGAGAGGAGGGAGGGAGGAGGAGGAGGAGAGGAGGAGGAGGAGAGGAGGAGAGAAGAAGAGTGGAGGAGGAGGAGGAGGAGGAGGAGGAGAGGAGGAGGAAGTAGGAGGATGATGACGAGGAGGAGGAGGAGGAGGAGGAACAGGACGACAGAGGAAGATCGAGGAGGTGGAGGAAGGACCCCTCCGCCAAGGTGGTGGTGGAAGAGGCAGAGGGCCAGGGCGCCTCCGGCTCCGCGGAGGAAATTGGCGCTGCCGGGTTTGGCGAGGAGGGGCCGGCGACGGGGCCGAAGGCGAAGGACTCACGGGAGCCCAGAAAGGAGGAGGAGGAGGAGGAGGAGAAGGAGGAGCAGGAGGAGCAGCAGGAGCAGCAGGAGGAGCAGGAGGAGCAGGAGGAGGGGGAGAAGGAGGAGGAGGAGGAGGAGCAGGAGGAGCAGGAGGAGGAGGGCAAGGGGGAGGAAGAGGAGGAGGAGGAGGAGGAGGAGGAGGAGGAGGAGGAGGAGGAGGAGCGTGGGGAGGAATAGGAATAGGAGGAGGAGGAGGAGGAGGAGGAGGAGGAGGAGGAGGGGGATGATGATGATGATGATGATGCTGATGATGATGATGATGATGATGATGATGATGGTGATGATGATGATGATGATGACAATGATGACAATGATGACGATGATGACGATTATGCTGATGCTGATGATGATGAAAATGATGATGATCATGGTGATGATGCTGATGATCGTTCTTCTGCTGATACTAATGATGATGGTGATGATGAATATTATGATGATGGTGATTATGATCTTGGTGGCGATGATGGCGATGTTGATGAGTTTGGTGATTGTGAGGGTAACGAGTCTGATGACGATGATGGTAATGCTGACGATGATGATGATGCTGGTGATGCTGACGATGATGATGATGATGATGGTGATGGTGATTGTGATGGTGATGTTGATGATGATGTCGATGATGGTGATGATTCTGATGGTGGTGATGGAGGTGACGATGATGACGATGATGATGATGCAGATGACGGTGCTGCTGCGGATGCTGATGGTCATGTTAATGTTGGTGGTGATGATGGCGATGATGACGAGTGTGATGATTATGATCGGGATGCGTATGATGACGATGATGGTGATGATGGTGATAGTGTTGGTGATTTGATGGTGATGGTGAGGGTAGTGATGGTGATGAAGGTGATGTCGATGATGATGATAATGAAGTTGATGACGCTGATGATGATGCTGCTGATGGTGATTATGAGGAAGATGTTGATGCTGATGCTGATAATGATGATGATGGTGTTGGTGGTGGTTTGATGGTGCTGGTGATAATTATACCTTGCGATGGTGGTGATGCTGCTGCTGTTGCTGATGATGATGCTGCTGCTTCTGCTGATGATGATAATGCTGCTGATGCTTCTTCTGCTGCTGATGATGATGACATTGATGATCATGTTGATGATGATGATGATGATGATGATGACGACGATCATGATGATGGCCATGCTGATACTGATGCTGCTTATGCTGATGATGCTGATGGTGACCATGCTGATTCTGATAATGATGGTGGTGATGATGACGATGATGCTGCTGATGATGATGATCATTACAATCAATAGTCGTAGCTAGCAGTGACAACAGTGGTAGCACAGGGACTCGTTCTGGGGGCAGCGCTGGTTGCCAGCCTGGGGGAATCCACCTGCCAGAGCCGTGGCGTGCGAGTGGCGACTGCAGAGCCAGAGCGTGCGGGAAACGTCTGCGACAAGAGCGAGACAGAAACAAATGTCATCATTATCGTGCGCGTGTGTGTCTGTGTGTGTGTAAGTGTGTGTGTGTGTGTGTGTAAGTGTGCAAGTGTGTGTGTGTGTGTGTGCCTGTGTGTGCGAGAAGAGTCGGTTGTGGCAGCTCACGGAGGTGTTAGAGACAGCAGCCAGACGTCCTCGGCTACAGGCGCGGGCCCGCACGTGCGAGAAGGGGGGAGGCGGTGCCACAGGACAACACCAAGACGCCCAGTTCCCGCGTCGACAACTCCGAGGGAAGTGGGGCGAAACACGATCCCAACGTCGTCAGCTACTGGGGAGCTCGCACGAAACACGAACCCGGTCCCATCAGCTGCGAGGGTGGTACAGCGAAACACGAGTCTGATGCCATCAGTTACGACGGTGGTGTGGCTGCGAAGCACGAGCCCGATGTCAACAGCTACAGTGTTAGGGCCAGTCCCCTCATGCGAGTAGGCCCGGCAGTGGTGCGCGACGGGTCGGCAGTGGTGCGTGAGAGGCCGGCAGTGGTGCGAAACGAGCCCGCAGTGGTGCGCAGTGGTGCGAAAAGGGCCATCAGTTGTGCGAGAAAGGCTAGCACTGGTGCGAGAAGTGCCGGCAGGTGGGGCAGTTGCGGCACAGGCTTGATACATCAGCTACAGCGCGGTACGCGGAACGCAGTGTCCGTACCGTTTCGGTGTCTTTGGAGGCTTGTGCACCGCCCGCTGTGGAGATGTGCTCGGTCGTTTAGTTTGCGCGGACATCACGAGGAGCAGAAGAGAAGAGGAGGAGGAGGAGGAGGGAGGGGGTACGGAACACGAATCCAACGTCATCAGCCACCTGGGTGGTGTCGCGAGGCGCGAGCCCGACGACATCAGCTACGGGGGTGGCGTGGAAAAGCAAGAGGCCAGCGTCGTCAGCTACGAGAGTGGCAGAAAGAAGCATGAGCCCAAGACCATCAGTTACGAGGGAGGTACAGTGAAGCACGAGCCCAGCAGCTCAGGCAGCAGCAGCCCAGGCGTAGTGCAAGAAGCGCCGCCGCCTCCCAACCACGACATCCAGGCGCTGCTTGACACCGCGAACAATGTATTCGTAGCATGACGGCCCGACGTGGCACTCAGGGCCCTTCAACAGATTTACAAAGCCGCTCAGAGCGCTATGCGGCATCCTGGTATCCAGCACCTGCGCCGAGCACCTGGTGGAGGAACAAAGGCATCTAATTACACACAACCGAGGAGGAGAAGGAACAGGAGACGTCTGACAGCGACGCGGGGGGCGAGGAGGACGTGGGCAGGGTGTGGGGGGACAGGTGCACGCTAAGCAAGCGCAGCGGCACGCCGCAGTCCAGCCGCGGTGCGGGCAGGGAGTGCGAGAAGGGACAGCAGTGGCAGCGGGCGGGGCGAAGCGTGGACGAGCCGACGCCATCAGTTCCAAAACCAAGTCTATGTGGGGAACTTTCTTACAACGTCGACTCGTGCGACCTCGAGGACCACATGAAGCAGGCGGGCAGCGTGGAATTCAGCAGAGTGCTCACAGTGGACGGTACTGACCACGCCAGGTCGTTCGGATACGGTCAGGTACGCTTCTCCACAGAAAAGGAGGTTAAAAAGGCCATGGTCACCCTGGACGACACGGAACTCAAGAACCGAAGGATTTGGATTCGGACATTGTCTGGCGCGAAAGGAAGTCGTCTACAACGTGCGTAGTAGATCGGTTGTGGTGTGCTGTGAGAAGAGCTGAATGGCACAGCCCAGAGTCTCAAGTAAGTAGAGTAGCAGGAGGAGGAGGAAGAGGAGGAGGAGGAGGAGGAGGAGGAGCAGGAGCAGGATGAGGGGAAGGATGAGGAGGAGCAGGAGGAGGATGGTAATGATGATGAGGAGGAGGGGGAGGAGAAGCGGGAGCCGAGAGGATGAGGTGATATGTTGTTGATGATGCTGTTGATGATTACGCAGATGATTTTGATGTAGGCGTTGGTGGTGATGATGCTATTGCTAGTGCTATTGTTGATGTGGTGTATGCCAGAGCTGGCGCGGATGTTATCGCTGTCATTACTGATGGTGCAGTTGGTGCTGTTGATGGTGGCGGTGACTGTGGCGATGATGCTGTTGCTGATGATGATGTTTATGCTCATGCTGCCTCTGGCGGTGATTGCGATGACGATAGTTATGATGATGGTGCCGACCGGGATAATTACGATGCTGCTGATGATGATGTTGGGTCTTCTGATGATGCTGCTGCTGCTCATGATGGGGATATTCATGCTGACGGTGATGCTGATGCTGGAGCCGAGGATGATGATGCTGATCATTATTATTCTGCTGATGATGATGCGGATGGTTTTGGTCATGCTGAGGGTGATGCTGATGCTGATGATGCTGTTGAGTATGCTACTAGGTGCTGCTGTTGATGATGATGGTGATGATGGTGGTGATGACCATGACGGTGGCGATGGGGGTGATGCTGGTGTTGGCGATTGCTCTTATGACGATGGTGGTTGTGATGGTGGCGATGCTGAGGATGATGTGTTGTTGCTGCCACGCGTGATGTTGATGCTGATGCTGATCATATTGATGATGCTGCGGCTGGTGATGCTGATGCTGATGCTGACAATGCTGGTGATGCTGATGATGATGATGATGATGATGCTATTGATGAGGATGATGCTGCTGATGATGATAATGCTGATGATGCTGATGATGCTGAAGAAGAAGAGGAGGAGGCGGAGGAGGAGGAGGAGGAACAGGGAAGGAACGAGGGGGAGGGAGGAGGGCCAGCAAAAGGAGGAGAAGGAGAAGGAGGAGGAAGAGGAGGAGGACTAGGAGGAGGAAGAAGAGCAGGAGGAGCAGTAGAAGGAGCAACAGGAGCAAAAGGAGGAGGAAGAGGTGGAGGAGGAGGAGGGACAGGAGGAGGACGAGGAGGAGGAGGAGGAGGAGGAGAAGGACAAGTGTAAACCCAACATCCATCAACGATGTTGAAATACGCCCTCCATCCACGCTCCATCGTCATATGCCCCATACAAAGGGTCATTGCCACTGAGGGAACTGACCCGCTGGGAGACAACTGTTTGAGGATCCTGAAGCGTGCCGAGACACCATTCTCGAGACCCAGCGCCACGGACCAACTCGACTGTTGCATCTTGACGATCATGAAACGCGCCAGGCCGCCATTCTCGGCGTTACAACGCCGCGAAGCTAGAAGCTGTTGCGCCCGGATAATCCCGAACCGATCAAAAACATGATTTCTGGTACGCTGACCATGTGAATCAGTGAACCTCTTGCATATTTCTATGGCGAATGTGCTCGGCGCTGAAAAGAGAGCCACATTGTGAAACGTAACCGCCTTCAACCCGTGAAGCTCTTGCAACGTTGTAAGACGAGTGTGCGCGGCGCTAAGGCGAGACCAGCATTATTAACACGCCCGCCCTCAATCCGCGCACCTCTTTGAAAATGTTTGCGACGAATGTGCGCGGCGCTACGGCGGAACCCACATTTCGAAACCGCCCGCCTTCAATCCGTGAAGCTCTTGCACATATCTGAGAGGAATGTGCGTGCCGCCTTATAAGGCTAGAACCATATTTTGGAAGCGGTCCGCCTTCCATGTGTGAAACTGTTGTCACTTGTGGAGCTTCAGGGTCGTAGCTGGTGGGGAAGTCTCAGGCGAATCGCCTGGCCCGCCCTTCCGACTGGCCTCGGGGGTATGATAGGGAGGAGTTATTCATAAGGAAAGTGCATGGTGGAAATGGAGGCGGATGAGGAGGACGAGCAGGAGGAGGACGAGGAGGAAGACGAGGAGGAGGACGAGTACGAGCAGGAGGAGGAGGTGGAGGAGGAGGAGGAGGAGGAGGAGGAGGGGAGGAGGAGGACGAGGAGGAGGAGGACGAGGAGGAGGTGGAGGAGGTGATGGAGGAGGTGGAGGAGGAGGAGGACGAGGAGGAGGGGGAGGGCGAGGAGGACGAGGAGGAGGAGGAGAAGGGATGATGAGAGGGCATCGTGCGTGTTGACGCGGGGGGGGGGGAGGCTCGGGCACCGTGCGCACCGCCCCCGTCCAGCCGAGCCTGCCCGCGGAGGGGCGGCTCGCCCCAGGGACGTGCCCCGCACAGGGCCCCCCGCCGTGCCGCCGCGCAGGGCGCGCCCCGGCGCGCCCTGGCGCGGCCCGCCTTCGCCTGCCTGCCCGCCTCGCCTCGTCGCTCCCAGACCCCCTCGAGTCGTGACGACGTCGCGGCGAGAGGCTTCTCCCCACGTTCGGTCCCAGGAGGTGGAGGAGGAGGCGGCGGAGGAGGAGGAGGATGATGCAGAGGAGGAGGAGGAGGAGGAGGAGGAGGAGGAGGAGGAGGAGGAGGAGGATCGATTGTGCTGATTTTGCTGATGATGGTGGTGTCGATGATGACGATGATGACGATGATGACGATGATGATGATGATGATGACGATGATGATGACGATGATGATGATGCTGATGATGATGATGATGCTGATGATGATGATGATGCTGCTGATGATGATGATGCTGATGCTGATGCTGCTGCTGCTGCTGATGCTGATGATGATGAGGATGATGAGATGATGAGATGATGATGATGATGATGATGATGATGATGATGATGATGATGATGATGATGATGATGATGATGATGATGATGATGATGATGATGATGATGATGATGATGATGATGATGATGATGATGATGATGATGATGATGATGATGATGATGATGATGATGATGATGATGATGATGATGATGATGATGATGATGATGATGATGATGATGATGATGATGATGATGATGATGATGAGGAGGATGAGGAAGACGCCCAGTTCCTCTTCGTTCCCAGACCCCCTCGAGCCGTGAAAACATCGCGACGAGAGGTTTTTCCCCGTTTTCGGTCCCTGGTCGCCCCCGACCCGGCCTCGGGGCCGTCAGAGGAAGTGTCTCAGGATGAAGAGCCGGTCCTGGGGAGTACATCCAGGCCTCTGGGGGTCGACGCTGTGAAAAGATCATGGCGTCCGGGGTCTGGCTTCGGAGGCTGTCAGCAGGTTCGTTGGACACGGTTGGTTTCGCTAGATCTGAGGCTCCCCGAGCCCGACCTGGGGGCCCCCCCAGCTCAACCTGAGGTGCCCCGGCAGCCGTCGAAGCCACCCGTCCTGAACCAGACTTGCCCGCCTAGCCTCTCCGTGGGGGGAGCTCCAGACAGGGCCTCGCTTGCCACCAGAGCCCCGAGTCATCGGGGCTGCCGGCGGTCAGGTGCAGCTCTTGATTTGTGCCTCGTGAGCCTCAACCGGAGTTGCCCTGGACCGGAGTTAGTTCACCCAGATAGTTCGGGCGTCCATCCATTCCCGAATCATCAGGGCTGGGGGATGGTCAGGGGCAACTCCTGGTTCGCGCGTCAGGGGCCCAAGCCGCAGTTATCCTGGACTAGAGTTATCCCCGATATTTCGGGCGCCCGGTGCGGGGGATCGAGGGGGTCGGCACCCCTTCCTCGGCGGAAAGCGGCGGAAGGTCAGCGGAGCGTGGCGGAAGCAAAACCAGGCTGCCCCCGCCGGCGGAAGGCGGCGGAAGCAAAATCGGTCTTCCAAGAGGTGGCAATTGGAAATTTCCGGAGGCTTAGGGATCCCGGAACCCGCCCCAAGGAGGAGAGAGCGTTCTTCGCTTTGCGCCGCCTGCGGCCCCTGTGGGGCCCGCTCCCAGGCCCTGGGGACCGTGAACAAGCGGCCCAGGATGAAGAGCTGGTCCTGGCGGGGGACGGCGGTGGGGTCAGGAACTCGTTTCCGTCGGGGCCCGCCTGAGATCGTTTGTGTACCCTCTGGCGATAACGGACGTGGCTGGGGGGCGGGGACGGGGGGCGGGGGCCAGTCGCGTCACGATGTGCGCCTGCGCCGTCTGGGAAGTCCCAAGTGTGGCTCATTCCCAGACGGCGCTGGCGCGAATCGTGACGTGACCAGGGGGAGGTGAGGGAGGGGGGGGCAGCGCCAGTCCCAGGCGTTATCGCGGATGATTGAAACAACTCGACCGTTTGCTTCATGACCGATGCCTCTCTTGCTCTCTCTCTCTCTCTTGATGGTGACGGTGATTCGGATGATGATGATGCTGCTGATGATGATAATGTTGCTGCTGATGATGATGCTGATGCTGATTGACGATGATGATGACGATGCTGATGGTGATGATGATGGTGGTTGTGGTGATAATGATGGTGATGATATTGATGATGACTATGCTGCTGCTGATGCTGAGGAGAACGATGATGAGGACGATGATTCTGTTGCTGCTGATTATGGGGACGGCGCTGATGCGGATGATTTGTGATGACGATGATGCTGGTGATCGGTGGTGGTGGTGATGTGGATGGTGATGCTGGTTATTCTGCTCTTGATGATGACGATGTTGGTGATGATGATGATGATGATCATGATGATGCTGATGATGACGACGATGCTGACGATGATGATGATGATTATGATGATGATGATGATGATGATGATGATGATGATGATGATGATGATGAGGATGAGGATGATGCTGCTGATGATGATGATGATGATGATGATGATGGCGATGTTGATGTTGATGTTGCTGCTGATGATAATGATGCTGATGATGCTGATGTTGCTGATGCTGCTCATGATGGTGGTGGTGGTGGTGATGATGATGATTGGTGATGATGATGGTTGATGATGGTGCTTGGTAATGTTTCTTGCAGGTGCCCCTCTCTTTCTTTTTTTTGTTCTCTCTCTCTCTCTCCCTCCCTCTCTCTTCTGCTGCCGACGCTCCAGGGCGTCGGACCTTATGCGAGGGCTCCGCGCTGCCGCGCCGAGCGGCGGCGCGCTGCGCAGGGGGACGTGGCCGCGGGCGTGCCTGTCTGCGGCCTGCTGGCTGCAGCCAGGCGGAGGCGGTCGACGTTTTGTCCATGCCTCTTCTCCTCTCGCCTCCCCTCGTCGTGTTGTGTGTGTGTGTGCCTCCTGCATGCCCCTCCTCCTCCTCCTCCTTCTCCTCCTCCTCCTCCTCCTCCTGCCGTAGCCATTTTGGCTCATGCCTGGTGCCAGGCCCCATTGCCGTTGGTTCGACGGGCGCGGGGCGAGAGCACGGCATGAATGGCTGCGGGGGGCCACCGCTGGCTGGCGAGCGGCCCGCAGTTCGGCGACGACTACGACACGAAGAAAAAAGCTCAGCTCGGCGCTTCAGCTGCCAGGCGGGCCGCCAGGCGGCGCGGGCGCGAGGCCCTGGAGCGCGGTCTCTGGCGGGCGTTGGGCCGCCCTGCGGGGCCCTGGATCGGCGCAGCCCTCGGCACCCTCGGCGACGAGATCGCGAGGCGGGAGCGGCTCTCCCGCCCAGCCTTGGTCGCGGGGCTCATCGGGGCCAAGGCCAGGCCAGGAGAGGTGCTGGTGCGCAATTGCGCGCAGCACGCCTCCATCCTCCCTGGGGACGGGGCGCCGCTGTCGGCTTGGCGGCTCGCCGAGCTCGGCCCGCGCCTCGGCGGGCACCCGGAGGAGGCCCCCACCTTACCCAAGCTCCCGAAGGGCCTGGAGGTGGCGTCCCTCGAGCAGGAGCTGTTCGCTCGCACGGCCGTGCATCCGCAGGGCGTGGTCGACGACGTGTCGCACATGCGCGTGGGCGTGCAGGACCAGCGGGCTACGCGCGCGTTCGGCGACGGCCTGGCCGCTGGCTGGCGGCTCGCCGCGCTGGAAACCTACCTCCCGTGGTGCTGCGGGGAGGTGGACGCTGTGCTCGAGGCCCTGACCGAGGTGGACGAGGACGGGACGTACCAGGACTTCGGCGAGCGTTTCGGCGAGCTGGTGAGCGAGGGGGGGGCGGTCGGCGACGGCGGGTTCGTCGACCTTTGCGCCGAGGCACAACAGTTGGACGAGCTGGAGAGCGAGCTGGGTGAGGTCGGCGACGGCGGGTTCGTCGACCACTGCGCCGAGGCGCAACAGTTGGCCAAGGTTGTCTCCTGCGGCTCGTTGGGCATCTGCGCGGGAGGCGAGGTCGGCTCCGAGGGCGGCGACGCGGCCCTGGACACCAACATGCAGAAGCGCCACGCCTGCAAGCTCGGCACCATGGACGTGCTGGAACAGAGCGTGGCGCAGGAGGAGCTGGAGGGGTGCGAGAAGATCAGCGAGGCCAACCTGAAGGGCATCGGCGCCGTGCACGCCGACGGCGGCGATTGCGGCGACTCGGAGGCGGCGGTGCTCTTCAACTCGTTCTTTCGGGACGGCATGAAGATGGAGGAGGTCGTCAGGAGCGTCGAGGCCGCGGGCTTCGACATCGAGCGGGTTGGCGACTTCTTCAGGACGGCACGGTTCCAGGACAACTACTTCCTGGGCAAGAACGGGCGGCTGGGCCGCCGTCGGCCGCCGGCGGAGATGCCGCCCGAGGCCACGGCCGCCGCAGGCCGCCGTTCGTGGTGAAGTTCGGCGACGCGCTGGACTGTGACTTCACGGTCGGGGGCCCTGGCGCGCTGGCGGCGCAGGGCCCCCGTGCGCGCGCTCGGCGCGCGGGCGGGGCTCGTCGGCTCGAATCGGCGCGCTTCCGTTTAGCCTCAACCCTCAACCCTCCTCCTCCTCCTCCTCCTCCCCCTCCCTTCGCCTCTGATCGTGTTGTGTGTGTGTGTGTGCCTCCTCCATGCCCCTCCTCCTCGTCCCCCTCCCTTCGCCTCCTCTGATCGTAAGTGTGCGTGTGCGTGTGTGTGTGTGTGTGTGTGTGTGTGTGTGTGTGTGTGTGTGTGTGTGCGTGTGTGCGTGTGTGTGTGTGTGTGTGTGTGTGTGTGGTGTGTGTGTGTGTGCGTGCGTGCGTGCGTGCGTGCGTGCGTGCGTGCTGCGTGCGTGACTGCGTGCGTGCGTGCGTGCCTGTGTGTGTGTGTGTGTGTGTTGTGTGTGTGCGTGCGTGCGTGCGTGCGTGCGTGCGTGTGTGTGTGTGTGTGTGTGTGTGTGTGTGTGTGTGTGTGTGTGTGTGTGTGTGTTGGCCCTTGGGGCTTCGGGTAGCATTCGCAGGCGCAGGCGATCGACGTTTTGTCCATGCCCCTCCTCCTCCCCTTCCCCTCGCCTCCTGTCGTCGTGTTGTGTGTCGGCAGTATTGCTGGCCCTTTGGGCTTCGGGTAAGATTCGCCTGCGGCACCTTCGCTTCTGCTTCCGAGCCAGTGCTCGCTGCAGGAGTTTGCCTGTCGCAGGCCGGCTCGTGCGAGGTTCCTGGCGACGTCTCGATCCGCACAACGGGGAGCGGATCTGACCGACTCATCGGCGATCTACACACTGTTCATGTCTAGTTAATTCTTCGAGAGTTCTTTGATTTTGTCGGGGGCCAAGATTATTTCATTTCTAATTCTTTTATCCTGGGCCTCTTCCTGGCCACTAGGGGGCCAGGAACAATTAGAATCGAGCAGAATCGGAAATGAGCACGATTAGAAATGAACTACGTGTAATAATCGGTGCTGAGCGAGGGGGAAAGTGAGAGGCGGCGGGACTTCTCAGAAGCCCTCGCGCCTTCTGAGAATTTTTCTGTGTCTTCGGGGCAGGCGTTGAGAACTTCTCAGAAGGCTGGGGGGACTTCTGTGCCTTCTGATAAGGCCTTCTCCTTCTCACTCCCTCCTGGGCTCGCCGCCGAAGGAATCTTGCCCCATGGGCCGAGCTTTTCATCCACACCCTGCTCCTCCTGGCGCCCAGGGTGGGGGGAAACAACATGGGTATGGATCGAAGGTCCATCGCAGTGGTTTCGACCAGCTGGAAGGGAGGGCAGTTTCGAGGTGATGGGGTCGACAAGTTTATGTGTTTTTTTTCGGTCGCTGGGGGTCGTTTTCGGGCCCAGAGTCCATCAACAACGGGTGTGGGCTGACAAATTGCATCAAATGTACCCCCCCGAGAAGGGTTCTGGGACCAATTTTGAGAGGATTTGCCTGCATCCCCCCTTTTGACCGAATTTCTCGAGGCCCGATTGACCAGCCCCCAGAGGCCAGGAGAGCAGGGGAATAGGGTGGTACAGCTTCGTTTTTTCTTGTGCGAACGACGGTGTTGAAGATGAAGTGATACTATGATGGCGTTGACGATGACGAGGATGATTGCGATAGCGGTTAAACCAAGGATCATTGTGATTCCAGGCTCACAGGGGATTGGCGGAATAGGGTCAGGTTCTTGCGTGCACTGTTGTTGTTTCGCTCTCTCGCGTGTCGGCTAGTTTTCCGCTGGCCATCTTTTACGGCACTGCATATGACAGGCAGTGGGCATCCTCACATGCAGGCGAGTGTTCTCCCATCACCAGCCCAATTACCTCAAGGGCGCGCCCGAGTGCACCTACGTGCGCCTACACGATCTGACGTTGCGCTCAGTCCTCATTCATGCGTAGGTCGATGTCAGCCTGGTCGCAGGTTTCCGCATGACTCAAGACCTTCGGAGTGCGCGGGTACTTGCCGTTCTTCTTCTTTTTCTTATTCTTCTTATTCTTTTCCTTTGGGGCAATGGTTTTGCAATTGACAAGTGATTGGTGTCGCGCGAGTCCACGAGCTCGCTGTGCTGGCGGCCGAAGTACATTACAATGTAATTGTGACGAGACCGCCGTATCTCGTTGAAGATCTTGGCGCATCCGCGGAACCAGGAGAAGAGCTGTCCGCGGCTGCTGTGTTGATCTTGTTCACCCGCCTCTTCAATCGCAGTACCTCCAGGGGGTTGCGCGGGAAAGTCGCCACGTGCCCGCGCGCGCGGAATCTATCCACGCTGTGGTGTTTCATCTGGTCTCAGTCATGGCGCTTCTGCGCGCTCGGTATGAAGGCGCACACGCGGTCCATGATCAGCGTTTTGCAACGGGGGTAAAGCGGCAGCACCATCTCCAGCGCCCTGTTCAGCACATTATTGCTATTGGGTTGGACCTGTTCGCTAACGGCTACGATGCGTTGCGAGGCTGGGTCGGCGACCATGAACGAGCCGTGTGTGTGAGAGAGAGAGAGAGAGAGAGCATTTTCCCCACGTCGCCGAAGACGACTTGCTCTTTGCGCAGCGCGTCTTCACCTTTCGGTGGCCATCCGCGTCCAGCTTGCGCACCCCGTCGCTATCTGCGGGGGGACAGGCGGTTTCATGCAAATGTTTGCTGTGCTTCGCGAGTACATCGTCGTCAAAGTCCCCGCCGATGATGAGGTTCAAGTGCTGGCCACTGGGCTCGAGCTTCTGCATGCGCCCGTGATGCAACGTGGCGTCGTCGAGCTGCTGGTGGATGTCGGCGGCGACGTCGTCTGAACCGTGCTCCTGCTTGCGTGACCATGCTGCGCTGGATGACGGTCGGACGCTCCGAATCAAGAGGCATTCGTGATACTTCAAGAGCTTGAGGATGAACGGTCGCCCCGCCGAGACGAAGATACTGCCGTGCCGCAAATCCAAAACCCTACACGTATTGACGTGACCGTGAACCACCGCGTAGAGGCTGCACACTTGAATGGGGCGGCAATGTTGGTTTTGGCACCGGTGTATTTCCATGCGTGGTGTCAGAAATTCCATTCAGGTCAACGACGAGCGCAGACGTGTTGCGGAGCCATGTGCGGTTGCCGCCACGGACGCAATTGGTCAAGTGGATCTAGCTAGGCTGGGGCTGCGGCGGCGCACGCCCATCATTGGGCCGATCACAATTAACGATCGCGTGATCCGATCGCAGCCCCGATCACGTTGGCCGCCGCGCCGACCACGAATCAATCACGCCTTTACGTTCGGACTATCGATTGTTCGAGCCGGTTGGACCGCGTGATGTGCGATCGCGTGGTCCACTAGGTACTGGACGGCTCACTTCCCAACTCCCTTCTACGCGCCAGCGCGACGGCGATGTAAGCGGGCGTTTTGTTCGCGCCTGGCACTCCGAACCACATGATGGAAGTGTCATCGAGGCTCGCCCAAATCATCTTGAAGACCCGCAGCAGCGTAGGTTTGAGCGCGGCAAATGTCATATGCCAATTGTCCAGAACTTTGGTCAAAGACCCCTCCGTCGCGATGGTATTCAGAGCCTTCTCGTCGATGTCGCGCGGCCAGTTGAAGGTCGGAGAGGCCTCGTCGTGCTTTTCAGTGTGGATCCACTGCGTCATGCCCAGCTGGCGTCGGTCGGACAATACCTCCTGGGCCTTCGCCACGATGTAATCGAACCTCTCGTCAGTATATGCCGTTTTCTCACGCCCCCGACCGCCGTCTCCCTGAGGTCCTTCCAAACTGAAGGCCCTGATCTGGAAGCTATGGAAGGTATCCCGCCTCGCTTCTACGCAGCGTCTATTCGTGCGAGGAGGGAAGTCGAGGTTCTCCCAGCAGGTTGCCTTGGTCGTGCCAGTGCAGAGAGTAACGGCCACATCTTTGTCCACCTTGTCTTGGAAGTACAGGTGCTTGGCGACGACGTGTTTCGAATTATCATAAGGTGCAGCCAAGAGCGAAAACGGTGTTGACGCTGTGCCCGAATCGCCCTTCAAGCCGTAGGGCGCAGCGATGGCGAGCGGTCCACCCGAGCGGAAATCTCGAGCAATGCCGCTGGCGGGAATCATGCCGTCCGCGTTGGCGGCGTTCACCAAGTGGGAGATTTTGGGCGAAGGGCCACCGACGATTTTCCTCCGCGGATAACGCGCGCGCGTTGTGCGAGTGGGAGAACATAGCACGGCGATGGAACTTACAGTCAGGGGAGAAAGGGTAGTCCAGCGAGCAGGGATGACGGATTGTAGCATCTTGTTATCGTCTTGCTTATGCATTCGCAGGGGGCTAGCATTGCGCAGTTGCTGGCATATTGCATTCATGTTGCGATTGGGCACGGGCCCAGGCCCAGGCAAGGGCGTTGCGGGAGGTCACACTCGGACCTCGACTTGGCCTTCCCCTCCCTCGGGTGGGCAGGGGCCTGCAGGCACAGGCAGGGCAAGGGCCCTCAGGTGAGGCGGCGTTTTCGGGCACGGGCCCTTTGGTCAGGGCACGGGCCCTCTGGTCAGGACGCAGGCCCTCCAGTCAGGGCACGGGCCCTCTGGTGAGGTGAAGGCGCGGGCCTTCTGGTCAGGGCGCGGGCCCTTTGGTCAGGGCATGGGCCCTCTGGTCAGGGCGCAGGCCCTCCCGTCAGGGCACGGGCCCTCTGGTCTGGGCACGGGCCCTCTGGTCAGGGCACGGGCCCTCTGGTCAGGGCACGGGCCCTCTGGTCTGGGCGCGGGCCCGTGGGTGCCGGCAGGGCGCAAGCCCATGGTCGAGGGCACGGGCCCCGGCCATGCAGTGATCTTGGGCCGTGGCCCAACAGGCGCAGGCCTAAGACCGCTTTGGCGGTCGCCACCCCCAACCTCAACAAACCTTCTCCTTCCTCTCTTACCCTCTTACCCCCCCATGTACGAGTGAGGTGGAGGAATAGGAGGCTCACGCGCCGCGGGTAATCGAGCGCAGCGTGGTCAGAACGCCAAGATCTGCCGAGGGGTGGAATGTGTGCAGGTTGGGCTGGTGCCTTGCCGTTGACTGGTGCAGTGCTCGGGGTGGCGCAAACCGCAAGATGGTGCCGGCGCACTGTCAGAGTTCCCGACCCCATTCCCAGGAGTTGAGGGGCCCTCCAACCCCTCCCTCCCCCCCTCCCCCCCAGCAGCCTCTCAAAACCGATCATAAGAGGCCAGGGCGCAGGCCGTGGTCGTTGAATGCAGCAGACTGCGGGAGAGACAGGCGTAGCGGCTAGGTCTGGGGCCCTTGTCGCAGAGATGTGTGCGCTCCGAATGCGAGGGCGTGGATCTTGTCCGCGGACCTCAGGTTAGGGCGTGAACCCTGCATAAACTTAGAGACGTCGCAAGCCCCGGCTGGGGTGCGCTGTCTTGGGCGCGGGCCCATTCCAGGGCATGGGCCCGCTGGCGTGGCCGCGGGGCACGCGTGTATTCTGGTGGCTCAGCAGGTAGGATTCTGCCCTGGCCGCGTTCACAGGGTGCATTTAAACGACGGGGTCCCTCAACGGCAGGGTCGCCGTGGCAACGTATAGTTGCATGCGCGCTGCGTGCGGCGGGGCACGGGCCCCGTCTTAGGTGTGCGGTGCGGGCGCGGGCCTGGTTGCCGCGGGCGCGGGCCCGTTTGCGCAGGTTGGGGCCTGTTCAGGTTTCCTGGTCGGTTGGGCACGGGCCCAGTGACCGTGTCTCCCAGGTGCCGGCGTGCGGCCGCTCAGGCGGGTCCCGCTGCGTGGATATTCGGCAACCGTCAGTGCAACAAACGGGTCTGTAACGGGCCGCGGTTCATGGCGTGCGGCGTGGGCGCGGGTTCTCGTCCGCGGAGGTTCGTCTTGGGCGCGGGCCCAGTTGCTGCGAGCGCGGGCCCTTGGGCGCAGGCACGGGCCTGTTCCGGTATATCAAGTCTGGTAGGTAGATAAGGGTGGAGGCATGGCGCAGGCGACCAGCGTCTCCCAGGCGAGACCGTTCAACCGCTCAGGCGGTTCCCACCCGCGAGCATCAGGTTGCCGCCGGATCCGAAGTTTGTTCGTTTTTGCTGTTGGCAATTTCGTAGTGTACGCCAGGGTCTCTTCAAGCGAACGCCTGAGGCGCAGGAGTGAGCATTGTTTGGGGGTGTTGGAGTCCAAACATTGTTTTCTGCAGACTGCGGTCTTAGGAGAGCGGGCGGTCTGGGGGGGGGGTCGCGGCAGTTCAGCACAAACGGGTTGAACGCGTTCCCACAGAAATGCGATCGGGGGAAATGAGAAGGGCCCGCGCGGGCCTCTGCGCCGGGCGCGGGCCTGGGTGTAAACAGTGAACACGCGATGTCTTCGCAAACGCAGGCCTCCACGGAACATTGTGTAAGGTGATCGGAGTGAAAGTGGCTCGGGGGTGCTGTCCCCCGGTGCAGGGCCTAGTGCAGGCGCAGGCCCCAGCCCAGAAGTACTTGGAAAAATGACGCGTGGAGATAACAAGCTTCGTGCGGACAGCGACGGAAATCCCCTCCTTGTCCGCTTTCCTGTTCTCTGTTTGCGCTGGAGGAGTCCTCGCGGACCGTCGTGGGGTCTGGGCTTGGGTTCCTTGCTGAGCCCGGGCGCCTGAGCGCGGAGTTTCCCTTCTGTGCACGAATCACTGGTTGGGTATGTTCCTGGCCTGGCGTCGTTTACGGAGATGACGCGCAGCGGGGGAGATGTGTTGCGACGGCTGCGACGCCGCCCAAGGGGGGTGCACTCTTGTGTTCCGTAGCGGTTGTGGCTCGAAAGCAGGTCGAGCCTTGCCAACACCTACGCGTGCGTTCGGCATGCCGAGCAGCGCAGGCAGGTCTCGGGGGCGGCGGCGCCGGCGCAGTCCGTCGCGGAGTGCAGCCAGCAGGAGGTCTGGGAGCGGAAGTCGCCACAGGTCGAGGTCCAGGCGCCCCCGCCGTCCGGCACGGGCCAGCAGGCCCCCCCGGGCCCGCCGGCGCCGGCGTTGGCTGGCGGCCATGCAGCAGGGCACGGGCTCGAAGCTGGTGCGCCAGCTTACGCTTCGCCTGCGGTGGAGACCGCGCGGGCTTTCCTTGCGAGGGAGGCCCCGGACGCTGAGCCCGCCTTAGTGGCGCGTGCGGCGAGCCTCTTGGAGGGGCAGGGCCTGTCGGCAGGCTGGCAGGTGGCCAGCGCTCCGCGCGAAGTTCTTCTGGTCGTCCTCAAACCCGAGACGTCGCCTCGCGAGCTCACGCTCGTCGTCTGCGCCCAGCAGAATGCCCGAGGGCGCTCCCAGAGCAGCCGCGACGCAACGTTGGCAGTTTCCTTGCAGAAGGTGGCTTCGAGTCAGCAAACCCAGGCGCGGGCGCAGGGGAGGCGCCGGAGGAACCCCCGCAGCGCGAGTTCGTCTTCGGGCGAGAACGGGGATGAGCGTGGCGACGGGGAGTTTGACGCCGTCGCCTGCCTGACCAGGCACGGCGCCCCTAGGATCGAGCATGGCCACATGCGGGGGCACGAAGGCATGAAGGCCGCGATCCGCGCGGCGCGCAGGGCGGCCGCGGGCAGGCCCGAGAACAGGCGTTACTTCCTCTGCCGCGGGCCCTTAGAGAAGTGGGCGCCGCAGTGGATGAAGGAAAAACCACTACGAGGAGCATGGCGCATGCTCAGTGGGTGGCGTGCTTCTGGTCGAGAGCTTTGGCCCAGCTCACCAGCTCACCGCGCAGTCCGCCAGCGAGCAGGAGTCGGTGTCCATGCGTGGCCCCCCGAGGATGTTCTTGAACATGAATCAGGTCGCCATCGAGGACACGTGCCGGACCGCATGGGCCATGGAGGCCGACTTGCGGGCCGACGCAGCAGAGCGTTGCCGTCGCAGCGACGGGGCGTGCGTGCCAGAATCCTGCCTCGTGGAGGTGAACGAGAACAGGCGGGGGCGGGCCAGGAACCTGACGCTGGCGCACCACCAGCAGGACCGCGCGCTGAGGCAGCAGCAGCAGCCGCCGCAACAGCGGCCGCAGCAGACCGCGCAGCAGCACCCGCAGGGCTCGGCGTGGCCACAGGGCCAACCGCGGGTTGGGCAGCAGGCGCGCCCGCGCCAGCTCCACGACGACTACTCGGAGCAGCCGCGGGGCAGCGACGGGCGCCCAGCGCCCGGGGCCACCAAGGGGGGCAAAGGCTACGCCAAAGGCGGCGGCAAGGGCGGCAAGGGCAAGCCGCCGCCGCCGTGGGCGCGCGGCGCCTGAGCCGCCCAGGAGGGCGGCGCCCCGGCGGCGGGTAGCAGCGCTGCCGCGCGGGGTTTGACAGAGGAGCGCGGCGACCGCGTCTCCGAACAGCTGCAGACAGAGGGGGAGTGCGAGGACCCTGTAAGCCGTGCGGTGAAAGCAATGCAGGCTGCCTCTGAACCAGAGACAAAGGCAACGGTCTTGGCGCCAGAGCAGCGTGGCATTCTTGAGAGAATGGTGCAGGACCCGCTGGCGTGGCACGGGCACGTGCAATCGTCGCTCGAGCGGTGGCGCGCCCGCAAGGAGACCGGCAAGTCGCGGCTTGCGGCGTGGCGCGCTTCTCTCCCAGAGTGCCAGCGGTGCGTGTTGGGCAGGCTGGACCCATTGTTGGCGGCAGAGATGCTCCAGGAGTGTGGCCGCGAGGACGCCGAATACATCTCGGATATTATGAATGGGTTTCCCTTCGCTGAAGTAGTCGCGGTCGGGGGCCTCGGCGCCGACCTTCCCGGCGGCAAGTGCAGCAGAGGGCGGCCGGGTTGGCCCGGGCCTTGCCGGCTGCCAGAGCTCCGGGAGAGTTGCGCGGAGATAAGCCAGCGAACTCTGCGGGCTGCCGAGGCCCGCCGCCCTCGCACCGACGACGAACGAGAGCTAGCCGGAGAGATATGGCGGAAGGTCCAGACAGACATGGCCGCTGGGAGGACGGGGCCATTGCGAGAGGTCCAGGACCTCGATCTGTCCGCCGTGCTGCTGGTGGAATCGTTCGGCATCTGGGAGAGCCGGGGCGACGCGGGCCGGAAGGCACGGGAGACCTACAATTCCAGACGGAATCGTGTCAACGATTGCGCTTGGATGCCACAGACCTTCCGGTTTCGACACGCATGACCACACGCTCGAAAGTCTGCAGCAACTCGCCGAGGTTTCGCGCGAGGCCAGGCTCGAGCTCGATGCCTGCATGGGCAAGACAGACTTTCGGTCGGCCTTCAAGGCGCTTCCTCCAGCCCAGGAATCAGGAACATCTATGGATGTGCTGGTCGCTTCTGTTCAACCCAGAGGTGGAGAGATACCAGGCCGCAGCGCTTTTTTTTTTTTTTTTTTTTTTTTTGTTTTTTTTTTTTTTTTTTTTTTTTTTTTTTTTTTTTTTTTTTTTTTTTTTTTTTTTTTTTAAAAAAAAAAAAAAAAAAAAACAAAAAAAACATCACTTTCGGCAATCTGGGCGCAGTGGCCGGGTGGTTCAGGACTGCCAGAGCGCTGCAGCAGATCGTGACGACAATCTTCCTGTTGGCTGTCTTTTTCTACGTCGATGACGTGTTCTGGGCAGCCGCCAGAGTCATTTTGCCCAGCGGACGGCGCCAAGCCCAATGGATAGCAGAGGTCTTCAACGAGGTCGTGTACTTGATGTTAGGCTGGGGGCTGGACCCAGGCAAGTCAGTGGTGTCCCCGCAGATGCCGTTGCTGGGCTTGGAGGTGGCCGTGCAGAGCTGGACGGCGCACTGGCGCTTGGGGGAGGCCAAGCGCAGACAGTGGTGTCGCGAGATCCAAGAGATACTGCAGGCCGGACGCCTCAGTCCAGGCGGGGCCGCCAAGCTCTGTGGCAAGTTGAACTTTTTGAATTCGAAGATGTTCAACCGCCTGGGGCGCGCACTGCAGTGCCAGGCCCGCGGCCCGGCAACAATCGCGAAGAGGATGCAGCACGCTCTCCGGTGGTTCCTGGAGGCGCTCTCTCTGGGCCTCTGCCGGTCCGCGCCCCTGTTGCCGGAGGTCCACATTCCTGCAGTGTTGCTGTACTCAGACGCGGAAGGCAACGGGCGTGTCGGCGCTGTCGCCATCGCGGACAGGGGGCCGTGGAGTTCCTCCGGGGCAGAGTGCCGAAGTCGATTCGGAGACAGCTGTTGGGGCGGGCGACCAATATTGTCGCCTTCGAGCTGCTCGCTGCCGTGGTTGCAGTGTGTTCGCTGTGCCCGGACACTCTCCGTGAACGCCGGGTCGTCCATTTCGTCGACAACGCGGCCGCCCTCGCCTGCATCGTCAGGGGGTTTTCATCGAAGAGGGACCTCGCTGCCATTGCGGGCTTTGTGGTTCGAAGCGGCAGTCATGGGCATGGACTACCATGTTCATTACGTGCCCAGCAAGGCCAACTTAGCAGACGGCCCTTCTAGAAACGATCTCGATATGTTGCGCGGCGTGGAAGCGACGGAAAGGGACAATTGGAGTTTCCCAGATTTTTCCGCAGGTCTCGATTCGTGGCTTCAGCGCACCGGTGCGCACCGCCTTGCGTTGTAAATAATCAGGAGGGGTGTATTTACATGAATTCTGACAGCATGGCGCAGAAGTCGCGGAGGTGAGAAAACAGGTATAATCACCGGTCGCGTCGTCGTCGCCTCCTTAGGGCCGTGCGTTCTTCCCCCGCTTGCGGCCATGTATACATATAACGGGGGGCCGAGTCAGGGGCCCCCCGGGCCGGAACCCCAACCGCAAAAGTGGGCGCTGGGGCGCTGGGGCGGCTGTTCAAGCACCCAGGTCGGTTTGAGATGGGCCTTGTGGGCCCCAGGTGGCGCCCAAAACGTTTCCAGGAGTTTTCCTTGTGGGGGTCCCAAGAGGCCCCCCCCCCAACAAAAACACACACACACACACACACACACACACACACACACACACACACACACACACACACACACACACACACACACACACACACACACACACACACACACACACACACACACACACACACCACACACACACACAACACACACACACACACACACACACACACACACACACACACACACACACACACACACACACACACACACACACACACTCCACTCACGCACGCACACACACACACACACACACGCACGCACACACACACACACACACCCACACCCACACCCACACCCACACCCACACCCACACCCACACGCACGCACACGCACACGCACACGCACACGCACACGCACACGCACACGCACACACACACACACACACACGCACACCCACGCACACCCACGCACACGCACACGCACACGCACACGCACACGCACACGCACGCGCACACGCACACGCACACGCACACACACACACACACATACACACACACACACCAAAAAAAAAACTTAGACTCGAACCGGGGGCCTTGCAGAAGGTATGAGCCCGGCCGATAAGAAGGTTCATTGCGTCGCTTTACGCATTGGGCACACCGTGGCCACGTCGGCTCTCGCCAGGTTGGGCTCACAGGGGCCCTTGCGCGAGACCAGTTTCGCGAGTATGTCTGCAGTGCCGCCATTCGCGTCAGTGGCCTGGGCGGCAAGACTCCACGGGGGGTGGCGCCCGCCAGGGCCAGGCGCGCATTGCCCAGCGGAGCGCGTGGCGTTGGGCCCGCGAGGGCGTGCCAACAGCACGGCGCACATCCCGCCTGTCACGTCGGCGTCGTCTGCGGCGCCGAGCGGGTTGGCAGGCGCCCAGGTCACCCGCGGGGGTGCACAGAGTCATGCAGACGCGCGGCGGTATCTGGCGGGCGCCCCAAGCTGGGGGCACGCAGGCAGCCGCGGGGTTGCGACACTGGGGCCCAATCTGTTGCAGAACGTGGCGCAGGCGATTTCTCCGCCCGGTGACAGAGCAAAAACCTTTGCGATTGCAGCTGCAGGTGCGCCTCCGGTGAACGCCGGCTCTGGCTGGTGGATTTCGAGACTCCTGGGCCTCCCAGAGAGACAACGCACGGGCTGGGTGGTGGCACAGGCCATGCATGAGTTCCACCGCGAGACATCCGTAGCACAAGCGACGGGATGGCGCACACTTGATGACCGCGTGTCGTCGGCTGGCCTCGGCCGGCTTTTGTCGGACAGGCTGCCGCCCCGGCAGGCGGTGGCCGTGCTGGCGGCGGCGGGTGGAGATGGTTCTCTTCTCGACGAAGCAGGGCAAAGGAGCATGCCTGCGACGATCGGCAGATCACTGCCGTCCTACATTGCCGGGGTGCGGTGCTGGGCTGCGTTCATGGACGCGCTGGGGCGGCCGCGGCACTTTCCCGCAAGGGAAGGCGATGTCATCCGATTCGCGGCCATGTTCCGTCAGTGCGGCACTCTGAAGGCATACTTGACAAATCTACGATGGGCGCACCGATTCCTGCGGTTCAGCAGCGACTGGGACACGGATGCGGCGAGGCAGGTCCGCAGGGGCCAGGCGGAACAAGCAGACCAGCCGCGACAACGCCTGGCGCTGCAAGCCGGGGAGGTGCGAAAGCTTGTCGCTCACGCAGAGGCGTTGAGAGACCCCGAGCAAGCTGCGCTCTACGCTGTCGGTCGGCTGTGTCTGTTCCGAATGCCGTCGGGGTGCATCCCGCTGGAGATCGACGGGGGGCATTCGCAGATCGCCCTGGAGGGCGTCGAATTCAGCATCACCCTGTCCCGGCGGAAGCCGGGCCGGCGCCCTTCGGTCGTCCGGCGCGAGTGCTGCTGTCGGCAATCTGGGCGCTTATTGTGCGCGCTGCACCACCTCATGCCGCTCATCGCCGAGGCGCGCCGGCAGGGGCGGCAGCGCGTGTTCACGCGGTCAGCGCAGCAATTCCTTCAGCGCGTGAGGCAGCACGCCGAGCATGTAGGCATAGTGGACGCACACAAGTTAGGAACCCACGCGCTCAGAAGAGGCATGGCTCAAGACATAGTGGATTCCGGAGGCAGTCTAGCGACGCTGCTCCGGGCAGGTGATTGGACGAGTTCGGCCTTTGTACAGTATTCGCGTGACCACCAGGTAGAAGAAGCAGCGGCCCTGTCGCTGCTAATCGGCCACTCAGACTCCGAGTAGGGGCGAAAAAGAAAGGAACGAGAAGAAACATGAACAGCCCAGTCCATTCCTTCCTGGTTTGGCGTCCGCGCCTGATAACCCGCCAAGCCAGTCGGGGATGTCCCGCGACGATCGCGACGATGGGTGTCAGACAAGCGATCGCCTCACGAAGGGTGCGGAGCTACGGCGACCCGCTTTCCCGGGTCTGACTATACGACCCATCGCGCGACCAGCGCGGGAACGCCAGCAGGCGGATGAATGATAGTGGATGCTCTCCTCCGCGGATAACGCGCGCGCGCGTTGTACGAGTGGGAGAACATAGCACGGCAATTGGACTTACAGTCAGGGGAGAAAGGGTAGTCCAGCGAGCAGGGATGACGGATTGTAGCATGGTGTCATCGTCTTGCTTATGCATTCGCAGGGGGCTAGCATTGCGCAGTTGCTGGCATATTGCATTCATGTTGCGATTGGGCACGGGCCCAGGCCCAGGCAAGGGCGTTGTGGGAGGTCACACTCGGACCTCGACTTGGCCTTCCCCTCCCTCGGGTGGGCAAGGGCCTGCAGGCACAGGCAGGGCAAGGGCCCTCAGGTGAGGCGGCGTTTTCGGCCCGCCCACCCACAACCACGCCGTTGCGACCGCGGTATGGTGCGACTCGGGCAACGGGCGGCTGATGCAAAGCTCAGCAACGAGACTCCCACGGGCGATTCTCGGACCCACCCGCCCGCCCACGCCTCCGCGGAGCTACGGCGACCCGCTTTCCCTGGTCTGACTATACGACCCATCGCGCGACCAGCGCGGGAACGCCAGCAGGCGGAGGAATGATAGTGGATGCTCTCCATACCTCGGTCAACGTGCTGGCGTGACCTAGTCCAGCGTTGTGGCCAGCTGTGACGGGTGTTATCGTGGTCTTCTTGCGTTTGGCGGTCTGCTGTTTGATGCAATCTAGCCGCTCTGCTGGGAGCGGCATCGCAAACAGGCAGCTCATGGAACCGGTCAGTATTTATCTCGACCGAATATGTCTGTTGAGGCTAGATGGCCAAACAGAAAAATGCATATGATTTTGATTGTGGTTCAGTGTGATTTAGTCACTCCCTGCCAATTTCATTCGCAAGCTCACGTGTGAAACCATGATCTATTGCATTGCTGATTGCTCCACCACAATCATACTGAGGGCGCGCTACAGCGGGAACAGGAGCAGGAGAGGAGGGAGAGGAGGAGCACGAAGGAGAGAGAGGGGAAGGATGAAGGAAGGGGAGAGGACAATCATGCAGGAGGAGGAGGGGAAGGCTGACGAGGAGGGGGAAGGGATATGAAACTGGAAAGGAGGAGGAGGAGGAGGAGAGGAGGAGGAGGAGGAGGAGGAGGAGGAAGAGAGCAAGGAGTGTGGAACAGAGGAGTTCGCAGGAATCCTACGCCAAGAAAACGGCGGCAGGTCTCACAAACCAAAGAACTAATGCGCACTTCCTTGGGTTTGGTTTGGATTTGTTGCTGTACGAAACGTGCCGGTAGTTTTCCGCAGCGTAACTCAATTTGATTCAACCGCCCCCATCACGAGAGTACGGCCTCGTGAATCTGAGACTTTTGCCTCGTCTGTTTGTGCATTGGGTGCCGCATACGTGCGTATCCGCATATGCGAGACAGGGAGAGAGAACAAAAGAAAGAGAGAGAGAGAGAGCTACAGAGAGAGAGAGAGAGAGGGAGAGAGAGAGAGAGAGAGACAGACAGAGAACGAGAGACGGA
The DNA here is from genome assembly GCA_963575745.1 of Prorocentrum cordatum. NCBI lineage: Eukaryota > Dinophyceae > Prorocentrales > Prorocentraceae > Prorocentrum > Prorocentrum cordatum. Next base: position 93,894 of record CAUYUJ010017347.1, on the reverse strand, counting down.
ACGATGTCGATAAACAACATGATGTAGAAACTTATACCGAGAGAGAGAGAGAGAGAGAACAGCACAAACACATGGATCTAAACATTTACATTTTATATATATATATATAGAGAGAGAGAGAGAGAGAGAGAGAGAGAGAGAGAGAGAGAGAGAGAGAGAGAGAGAGAGAAAGAGAGAGAGAGAGAGAGAAGGAGACACAACAAAAGATAATGAGAGAGAGAGAGGATAGGGGAACAACGAGGAAGTGCTGCTGAAGCGGTACGACGAAAACAAAAACAAGTTTGGTGGTGTGCACACACAGTGTGCTACCTGATTGCCCCTACTTCAGAGGCCAAGGGGCCATAAGGCACAACGGCTGTTCTTCGATGTCCGAGGGTCGCTGGCGGAACTCAGCAGGGGGGGGGAAGAGGCCGCCTGTGCGAGGAAGAACTCCAGGAGTACAGGCGCCAGTTCTTCCCAGACCTCGACACGCACACGGATTCTCAGGATGCGGGTGGCGGGACGGGGTAGGGGAGGGGGAGGGGGAGGGGGAGGAGGAGGAGGAGGAGGAGGAGGGAGGAGGAGGAGGAGGAGGAGGAGGAGGAGGAGGAGGAGGAGAAGGAGGAGGAGGAAGAGGAGGAGGAGGAGGAGGAGGAGGAGGAGGAGGAGGAGGAGGGGGGATGAGGAGGAGGAGGAGGAGGGGAGGAGGATCAGACTGACCCAGCATGCTCCAACGATGCTGCAAGACACCCTCCCATCCCAAGTCCCCCCTCGTAAGTCCCTACATGCAATCCCTTTCACTACGGGGAGCGCGCCCTTGAAAGACGAGCGCTCCATAGGTATGCACTGTGCATCTGGGCGAGGGACCCCCCATCCATCCGGCTAGTCGAGAGAAACGCCCAGTTGTAGGATCCGTGTAGTTGTCGTCCAGGTTTACATGGCTGGTCAGAAGCCTGAGGCAATCTCAAGCGACAGCGACAGCCCCACTTTGAAAAGATATCGCTTTCCTTCCGTGCAACGGTTTCACACTTTCCCCAGGTCCTACGCTTGGGATTCTTGCTATTCGTTTGTGTTGTCCGTCTCCTTCCGCCCCCTCACCTCACCCCTCACACCTGGACCCACCAATAGTTTGATTCACTCGTTCGTCAGACTGGTGCAGGGGGCGTACCATGGTGGAGTGCCCGTTTGTGTGATCGCCGCCATGCAGCAGGCATCGCGCTCGCTCTGCCTTCCCAGGGGGAACCGGCATAGTGTTTATCACGGGCCCGTTTGCGCGCTGAGATTGGTGGGGCCTGTCAGGTACCGCACCCGTTTAGGAAATCTGACGTTTCATATCATGGCGTCAGGACCGCCGCGATGGAGCAGGCATCGCGGTAGAGAGTCTCTCAATGGGGGAGCCACCATAGGGTATCTCATTGGGCCGTCCGCTGCGTCCAGGTTGGCGGGACGTCTCACGTAGAGCACCAGTTTGGGGGGAAGTTGGCGTGTCTTCCCCTCGGAGCCTCGTGGCCACCGCGGTGCAGCAGGTACCGCGCTCGGGCATCCCAGTATAGGGAGCCGCCGGTATGGGCATACCACTGGCCCGTCCGCGCCAAGATTGGTGGGACTTCTCAGCAAGATGTCCGGTTTTTACAAATTGGTGTGTGTGTGTGGTTCATTTTGAGTTTGAGTATCCTCCTCGTTTTCTGGCCGCTGCATGTCTCGTTTGGACTTGCAGTTCCACGAGCACGCACCCATCGCCTTCGCTTACAGAGCGCGACGCTTCGTACACTGTGCCTTCGACAACGCTCGATCGCAATTCGCGCTTCCATCTGCAGCTCGCACTTGAGGACCCTGAGCGCCGCCGACTTGAAAGTGTGTGTGTGTGTGTGTGAAAGTCTGTGTGTGTGTGTGTGTCTGTCTTGTCAGAGCCTCCTGATCGCTGCGATGTAGTAGGCATCGAGCTAAGGTCTCCTTGTGTGCAGCGTCCAGGTCAGGGGCCCGCTCGTGTCCCGATCGGTGGGACCTCTGCGGTCGAACGCCCGTTGTTGGGAAGTTGGCTGGTCTCTCTTCAGAGCCCCACTGTCATTGCGCTGCAGCCGTCGTCGCACTCGTGCGTCCCAAGCGGTATGGGCCAGGGTTTTGGTGCTGCACGGCGAGGCTCCGGGAGACCTCAGGGGCGCTCAAGGAGGTCATGAGCTCCGGGAAGCTCAGTCTGAAGGGTGCCCCAGAAGGCCTCCAGAAACGTCAGGAGGAGGAGGAGGAGGAGGAGGAGGAGGAGGAGGAGGAGGAGGAGGAGGAGGAGGAGGAGGAGGAGCTGGCCAGGGAGAATCCAGGAGGCTCCATGGGGCCTCAGGAGGCCGAGCGGAGCCCGTTGAGGCCCAAGGGGGCTCCAGGAGGCTCCAGGACCCCCCAGGAAGCCCAGGGAGGCCTTGACTGTACACTGGGCCCAGGGACACACAAATGGATAGACACAAATCCCAAGATTCCCCATATTTTCCCATAGTTTCTGGATTCTCGTCTTCCCCCCCCCCACACACACTTTCCATATTTCCCCATATCTTCCAAGGGATCCAGGAGGCCTTGTGCGGTCCCAGGAGGCAGAAGGAAATCCCAGGAGGGCTGGGAGACGCCAGTAGGCTCGAGAATCCCTGCGCTCATGCTCAGACTCCCGGTCCAACAACACTCAAGAGGCCAACTCCTTCTCAGACTCTCACGCAGACCAAGTCGCACCCACTAGCTTATACCCAGAAGCATCTACATTCATACTAGTTCTTATCCATGCGCACGCGTACTCAGTCTCGCTCATACCTGGTCGTTCATACTCAGCTACTCAGAGGCAGATCCGCTCACATTCACATCTGTCCAATTCCAGTCACTGTTTTAGCGAACCGATTCGGATTGATACTCACTTGCGCCCAGACCCACTCGTGCTCAGACCCACTCATATTCAGCCCCCAGGGAGGCCCAGGGAGGCCTTATGCGGTCCCAGGAGGCATGAAAAACTCCCATGAGGGCTGGGAGACGCCAGCAGGCTCGAGAATCCCTGCGCTCATGCTGAGACTCCCGATCCAATAACACCCAGGTGGTCAGACCCACTCGTGCTCAGACCCACTCGTGCTCAGACCCACTCATATTCAGACCCGCTCGTGCTCAGACCCACTCGTGCTCGGGCCCACTCGTGCTGATGGAGATCCGTCAGAGCAGTCTTGCCGCTAAGTACTTGCGGAGGCCCCAGGAGGCTCCATGACTCTCCAAGGATGTGTCTTCGGGGAGCGCTTTTCGGCCCTCCGCCCCCAGTAGGCCCCAGGAGGCATTTTCTACATTGGGATACGTGTTCGGGGAGCGCTTTTCGGCCCCTCCCCTTCAGGAGGCCCCGGGATTGTGTCGAGAAATGTGTTCGGGGAGCGCTTTTCGGCCCCCCCGCTTCCAGGAGGCCCCCACGAGGCTCCAAGAGGCCCAAGAGGCACTTTTCTGTATTGGGATAGGTGTTCGGGGAGTGCTTTTCGGCTGCTCGTAGGCTTCGCCCCAAAAGGCTTCGCCTCCACACTACTGGGGATCAAACCCTTTGTACTTCTGTTTCTATAGGTTGCCCGTCTCCTGGGGCTCGAATCGTATGTGTCTGAGATATTTGCAGGTGTATATATATATATATATATATATATACACACATTTACAAACACATTGCCCCTCGACTGGCGCTCGGATCCTCGGTGTTTTATTTTAGCTCCTGTGGATTGCCCCTCGCCTGGATCTCGAGTTTTCTTGACTTTTTATTGTCCCTCTCCTGGGTCTCGAACCTCGCGGTTCGAATCTTCATCACTTCCCAAAATTGCGCTACATGTGTTGTGTGTCGCGCGAGCTGAAAGTGGGAAATGTGCCTCGGGAGAGGTGCTGGCTCGACCTCCTTGGGTGGGAGATCTGGGTGTGGGGATGTCGCCCCCTTGCCATACAGTTCATCAGCAAATGATTACCGTTGATCCCCCTGCTCTGTGCACCTGGTGTTCTTTCCATTCAAGTGTTTCTCCAGGGTCTCGCACCGTGTTTCGAACAATGAACAGTCTTGCGTCTCAGACTGTGCCCCCGGCCCCCAGTGTAAAACGATATCGGCTCCCGCCTGATGCTTCCTCATCAGGTATTCACAATCGCATTCTCGCGCGGGACGTCCTCCGTGTGTCCAGGAATCGCGCTCTCGCGTGATACTTTTTTCGCAGTGTATTGAATCGCTGCCCCGCTAACACCCAGGAATCACGCTCTCGCTGTGGAGTTCCTCGCGATTGACTTGGGTATGGCGCTATCGCTCAAGAATTCCTCGCGATTTAAGCAGGACTGGCGCTTCAGCGGCCCGCCGCTCGACCCCGCCGTCTGGGCCCGCCCGCCCGGCCCGCCCCGCCCGACGAACCCGACTAGTACTGCCACTTGCTTTTCTGCTCCTGACCCCCGTCCTGCTTTGCTCCGCCCTGTTGTGTCCCATCCTTCTCTCTTCCAGTTGTCCCTTTCCTCCTCCCTTCCCCTGTTTTGGGGGCTGCGCCAATTCAGCGCGGCAGGTAATCAAAGTGTACCCCCACGGGGGTATGATCGGAGACGAAGAGGGCGGGCATCGTTGGCTTTGGTTACGCGTGTTGATTGACACGCGAGCAGGTAATAACGAACAGTTTTAACATGATTGAGTTCTCATGTCTAAGGACAATTATGTTGTTGACCCCCCCCCTCCAGCGCCATTTTTTTTCAACTGAACTGCCCCCTCCGGGGCTCGCACCTTGTTTTGTAAAAAGGAGAAGTCTTCAGCCTCAGAATGCGTTGCTGGTCCCCACCACGGCAACGGCTCCCGCTTGATACTGCTTCATAATTCATTCAAAGGCACGCACTCGCGCGGGATTTCTTCATGGTCTATACAGGAATCACGCTTCCGCGTAGTATCTCTTCGTAGTTTATTGAAACGCCGCGCCCGCGACACTCAGGAATCACGCTCTCGCTGTGGACTTCCGCACGACTCACTTCGGAATCGCGCTGTCGCTTGAGATTTCTTCGAAAATTCATGCAGGACTGACGCTTCAGTGACCCGCCCGCTCGACCCAGCCGCCTGGGCCCGCCCGCCTGGCCCGCCCGCCAGGGTTCGCCAAGCCGATCGGCTTGTCAGATTCTGCCACTTGTTTTTGCTCCTGACCCTTCTCCTGCCATTTTCTTTCGTGATCCATCCTTCCCCCTCCCCCTTTACCGTTCCTTCCAGTCTCGTTTTTTCTCCCCTGCTTTGGGCTGCGCCAACAACGCGTAGCAGGTAAGGAAGATGGACCCCCAAGGGGGTATTATCGAAGACGAAGAGGGCGGGTATCGAGGGTGTAGGACATACGTGATGAGTGGCACGCGTGCAGATAACAGCGATCAGTCTTATGAATGAGTGTTGATCCCCCTCCGGCGCCAATTGCATTTTTCCCATCTTGTGGTGCTAAGTCATCGTTTTGGAGAGACGGTCCCCGCGTTCGTCCTCCCTCCTTCCTCCCTCCTTCTTCCCTCCCCCTCCTCCCTCCTCCCCCTCCTCCTTGCGTTTCACACACCCAGTGCAGCGCTTCGTGGATCCATAGGGAGCTCCACCGAGGCCCCCAGTGGGACCGTCCGCATGCGTCCCAGAAACCAAATGTGGCACACCCCTCACACGTTTCGTGACTTCATAGGGAGCTCCACCGAAGCCCTCAGTGGGACCGTCCGCACGCGTCCCGAAAACCACATCTTGCCATTTCCATCCACCCAGTACACCGTTTCGCGGCCCCACAGCGAGCTCCACCGAAGCCCACAGTGGGACCGTCCGCATGCGCCCCGAAAACTCAATTTGGCATGTTTCACCCACCCAGTCAAGCGTTGCGTGGCCCCATAGGGAGCTCCACCGAAGGCCCCAGTTCCACCGTCCGCGCGCGCCCCGAAAACCTAATTTGGCATGTTTCACCCACCCAGTATAGCGTTTCGTGGCCCCATAGGGAGCTCAACCGAAGCCCCCAGTGGGACCGCCCGCATGCGCCCCCCCCACACACCCAATTTGTCATTTTCACTCACCCAGTACAGCGCTTCGTGGCCCCATACAGAGCCCCACCGAAGCCCCCAGTGGGACCGCCCGCATGCGTCCCACAAACTTATTTTTGCATTTTCACATACCCTGTGCAGCGTTTCGTGGCCCCATAGGGAGCCCCCCCGAAACCCTCAGTGGGACTGCCCGCGTGCGTCCCGCACACTCAATTCGGCATTTTCGTTTACCCAGTACAGCGTTTCGTGGCTTCACAGGGAGGTTCACCGAAGGAAGCTCCCAGTGGGACCGCCCGCATGCGTCGCACACGCTCAATTTGGTATTTTTCACGCACACACGCAGTACAGCGTTTCGTGGTCCCATGGGGAGCGGGACCGCCCGCATGCGTCCCGAAAACCAGATTTTGGTATTTTCGCCTACCCAGTAAAGCGCTTCGTGGCCCCATAGGGAGCTCCACCGAGGGCCCCAATGCTACCGCCCGCATGCGTTCGCCCCCACCCAGTGCAGCGCTTCGTGGCCCCATAGGGAGCTTCACCGAAGAAGATATTCGCTCTCGCGGTACTCACAACTGCATATGGTTGGGTCCTTCGCCAGGATAGTTACTTGAAGTGCCCCTCCCGTGGCTCGCACCTTCCTTTATCAGGGAAGGTCGTGAGGCTCAAGTTTGGCCCCTTGCCCCGGGACTGCAACAACAACGGCTCCCGCCTGATATTTGCTCACGATTTATTGGGCCCCCCGCTCCCGCACCAGATTCCTTCGCAATTTGCTCGACAGCATCGCGCTCTCGCTTGGAATTCTTTACGCTTCGCGTATCCCCACCAGCCCATCTCACAACAGCAACTCTTGCGAAGCGTGCCGACAGTGGTGTTTTTCAGGCGTGTGTCCGCTTGGCCCCGCATATCTCCCCTGTTCCTCCTTCTTCCCGCCTCTTTGTACATCCTCCTTGTGGGGGCAGCGGGAGAAGGACGACGCGGAAGAGGAGGGAGAGAAAGCGGTGGGAGGCAAGAGGGACTCAGCGGAGAGGACGATATCAGCGATGATCTGAACAACGACGACGCACCCGACGACGACGACGATGTCGACCGCAACGACGACGACCACAACCGCGACGACGACGACGGCGACGACGACGACGTCGACGACGACGACGACGAAGGCGGCGGTGCGGGCCCTCGTTGTGTGAGTCCTTCGGCCCCGTCGTCCTTGTGTGAGTCTTTCGGGACCCTATTCCTGGTGAGAGTCGCTCGGTATCCTCGTCGTGTGAGTCGTTCGGGCCCCTCCTCCTGGTGTGAGTCGTTCGGCCTCGTGAGTCGTCAGGGCTCTTCGTGGTGTGAGCCGTTCGGGCGCGTCGCCCTGGTGTGAGTCGTTCGGGCCCGTCGTCCTGGTGTGAGTCGTTCGGGCTCTTCGTGGTGTGAGTCGTTCGGGCCTCTCGTCCTGGTGTGAGTCGTTCGGGCTCCTCGTGGGGCCTCTTGGGGGCTGCTTGGGGGCGTCTTGGGGCCTCTTGGGGGCCTCTTGGGGACCTCTTGGGGGTATATTTGGGGCCTCATGGAGGCGTCGTGGTGCCTCCTGGGGACCTCTTGTGGGCCTTCTGGGGGCCTCTTGGGGCCCTATGGTGGACCTCTAGGGGCCTTCTGGGGAGGCTTGTATGAGCGCTGCCCCTCCTCCTGGTGTGACTCGTTCGGGCTCCTCGTGGTGTGAGTCGTTCGAGGCCCGCGACGTGGTGTGAGTCGTTCGGGCTCCTCGTGGTGTGACTGGGTCGGGCGCCTCGTCCTGGTGTGAGTCGTTCGAGGCCCGCGTCGTGGTGTGAGTCGTTCGGGCTCCTCATGGTGTGAATGGGTCGGGCACCTCGTCCTGGTATGAGTCGTTCGGGCTCCTCCTTGTGGTGTGAGTCGTTCGGGCTCTTCGTGGTGTGAGTCGTTCGGGTCCCCCCTCCTGGACAGAGTCGTTCGGGCCCCTCCTTCCTTGTGTGAGTCGTTCGGCGAGGGGCCCGAACGACTCACACAAGGAAGAGCCCGAACGACTCACACCAGGGCGAGGGGCCCCAACGACGCACACCACATGCATTCTGGTCCAGGACGTCGCCGTCGTGTGAGTCGACAGAGTCGGTTACGTGTAGGACTGGTGAACGACCGCCTTCTGTCTTGCCTCCCATTTCCTTCTCTCCCTCCTCCTCTTCCTCCTCTTCGGCTCCTAGTCGTAGTAGTAGAAGTAGTACCAGTAGGATCAGTTGTAGTACTGGTAGTGGTAGTAGCAGTAGTAGTAGTAGTAGTAGTAGTAGTAGTAGTAGTAGTAGTAGTAGTAGTAGTAGTCGTAGTAGTCGTAGTAGTAGTAGTCGTAGTAGTAGTAGTCGTAGTCGTAGTAGTAAGTAGTAGTAGTAGTAGTAGTAGTAGTAGTAGTAGTAGTAGTAGTAGTAGTAGTAGTAGTAGTAGTAGTAGTAGTAGTAGTAGTAGTAGTAGTGTAGTAGTAGTGTAGTAGTAGTAGTAGTAGTAGTAGTAGTAGTAGTAGTAGTAGTAGTAGGTAGTAGTAGTCGTAGTAGTGGTAGTAGTAGTGTAGTAGTAGTAGTAGTAGTAGTAGTAGTAGCAGCAGCAGCAGCAGCAGCAGCAGCAGTAGTAGTAGTAGTAGGTAGTAGTAGCAGGTAGTAGTAGTAGTAGTAGTATAGTAGTAGTGTAGTAGTAGTAGTAGTAGTAGTAGTAGTAGTAGTAGTAGTAGTAGTAGTAGTAGTAGTAGTAGTAGTAGTAGTAGTAGTAGTAGTAGTAGTAGTAGTAGTAGTAGTAGTAGTAGTAGTAGTAGTAGTAGTAGTAGTAGTAGTAGTACTGGTGTGACTCGTTCGGGCTCCTCGTGGTGTGAGTCGTTCGAGGCGCGCGTCGTGGTGTGAGTCGTTCGGGGTCCTCCTTCTGGCGTGAGACGTTCGGGTTCTTCGTGGTATGAGTCGTTCGGGCCCCTCGACCTGGTGTGAGTCGTTCGGGCTCCTCGTGGGGCCTCTTGGCGGCCTCTTGGAGCCTCTTGGGGCCTCTTGGGGGCCTCTTGGGGGCCTCTTGGGGGCCTCTTCGGGGCCTCCTGGGGCCTCTGGGGGCCTCTTGAGGGCCTCTGGGGGGTCTCTTGGGGGCCTCTTGGGGCCTCTTGGGGGCCTCTTGGGGGCCTCTTGGAGGCCTCTTGGGAGGCTCCTGGGGGCCTCTTGGGGCCATCTTGGCGCCTCTTGCGACATCCTCAGAAGCGCAAAGAAGCGCTGCCCCCTGAAAAGGACAAAATGAGCACAACACCCTCGTAAAATCAATGATTTTGCTATGAAGGAAGATGAGCGCGGCCCCCTCGGGAGGCCAAAATGGGGCCAAAACCTTCGTAAAAGCAAGGATTTTGGCTTAACAGAAGAGGAGGGTACTTCAAGAGGGTCCCCCCGTCGGAGCCAGAATCCTCGTGAGGGTCGTCGTTTTTTGGCCCTCCCAGGCGTCGAAAAAGACCATCCTGACGACCCGCGGGCTCCGCTCTCCAGGTCCAGGGGAGGGGGTAGGGGGAGGGGTAAACCCCTCCCCGAAGGGGAAGAAGGGGGGTTGGGGGGTTGAGAACAGAGAAAGCTCGCTAAACCACTCACGCCCAAAGGGCTGGTGGGATTCACTGGCAGTTTACCAAGGCGCCGCGCTCTCGCCATTCAGGAACTGCGCTCTCGCTTGGGATTTCCTTATCGTTTACCTGGGAATCGCGCTCTCGCCCGACACTTCCTGGCGAACTGCTGTGCAGGAGACGCGCTTTCTCGCGACCCGCCCAATTCGACCCGCCAGGGTCCGCCCGCCAGGGTCCGCCCGGTATAAGGCTTGCAGTCTCCTCTCGCTGCTTTTTCGCCCGTTCCGATGCCCCTTTGCTGCCCCTCGCGATGCCGAAGTCGGGATTCGAAGGCCTGGCCGCTGCCTTCGTGGCCTCCTCGATGCTTCTCGTGGCCCCGCTGTCTGAGCCACGCGGTCGCCTCTCGTGGCTCCCATCGCTGACCTTCGTGGTCCCGATGCAGCTCTTCGTGGCCCTCTCGCTGCCCTTCCTGGCCTCCTTGCCGCCCTCAGTGGCGCCCCCCCGTTTAAGGGTTTTCCTTTTTAGGGGCGTCGTCCTCCGTCGTCTCCCTCCCTCTCTGTTTCCCCCTTCCCTCCTACCTTCCTCCCCCCCAAAGAAAAACAAAAAACAGTTGCGCCAATTACACGTGGCAGGGAAGAAAGATCTCTCCCCTAAAGGGGATACGATCGAAATCGAAGCGGGCGGGTATCTGGGGTTTGGGGAACACATGCTGATAGACACGCGCATGTATGAGAGCGAACGGTCTTAAACTTGATGTTGTTGCTGCTGCGGTTGCTGTTGCTGTTGTTATTGCCATTATTGCTGTTGTTTCCGAACTCTCGCTTCAGAATAATAACTGTTGTTGATCCCCAGCGCCAGGTGCACATGGTATTTATTTCGATTGAAGTGCCTCTCCCGGGGCTCACACCCTGTATTTCATCAGGGACAGTCTTGAGGGTCAAAATGTGGTGTTGGCCCCCGGTTTACAACAACAACGGCTCCCGCCTGATATATCCTTACAATTTGTTGAAGAATCGCGTTCTCGCTCGGGACCTCCTGGCAATTTACCGCCGAATCGCGGCTCCCGCCTGATACTTCTAACAATGTATTGCAGAATCGCGTTCTCGCTGGGGACTTCCTCGCAACTTACCCCCGAATTGCGGCTGCCGCCTGATACCTCCTCACAGTTTATTCAGATGACGCTCCTCGACACTCATGAATCGCGCTCCCGCTGCATATTGCCTGGCTGTTCAAGCAGGACTCACGCTTCGACGACCCGCCCGCTCGACCCGCTCGTCGGGGCCTGCCCGCCCGACCAGCCCGTTAAGGACTGCAGTCGCTGCTCGCTGCCCTTCCTTCGCCCGCCTTCGATGCCCCTCGCTGCCCGTACTGGTTCCGCGGTCGCCTTCGCTCGCTGCCCTTCGTGGCCCCGTTGCTGCCTTCAGTGGCCCCGTCGCTGCCCTTTGAGGCCGCGCATTAGATGCCCTTCGTGGCCTCCGCTCGCACGCGCCCGTCGTGGCCCCATACGCATGCCCTTCGTAGCCCCGCTGTCGCCCTTTGTGGCCCCGTATGCGAATGCCCTTCGTGGCCCCCATCGCTGCCCTTCGTGGCCCCGGTGCTGCCCTCAGCGGCACCGTCGCTGCCCTGTGGCCCCGGATTTTATGCCCTTCGTGGCCCCCGCTCGCTCGCGCCCTTCGTGGCCCCATACGCATTCCCTTCGTGGCCCCGCTGTCGCCCTTCGTGGCCCCCATCGGTGCCCTTCGTGGCCCCTTTGCTGTCCTCAGTGGCCCCGCTGTCGCCCTTTCTGGCCCCATATATGTATGCCCTTCGTGGCCGCCGCTCGCTCGCGTCCTTCCTTTGTGGTCCCCTCGCTGCCCTTCGTGGCCCTGTTGTCGCCGTTTGCGGCCCCCTCGTTGCCCTCAGCGGCCCCGTTTCTGCCCTCAGTGGCCCCGTCTTTGCCTTCTGTGGCCCGTATACGTATGCCCTTCGTGGCCCCCGCTCGCACGCGCCCTTCGTCGTCGTCGTCGTCGTCGTCGTCGTCGTCGTCGTCGTCGTCGTCGGCGTCGTGGTTGGCCTGTGCAGATGCTGTGCGTTGCCGTGCGGGGCATGTGCGAAGCTTTCAAAAAAGCCAGGGCCCGCGATGATGATACTAGCGATGCTACTGACGATGCTCGCACCGACGAAGGCGCGGCCAGTGCAGGCGCCGATGCTGATCACGCCGCCGGCGATGACGGCGTCCTCGCGTCGGCGATGAAGGTTTTGGAAAGAGTTCGATATGCGCGCGCGGCCGACGCGCGAGAGTGGCCCGCGTGCTTTTGATCCTGGTTGAGGGCCCCTCTCCCCGGGCGTCCTCAACCTCGATCACATCTGTGTTGCGCTCCCGGTGCCGCGCTTCCCGGCCTCCCGGGGAGCCCCCCACATGCCCAAAGACAGCCCAAGACGACCCCAAGAAGCCCCCAGAACGTAAAAGAAAGGCCCAAGACTCTCCCAAGCAACCCAGGGTAGCTTCCGGGCGGTTCTCCAGGTTCCCAGGAGGCCTCCAAGAGACCTCAAGAGAGCCCCGAAAGGCCTCCCGAGAGCGCCCGGAGAACCTAACATCGTTAATTTTCATGGCTTTTGTTTTGGCCGTCTCACCATGTCATGGTTCCAACGCTCCAAGACGGCCGGAGAGGCCCCCAAGACCGCCCCAAGACAGCCCTCGAGGCCCCCAAGACGGCCCCAAGACGGGCCACGGCGGCTCCAAGATTGCCGAAGAGGGGCCCAGGACAGCTCCAGACCACCCCAGAACACGCCCAAGATGAGCCCAAGAGCGGGAGCAGGAGGCTTCCAGAGACCTCCGAGAGGACTCAGGGATCCCCCAGAGGCCTCCAACACACCCCAGACCCCTGAGAGGCCCACCAAAAAAACCCGATGAGGCCCCCCAAACAGCCCAGAGAGCTTCGAGAGCCGTCCCGAGAGAGCCCGAAGAGGGTAAAATCGTTGATTTGCTCCGGTTTTTGTCGTTTTCCGCCTTCTCATGTTTTCCCGCTTCCACCGCTCCAAGACCGAGGAATTCGAAAAAAATAAATTCCAGAGATCCTTTTTTTTCAAGTTGGGATTCCTCCCTATCCTCTTCCTCGAGCCCCATCAAGACTTCGGCGAATATGTTTCGGGAGTCGGGTCGAACTCTCTGGCGCTGTCTTTGCACTCTCTTGGATCGTCTTCGCGTCCTTTTGGCTGCCCCTGGAACCACAGCCCATGATCCCATGAGTTGAATTATTAAAATTCCTTGTCTTTCACGAGCACCACCAGCTCATTTTTGCACGAAGATTCCGAGAAACATCCCAACTGACCGTGTCTTGTATCCAGAAAACTTCTAACCCACAGCCTAGGCGCGGCAACTTGAAAACGCATGAAAATCCTATAATTCCTTTTTTTCGAGTTCGCCCCCTGTCTACTCTACTAGCACAGCAGGCCACAATCAAGGCCACCCTCAGCTCCCAGAAAAGAAACCAGGAAGCCTTTGAGGGCCCCAAGCATTTGAGCACCTAACGGCAATTAATGATTTCCGCGTTTCCGCAGTTCTCCTCCAATACGGTTCCGAGGTTTGCGCAGGGCCTCCAAGAGAGTCCTTGGATGCAAGAGGCGACGAACGTAATATTCCATGATTTGGCCCGTCAAGCCTAGGTAGAACTTGAGCGCGCGCGATGCGCGCGCGATGGTTCTAGTATGTATGTCTGCGTATACATATGTATGTATGTATGCAGGTCGGTATGTCTGTGTGTATATATATATAGAATAGCAAGAGCGCGCGCAAGCTTTTTTTTTTTTGAGGGGGGGGGGGGGGGATCATGTTGCGAAACCATGTGTTTTTTTCTATGTGTTTCGGACTTTCGGTTTTGAAATCGCTGCGGAGTCGAACGTTAGTCAAGGATCTCGGCATGCGCTCGCGACGGCGCAAGCGCGTGCACTTCGCTTCATTTGTTGCAACGGGTTCTCGCGACGGCGCGCGCGCAAGGGCGTTCGCGCGATTTCGACATGAGCGCGCGCGAAGCCCGTTTCCCAGTATTTGTTTGAAAACGTTGCGGCATTCTTTGTTTCCTCACGAATTCGCAACAGCGCGCGCCTCCTTGTTGTTCTGCTGCGAACCCCCATGTTCTCATATGTTTGGACACTCGCTTTTGACATCTTTACGGAGCCGAAGGATTTGAAGGATTGCGGCTTGCGCGCGACGCCGCGCGCGTGTGCGCTTCGTCTATTGTTTGCGGCGGATTCTTCAAAAATGATGATTATTGATTTTCGAGTGTGCGCGCGTAGTATTGCTTTCCAGAAGCATGGCAGGGTGGGGGTCGATGCGGCTCGGCTGGGGTGGTACGAATTCATATTTAGGATGGGCGATGGGGTAGAATCACATGCACGTTGCAATGCGAAGAGGTAGGCCGGTAAACCGAGGGGGGGGGGGGGGGGCAGTTATCCATTTGTGCGAAAGGAGAACCCATGAGGCGTGAGCTGTCAGGTGCAAGCCGCGTGGTGCGTTCTAAATGTGCACCCCGTGCGGTGCAACCTGTGTGGTCCGCGTTGTGATGTTGCAGCCCGTGCAGTGCAATCTTGGTTGAATCTTATATGTGGTGTAAGGTGTAAACTAGGTGGTGCGATCTATTTGTTCTGTGGTGCAAGACATGTGTTCCAATGTCTGTGGTGCCCTATGTGTGGTGTAAGCTGCGTGGTGCCTTATGCGCGGCGCAAGCTGGGTGGTGCAATCAATCTGGTGCATGAGGGCGAACTCGCTGGCCGAACTTGAAGTTGCCAACTCCGCTGCTCGCGCAATCGCCCCACCTACCCACCCGCAAGTTGGTTTGCAAAACCCATGCGGGAGCGACTGTGATGAGTGCTGGGTGTTGGCTGGTGCATCTCTGCGGCCTTGCTAGCCCGCGCGTGCTCGCGCGCGCAGCGGCTGGCTAGTTTGGCGCGACCGATGCGGCCGCGGTGGCGCTGACCGCTGGGCGCATCCCAGCTGGCACTCCTAGCGCGAGTCGGCGACTTGGGCGGGCGCGGTATCATGGCGACGTCGACAACGGTAGACGCGATGATGCTAGTGGCGATGTTGGTGACGATGCTGGCAGCGACGGCGGGGCAGCCAGTGGCGGCGCCGATGCTGCTCGCGCCGGCGGCGATGACGGCGTTTTCGCGTCGGCGATGAAGGTTTTGGAAAACATTCGACGCGCGCGCGGCAGACGCGCGCGAGTGGCCCGCGCGGTCTTCTTTGACGCGTATCGTGCCACCCCAGCGCGCGCGCAAGGGCGCGTGGGCGATTTCGACCTGCGCGCGCGAAGCCCGCTTGTTAGCATTTTACTCGAATGTTGAACAGCTTGTTGTTTTATTAAGAATTCGCAAAAGCGCGCGCTTTTTTGTTGAACATCCGTGTTGCGAAGCCATTTGTACATCTATACATGTATGTATGTATGTATGTATGTATGTATATAGGTATATTTTTATATGTGTATAGCCGAAGGTTTCCGCGGCATGTCGGTATGCGCGCGACGACGCGAGCGCGTGCACTTCGTGTTTTTTGGCAAGGACTCGTACAAACTTATGATTGTTGATAGGCGAATGTGCGCGCATCAGTTTTTTTCGCAGAGGGTGGCAGGGTGGGGGGCGATGCCGGCCTAGCTGGGGTAATATGAATTCGCAGGTAGGATGGACATTGGGCCAGAATCACATGCGTTTTACATCGGGTCCCGGGGGGTTACTATTATTATTATTTGTTCCACGCCCGTGCAGACATCCCACCCGCCCACCCGCAACTTGGTTTGCAGACCCGTGCGGCGGCGACTGCGGTGAGTGCTCGGTGTTGGCTGGTGCATCTCTGCGGCCGCGCCGACCCCGGCGCGCGCGCGCGGCGGCCGGCTTTTTTGGCGCGACCGATGCGGCCGCGGTGGCGCTGACCGCTGGGCGCGTCCCAGCTGGCGCTCTAGTGCGAGTCGGCGACTTGGGCGGGCGCGCTATCATGGCAATGATGACAGCGGTAGGCGCCACGATGATCGCGGCGATGCTGGTGGCGATGTTGACAACGGCGACGGCGCGGCCACTGACGGCGCTGACGGCGCCTCCGCGTCGGCGATGAGGGTTTTGGAGTGGGTTTGACATGCGCGCGGCCGACGCGCGAGAGCGGCCCGCGCAATATTCTTCGACGCGGATCGCGCCCCCCACGCCCACAGCACGCGCGCAAGGGCGCGCGGAGGGTATCGGCGCGCGGCGCGAGGGGCCCGCCTGGCAGAATTCAGTGCCACGGTGGTTGACAACCAATGGTTTTCGCGAGAATTCTCAAGAGCGCGCGCGCGAGCTTTTCTGGGCGCAGATGTCGCGGATCCATGTGCTTTTATATGTCTGTTGGGCGCTCGATTTTGAGGGCGCGCCGAGGCCGCGGGTTTCTCGAGGGTTTCGGCGCGCGCGCGCGACGGCGCGCATGCTCGCACCTGCGCTTTTTTTTTTTGTCCAGAGGGTTCTCGCGACAGCGCGCGCGCGAGGGCGTCCGAGCGGCTTCGGCGCTCGCAGATCGCAGGCGCGCGCGTGCAGTCTTTTTTTTGACAATCCGCGTTGCGAAACCGCTTGCCCTTGCGACGCCGGCGGTCTTCGGGCGATTTTGGCGCGCGCGCGACGGCGATCGCGCGTGCATTTCGTTTTTTTTCTGTTTTTGTTTGGGTCTCTCTCTCTCTCTCTCTCTCTCTCTCTCTCTCTTTCATTTTTTTATTTCTTTCTCTCGCTCTCTCTCTCTCTCTCTCTCTCTCTCTCTCTCTCGCTCCCTCTTCTTCTTATTCTTCTTCTTGTTTCCCCTCTCTCTCTCTCTCTTTTTCTCCTTCTCTCTCCTTTTTTTTTTTCTTTCTCTCTCCCTCTCTCTCTCTCT
>CAUYUJ010017347.1:15000-75000 GCA_963575745.1 Prorocentrum cordatum | reverse complement strand
GGGCAGCGTTTCGTGGCCCCATAGGGAGCTCCACCGAAGGCCCCAGTGGGGGTGTTCGCATGCGGTTCCCCCACCCAGGGCAGCGTTTCGTGGCCCCATAGGGAGCTCCACCGAAGGCCCCAGTGGGGGTGTTCGCATGCGGTTCCCCCACCCAGGGCAGCGTTTCGTGGCCCCATAGGGAGCTCCACCGAAGGCCCCAGTGGGGGTGTTCGCATGCGGTTCCCCCACCCAGGGCAGCGTTTCGTGGCCCCATAGGGAGCTCCACCGAAGGCCCCAGTGGCTGCTCTCGCATGCGGTTCCCCCACCCAGGGCAGCGCTTCGTGGCCCCATGGGGAGCTCCACCGAAAGCCCCCGTGGCGCAGTTCGCATGCGCTTCCCCCACCCAGGGCAGCGTTTCGTGGCACCATAGGGAGCTCCACCGAAGGCCCCAGTGGCGGAGTTCGCATGCGGTTCCCCCACCCAGGGCAGCGTTTCGTAGCCCCATAGGGAGCTCCACCGAAGGCCCGCCCCGGTGGCGCAGTCCGCATGCGGTTCCCCCATCCAAGGCAGCGCTTCGTGGCCCCATATGGAGCCCCACCGAAAGCGGCACCCACAACGCGTTACCAACAATTGCTTATGGTTGGGTCTTTCGCCAGGATAATTTTGATCAGCGAGTGTGCGCGCATTTGTTCCCAACCATCCTGTGGTGTTGGGTCGTCGTTTTGAAGAGATGTCGCCCCGCGTTCTCCTCCGCCTCTCCTCTCCTCCTCCCCCTCCACCCCCTCCCAACATCATCATCGTCATCATCATCATCATCATCGTGGCACTCGTCATCGCCGTCATCGCATGCGTCAGCCACGCCCACTTCGGCGCACTCCTCGCACGTTTCGTGGCCCCATAGGGAGCTCCACCGAAGGCCCCAGTGCCACCCTCCACATGCGCCCCCCCCGTCCACTTCGGCACGCCCCTCGCACGGTTCGTGGCCCCATATGGAGCTCCACCGAAGGCCGCAGAGCCACCGTCCACATGCGCCCTCCACCCACTTCGGCACACCCCTCACACGTTTCGTGGCCCCGTAGGGAGCTCCACCGAAGGCCCCGGTGCCGCCGTCCACATGCGCCCCCCCCACCCGCTTCGGCACGCCCCTCGCGCGTTTCGTGGCCCCATAGGGAGCTCCACCGAAGGCCTTAGTGCTACCGTCCACCTGCGCCCCCCCCGCCCACTTCGGCACGCCCCTCCCACGTGTCGTGGCCCCGCGGGGAGCTCCACCGAAGGCCCCAGTGCCACCCTCCACATGCGCCCCCCCCATCCACGTCGGCACCCCCCTCACGCGCTTCGTGGCCCCATAGGGAGCTCCACCGAAGGTTCCAGCGCCACCGCTCGCATGCGCCCCCCCCGCCCACTTCGGCACGCCCTTCGCGCGCTTGGTGGCCCCATAGGGAGCTCCACCGAAGGCCCCAGTGCCGCCGTCCACATGCGCCGCCCCGCCCACTTCGGCGCGCCCCTCACGCGCTTCGTGGCCCCATAGGGAGCTCCACCGAAGGCCCCAATGCCACCGTCCACATGCGTCCCCCTCGCCTACTTCGGCGCGCCCCTCACGCGTTTCGTGCCCCCCCCACTCACTTCGGCACGCCCCTCGCACGCTTGGTGGCCCCATAAGGGGGCTCCGCCGAAGGCCCCGGCGCCGCCGTCCACATGCGCCCCCCCCCACCCACCTCGGCACGCCCCTCGCGCGCATCGTGGCCCCATAGGGGGCCCCACCGAGGGCCCCAGTGCCACCGCCAGCATGCGTCCGCCACTTCAAGGTTTCAGGGAACAGCTCCTGAGTTCTGGGGAGGAGGGGGAGGGGGGGGCGGAGGAGGAGGAGGGGGGGGAGGCCCGCCCCCCCAGTGCAAGTGGATTTTGCTTTGCATTCGCGGGAGGTTCGTTCCATTCCACCAGCGGGGGTCTTTCCGGTGTTCTCGCTGTGGTCGCCGTCAACGAGCGGTGGACGAGTGGCCTGGTGGATGTCGTCGCCGCCGTCGTCGTCTTCGTCCGGCGGCGGCCCCGGATCGCCCCGCGGCATGCGGGCTGGCGGCCGTGGACGCAGTGGACGACCCGCGCGCGTCGCTGGGACCCCTCTGGGGCGACCTGCGCGCGTCGCGGGGACTTCGCGTTGCGCAGCGCCCGCCGCCTTGGACTTTTGAGTGCGCGGGCAAAGAGGGGGTGCAAGAAGGGGAGGAAGCGGGCGCGATCCTCGCGGGGGTGCGCGCCGACATTGGCGTCGCGGCGCGCGGGCGATGCCGTCGGGGAGTCCCGGGGAAGCTCCTTGCGGCGGCCACGCCCAGCGTCGCGAGTACCCAGAGGCAGTCATTCTCAAACTGTTGACGTTCATTTACAATTGCACCATGCTTTGTCATACTCGCATTCATGCACGTAGAATCGCTCGCGCGCAGATTTAATCACAGTCAGACGCACTCGCGTTCATATTCGCCCGCGCTCAGTCCCCCTACGTACTCAGATCAATCGTTGTCGTTCGCGTTGTGTACCGCGCCGTTCATTTCGGCACACCCTAGCACGGTTCGTTGCTTCATAGGGATCACCGCCGAAACAGTGAATCACAATTGCGGTACTCACACCTGCATATGGTTGGGTCCTTCGTCAGGCTAATTTTTTCCAGAGGAGGGGGGGGCGATGCCGGCCTGGCTGGGGTGGTACGAATTCGAATTTAGGATTGACGATGGGGCAGACTCGCACGCAAATTGTAATACGGAAAAGAGCATTGATAATCCGGGGGGGGGGGGGGGGGGGAGGGAGAGTCTATTCTTTTGTTGGAAGGGGAACTGAGTTTAACAGTCGAGTTGACACATCCCCTGTTCTTGCAAATATTCCACCTACCCACCCGCAACTTGGTTTGCAAAACCCATGCGGTGGCGATTGTGATGAGTGCTTGGCGTTGGCTGGTCCATCTTTGCGGCCGCGCCAACCTAGGCGTGCGCGCAGTGGCCAGCTAGTTTGGCGCGACCAACGCGGCCGCGGTGGCGCTGACCGCTGGGCGCATCCCAGCTGGCACTCTAGTGCGAGTCGGCGACATGCGCGGGCGCGGTATCGTGACAACGTCGACGACGGTAGACACGACGATGGTAGTGGCGATGGTGGTGGCGACGTTGACAACGACGACGGCGCGGCAAGTGCGGGCGCCGATGCTGATCGCGCCTGCGACGATGACGGTGTCTTCGCGTCGGTGATGAAGGTGTAGGAAAAAGCTTGGCGCGCTCGCGCGGCCGATGTGCGACAGTGGCCCGCGCGGCATTCTTCGACGCCCATCGCGCCCCCCCCTCCCCCCCCCTTCCCCCCCAAAGCGCGCGCGCGAGGGCGTGCGAATGATGTCGGCATGCGGCGCCAGAGGCCCGCTTGGCAGAGTTCCATGAACGTGTTGAGTAGCATCTATTGTTTTCTCAAGAACTCGTGAGGGCGCGAGCGCGCGCTGTGAACGCTGATGTTGCGAAATGTTTTATTTATATTGTTTATTTATTTCTTTCTTTCTCTCTCTCTCTCTCTTCTCTCTCCGTTTCTTTGTCTCTCTCTCTCTCTCTCTCTCTCTTATATATATATATATATATATATATATTTACACATGTAGAAGAGGTTGGGGGGTGAGTCCGACGTGAAACGGAAACCCCGCCTACCGGGAAAACGATTTCGGTTTCGGGTTCGTGTCGTGCGTGCCGTGCGCGCGTGCGGGCGAGGCGAAGCTGCGTGGGCGGGCGAGAGGAAATCCTCCTGTGGCTGGGCCGCGGCCGGACCAAATGTTTTTCCTCCGGCGGCCGGTCGCCCGCGGTGTCCCGCCGGTGTCCCGCTGGTGTCCCGAACTCCTCCTGTGGCTGGGCCGCGGCCGGACCAAATGTTTCCCCTCCGGCGGCTGGTGGCCCGCGGTGTCCCGCCGGTGTCCCGCTGGTGTCCCGAATCCTTCTGTGGCTGGGCCGCGGCCGGACCAAAAGTCTCTTCACCCGGCAAACGGTGCCCCGTGGTGTCCCGCTAGGGTCCCGCTGGTGCCCCGCGGTGGCTGCGGCAGGTTATCCAATGCAAGTCTACATGCAAAGCGACATGCAAACCGAAAAGCACATCGACATGCAAATTGACATGCACATCCAAATGCAAATCGCAAGGCGCCGTGGGTTGCGCAGTTAAATGGTCGGCGCGTGCGGCGAGCTTTCCAATGCAAGTCGACATGCAAATCGAGATGCACATCGAAAAGCAAATCGACATGCACATCGATATGTCGACATGCAAATCGAGATGCAGATCGAAAGCAAATCGACGTGCACATCGACATGCGCACCACAGGCATCGTCAGAACAACAGTCACCACTGTTGCCCAGTGCTGCCCCCCCCAATCTCCTTATCACCCGCAGGGTGGTCGTAAAGGTCTAAAAGTTTTTGGGCCTTTTGAAATCGTTACGAAGCCGACGGTTTTTGACGGATTTCGGCGTGCGCGCGCGACGACGCGCTCGCGTGCAGTTCGCCCCCATTTGTTGCAGAGGATTCTCGCGACGGCACGCGCGCAAGGGCGTTTGATAGTGCGATGATGATGATGATGATGATGATGATGATGATGATGATGATGATGATGATGATGATGATGATGATGATGGTGATGATGGTGATGATGATGATGATGATGCTGCTGATGCTGATGATGCTGATGATGCTGATGATGCTGATGATGCTGATGATGCTGATGATGCTGATGATGATGATGATGATGATGATGATGATGATGGTGATGATGATGATGATGCTGATTCTGATGATGATGATGCTGATGATGATGATGATGCTGATGAAGAAGGTAGTTTGGGCGTGCGCGACAAACGTAGACGCGATGCTGATAGTGGCGATGCTGGTGACGATGCTGACAGCGACGGCGGCACGGCCAGTGACGGCGCGGATGCTGATCACGCCGACGACGATGACGGCGTGCTCGCGTCGGTGATGATGGTTTTGGAAGGAATTCGACATGCGCGCGCGGCCGACGTGCGAGAGTGGCCCGCGTGGTATTCTTTGACACCCATCGTGCCCCCCCCCCCCACAGCACGCGCGCAAGGGCGTGCGAATGATTTCGGCATGCGGCGCGAGAGGCCCGTTTGGCAGAATTCAATGAGAATGTTGAACAGCCGTTTTTTTGTGTAAGAATTCGCAAGAGCGCGCGCAAGTTTTCTTGGGAATCTGATGTTGCGAAACCATGTGTTTTTGTATGGTTTCGGGGTACTCGGTTTCGACATCCTCGCGAAACCTGGAGTTTCTGACTGATTCCGGCATGCGCGCGACGACGCGCGCGTGTGCACTTCGTCACCACTTGTTGCAAAAGGACTCTGGGGACAGCATGCGCGCAAGGTCGGTATCGACATGCGCGCGCGAAACCCCCATGTTAACATTTCATGGACAAGTTTAAGTACCATGGTTTTCTTAACAATTCGTCTTGCGAGCCCCTGTGTTTTTTGAATCCTTGCGAAACCCTAGGTTTTCGAAGGATTTCGGCATGCGCGCGCGACGACGCGCGCGTGTGCACTTCGTTTTTTTTTTTGGGGGGGGGGGGTAAAAAAAAAAAGAAAAAGAAAACTGATGATGATTTTGATGAACGAGTGCGCGCGCACAGTTTTTTGCACAGGATGGCGGGGGGTGTCGATACCGGTTCCCATGGGATGGTATGCGTTCATATTGCGGATGGGTGATGGGGCACAATCGTATGCACATTGCAACACGAAAAAGGATACCCATAATCCCGGGGGGGGGGTATAATCTCGTCGTATTTCAGAAAAGGAGAATATACGTGGTGCAGTATCCGCGATGTAAGCCATGTGGTGTCATCTCGTTGATGCAATCTATTTTAAGCACTCTCATGGGGTATGGAATATGTGGTGCAATCTATGTGGTGTGCGGTGCACTCTATGTGGTGCAATTGGCTACCCTGCACCGCGCTTGACCACTCCACTGCTCGCGCAAACATCCCACCCACCCACCCGCAACTTGGTTCGCAAACTCTCTTAAGACCGTGATGGTGGGTACCAAATGGCACTTGCCAACGACAGAGACGCCGACGACGACAGCGACAACGACGACGACGACGCCGCCGACAACGAATACGACGACACCGACGACGTCTCCAGCGACTTCGACGACGCCGACAACGACGACGACGACGACGACGACATCGACGACGACGACGACGACGACGACGACGCCGACGCCGACGACGACGACGACGATGACAACGACGACGACGAGGACGACGCCGACGACGACGACGACAACGACGACGCCGACGACGACGACGACGACGCCGACGACGACGACGATGACGACGACGACGACGGCGGTGACGACGACGGCGGCGACAACGACGACGAAGACGACGACGACGCCGACACCGACGACGACGACGAAGACGACGTCGACGTCGCCAACGAAGACGACGACGAGGGAGGAGGGAGGACGACGACGGCGACAACGGCGACAACGACGACAACGACGAGGGAGGAGGGAGGACGGCGACGACGCGAACGACGAAGAAGGAGGAAGGACGGCGACGCCGACGACGGCAACGACGAGGGAGGAGGGAAGACGACGACGACGACGACGACGACGACGACGCGACGAAATAGGAGGGACGACGACGAGACGCCGACGACGGACGACGACGACGACGAGGGAGGAGGAGGAAGGACGACCACGGCGACAACGACGACGGAAACGACCACGACGCCAAAGAGGACGACGACGACGAACACGAGGAAAGACAGAGGACGACGTAGGCGACGACGACGACGACAACGACGCGGGAGGAGGGAGGACGGCGACGACGACGACGACGACGCAAGAGCGCGCGCGCACGCTTTTGTTGAAATCCGTGTTGCGAAACCTCGGGTTTTTGTAGGTTTTTTGGACGCGCGATTTCGAAATCCTTCCGAAACCGATGGGTTTTGAAGGATTTCGGCGTACGCGCGCGACCACGCGCGCGTCTGCACTTCGTCCCATTTGTTGCAGAGGATTCTCGCGACGGCACACGCGCAAGGGCGTTCGACAGATTTCGACATGCGCGCGCGCGAACCCCTTTTGGTAGCATTTTGTGAAAATCTTGAAAAAAACTATGATTTTCTTAAGATTTCGCAAGGGCTCGCGCGGAAGCTTTTTTAGCAAATCAGTGTTGCGAAACCATGTGTGTTTTGTATGTTTTTGGAAACTCGATTGCGAAATCCTTCCGACACCGAAGGTTTTTGAAGGATTTCGGCATGCGCGCGCGACGACGCGCGCGTGTGCACTTCGTGTTGTTTTTTGCAAGGGATTCGCGAACAAGTGTTATGTTAGAACAACAAATGTCACCGCATAGTGTTTTTTACAAGGGACCCTCAGGGGGGAGAAACGGCGTGCCTGGGTTGGTATGATTTCATATTAAGGATGGACGAGTGTGCAGAATATATGTTTATATATATATATATATATATGTCGGAGGTGAGGGGGTGAGATCGAAGTGGAACGGAGAGCCCCCCTACCGGGAAATCGATTTCGGTTTCGTGTTGGTGCGTGCCGTGCGTGCGGGCGAGGCGAAGCTGCGGGGGCGGGCGAGAGGAAAGTCTCCTGTGGCTGAGGCGCGGCCGGACCAAATGATTCTCCACCGGGCGGCCGGTGGCGCGCGGTGTCCCGCCGGTGTCACGGTGGTGTCCTTTGTGGCTGAGGCGCGGCCGGACCAAATGATTCTCCACCGGGCGGCCGGTGGCGCGCGGTGTCCCGCCGGTGTCCCGCCGGTGTCCCGTCGGTGTCCCGTCGGTGTCCCGATCATGATGTTGATGATGATGATTATGATGATGATGATGGTGATGATGATGGTAATGATGATGATGATGTTGATGATGGCGATGATGATGATGATGTTGATAATGTTGATGTTGATGATGATGATGACGTCGATTGCGAGATCGATTGTGATCGGTAGTGAGACCGAATGTGAGACCGAATGTGAGATCGATTGTGAGATCGAATGTGAGATCGATAGTGAAATCGATAGTGAGACCGAATGTGAGATTGATTGTGAGATCGATTGCGAGATCGATATCTGAGATCGATCGTGAGATCGATGGTGATACCGATAGTGAGATCGACAGTCAGATCGATTGTGGGATCGATCGAATGAGATCGATGGTGAGATCGATAGTGATATCGATAGTGAGAGCGAATGTGGGATCGATTGTGATATCGATTGTGATATCGATTGTGATATCGATAGTGAAACCGAATGTGAGATTGAGATTGATTGTGAGTTCGATTGTGAGATCGATAGTGAGACCGAATGTGAGATCGATTGTGAGATCGATTGTGATATCGATGGTGGGATCGATGGTGAGACCGATTTTGAGATCGATTGTGAGATCGATAGTGAGATCGATAGTAAGACCGAATGTGAGATCGATGGTGACATCGATGGTGAAATCGATACTGATACCGAATGGGGGATACATAGTAAGATCGATAGTGAGACCGAATGGGAGATCGATTGTGAGAGCGATAGTGATATCGAACGTGAGATCGATAGTGAGACCGAATGTGAGATCGATTGTGAGATCGATAGTGAGATCGATAGTGAGACCGAATGTGAGATCGATTGTGATATCGATCGTGAAATCGATAGTGAGACCGAATGGGATATCGATAGTGAGATCGATAGTGAGACCGAATGTGGGATCGATATTGAGATCGATAGTGATATCGAGAGTGAGGTCGATCGAGTGCGACGTTGGTCCCTCCCCCCCCTCACCTCCTTATCACCAGAAGGGTGGTCGTATAGGTATATATATATATATGAAATTATATTATCCCAGGCTGAAGCGTTAAATACGGGGGGGGGGTCGAGTCTATTTTTTTAGAAAGGAGAATCGATGTGGTGCAATGTATGTATACTTGCGTGCGTGGTGTAAGTAATGTTAAGCAATCTATGTGGTGCAGTGAAAATGATGCCATCCAAGTCGCGACCACTGTAAAACAAAACAATGCACTTCAATGCGAAGCGTGGAATAGCAATGCAAAACAATGCGCAGAATGCAGACCCAGACGACGGGCGGCGACGAGGCGGCGATTGGGTGGCGACGGCGGCAACCTAGCCGCCAGACCGCCAGCCCGACCCAGACGACAGGCGGCGACGAGGCGGCGAGGGAGCGGCGACGGCGGCAGCATAGCCGCGCCAGCCGGTCTCGGTCCCTTAGAGCAGAATGAGATTCCCTAAGTGTTCCGTCGCCATTTTGGCCCAAGGGGTGCCGTTTTCGGCCTGATCGCTGGGTGGTGCCCGGCGCGGGGGGCGTGGCCGCACCCTGCCTCTCGCGGGTCTCACGGCACCCCCGCGAGGTGCGCGGATGACGCAGATCGCGCCGGACGCCGAGGCCACGGCCAGTCCTCCTAAGAGGGCTGGCGTCGACTATTCCAAGTTCGATGCCATCGAAGATTCCGACGACGAGAAGCCGTCAGCCAAACACTCTCCGGCTAAAAAAGCCAATGAGAATCCTCACTGTGGCAACTGCGCCAAGGAGATTGTGAAACCGCTCCGGTGCGGCGTCTGTAAGAAGGCGGAGTACTGCTCGCAGCAGTGCCAGAGAGAGGATTGGCAGTTCCACAAGCGGGTGTGCAAGAAGCCAGAGGAGCTCAAGCCAAAGGAAGATGCCAACAATCGGAAACAGGACGGCGAGAAGACTCCCGCCCGGCCGAAGGGAGACGACAAGGTCGGAGAGAGCGTGATCCACCGCTGTTTTGCTGTGGAGAATTCCCGCCGTCTTCCTCCTGAACCCTGGGACCCCTTCCCCTCCGAAAATCCTTCCCCCCCTGCTCGAACCCCCCTCCCCTCCCCTCCCCCAGCAAGAACCCCCCCCTCTCCTGACCCCCCCCCTCCGGAAAATGGGGGGGGTCACTACCGGTTCGACCCCCACCCCCGAGTCGCCGTCGGCCAACGACTCCTGGATCCCCACCACCATCCTCACCACCGCCCTCACCACTGTCCCCACCACCACTGTCTCCACCATTGTCCCACTGTCCCCACCACTGTCCCGCTGTCCCCACTGTTCCCACCACTGTCCCCACTGTCCCCACCAGTGCCCCCACCACTGTCGCACTGTCCCCACTGTCCCTAACACTGTCCCCCCACGGTCCCACTCTCCCCACTGTCCCCGCTGTCCCCACCACTGTCCCACTGTCCCCACTGTCCCCGCCAGTGTCCAACTGTCCCCACTGTCCCCGCCGCTGTGCCACTGTGCTGTCCCCTCTGTCCCCACTGTCCCTACCACTGTCCCACTATCCCTATTGTCCCCACTGTACCACTATCCCATTGTCCCCCCACCGTCCTCACCACTGCCCTCGCCACTGTCCCCACCACCACCGTCGCCACTACTGTCCCACTGTCCCCACTGTCCCCACCACTGTCCCACTGTCCCCTCACCACTGTCCCCACCCCCCCACCGTCCCCACCACTGTCCCACTGTCCCCACTGTCCCCAACACTCTCCGACCGTCCCACTGTTCCCACCACTGTCCTCACCGGTGCCCCCACCACTGTCACACTGTCCCCACTGTCCGCACCAGTGCCCCCATCACGGTCCCACTCTCCCCACTGTCCCCACCACTGTCCCCACCAGTGTCCCCACTCCCCACCACCATCCCCACCAGTGTCCCCACCACAGTCCTCCATCCAGAGGGGGAGAGGATGGGGGAGAGGGGGTTCGAACCGGTAGTGACCCCCCCCTCTTGTCATGATGGATAGGGGGGGGGAGGTTTTGAACCCTCAGTAGGGGGGACGGGTTGGAAACCCCTAGTGGCCCACCCCGATTTTCTGCCAGCAGCGGCAGAACACGCTCTTTCCAAGGTCGTGATCGACGACGAGGAGGCGGAGGACCTGACCTGGTACAGGCACCGCGAGTGGAAGCCCAGCGGCGAGCCGAAGAAGGATTTCAAGCCCGTCCAGCTCACTGGCGACGCGGCGGCCGCCGCGTCGGCCGCCGACGCCTCCAAGCCTGGCGCCGGATCTGCTTGGAACACCGCGGGCACGTGGGAGGACAAGGACGTCTCGTCAACAGCAAAGGCGATGTTGCGCGCGAGGCTGGAAGACTTCCCATCGGTCGAGGTCTCTGGAGGCACTCTGTCGGTCTCGGAGGTGGAGGCCCTGGACGGCGAAGCCTCCAAGCCGGTAGTTCGGGGAGTCACGCGGCACCTGTGGGACCTCAACCTCAAGCTGAAGCTTGAGTTCAAGTGGATGGGTTCTGAGGGGCAGCTCTCGGCAGATGGTACACTCTCCATCGGAGACTTCAGTCAGAACACCTCCTTCGAGGCCGGGTGCGACTCGCTGAAGGCCCCGGTGGTGGACGTTTCCTTCACAGGGTTGAGCACGGTGGACGCCGGCCGGCGGGTGGCAATCGAGGACGCCCTGGGCGCGAAGGCCTGGCCCGGCGGCGAGGGCACCCTGCTGGCCGCCCTGGCCGAGAGGATGCGGCAGTTCTCCGAGGAGTTCGCGCAGGTCCCCTGACGCAGCCAGGCCTTCCCCCGCCCCCGCCCGAGCTCGAGCGAGAGCCGCGATGGGCGGCGGAGACCAGGCCCCGCGAGGCGCGTGCCCTGTCGGCCGCCCCACCGCGCCATTCCTTGCCAGGGAGTTCTTCCTCTTGAGCCCTCCCCCCTCCTCCCTCCTCCCTCCCGTGGGCTCCCGTTCTGGTCGGCCAGGGGTGTCAGACACCCGTCGCATAGACCGCGCTGCAGCGCCCCGCTGCGAGGCGCAAAAAGAAAAATAATTATCCTGGCGAAGGACCCAACCATATGCTGTTGTGAGTAACGCGTTGTGGGTGCCGCTTTCGGTGGAGCCCCCTTCTAGGGCCACGAAACGCATGAGGGACGTGCCGTAATGGGTGGGGGAGACGCATGCGGGCGGTGCCACTGGGGCCTTCGGTGGGGCCCCCTCTGGGTCACGAAACGCTGTCCTAGGTGTGGCTGGCGCATGCGGGCGGTGCCCCTCGCTGGAGCTCCCGATGTGGCCACGACACGCTGTACTGGTTGGGGGAGACGTATGCGGGCGGTGCCGCTGGGGTCTTTCTGTGGAGCTCCTTAAGGAGCCACGAAACGCTGCATTGGGTGGTGGTCGACGCATGGGGGTGGTGCCACTGGGACCTTCGGTGGAGCTCCCTATGGGGCCACGGGAGAGGGGGACGCATGCGGGCAGTGCCACTGGGGCCTTCGGTGGAGCTCCCTATGGGGCCACGAAACGCTGCACAGGGTGGGGGGTCGCATGCGGGCGGACCACTGGAGCTGCCTACGGGGCCACCACGAAACATTGTACCGGGTGGGGGGGACGCATGCGGGCGGTGCCATTGGGCTTTGGTGGAGTTCCCAATCAATGGGGCCGCGAAATGCAGTACTGGGTGGTGGACGACGCATGCGGGCGGTGCCATTGAGGTCTTTCTGTGGAGCTCCCTATGGAGCCACGAAGCGCTGTACTGGGTATGGCGGAGGCATGTGGCCACCACCACTGGAGCCTCACGTGGAGCTCCCTATGGGGCCACGAAGCGCTGTACTGGGTGTGGCGGACGCATGTGGCCACCCCCACTGGGGCCATGGGAGCTCCCTATGGGGCCACGAAACGCTGTACTGGGTGCGACGGTCGCATGTGGGCATCCCCACTGGGGCCTTACATGGAGCTCCTTATGGAACCGCGATGCGCTGTACTGGGTGTGGCGGACGCATGTGGCGACCTCCTCTGGGTTTTTTCGTGGAGCTCCCACTGGGGCCACGAAGCGCTGTACTGAGTGTGGCGGACGCATGTGGCCACCCCCACTGGGGCCTTCGGTGGAGCTCTCCACGGGGCCACGATGTGCTGTACTGGGTGTGGCGGACGCATGTGGCCACTCCCACTGGGGCCTTACGTGGAGTTCCCTATGAGACCACGAAGCGCTGTATTGGGTGTGGCGGACGCATGTGGCCACCCCCACTGGGGCCTTTCGTGGGGCTCCCTATGGGGCCACGCAACGCTGTACTGGGTGTGGCGGACGCATGTGGCCACCCCCCCATGTGGCTACCCCCACTGTGGCCGCAGGTGGGGCTCCCTATGGGGCCACGATGCGCTGTACTGGGTGTGGCGGGCGCATGTGGCTACTCCCACTGGGGCCTTGGGTGGGGCTCCCTATGGGGCCACGAAACGTGAGAGGGGTGTTCCGAAATGGGTGTGGCGACGGCGATGATGATGACGATGGTGGTGATGAGGGCGGTAACGATGATGAGGATATCGATGATGACGATGCTGATGATGATGCTGCTGATGATGATGACGATGATGCTGATGATGATGAGGAGGATGATGATGATGAGAAGAGGAGGGAAGGGGGAGGAGGAGAGGAGGAACGCGTGGACGTCTCTTCAGAACGAGGACCCAACACCACAGGCTGGTTGGGAAATAGACTCCCTAAGTGCAAGCACTGCTTGGGGAAAATGGAAAAGGAAGACGAGGAGGAGGAGGAGGAGGAGGAGGAGGAGGAGGAGAAAGAGGAGGACTGAGAGAGACGGAGGGAGGAGGGAGTGGGGGGTGAGGACGGAAGAGGGAGCATGCTACGTACGAAATGGATGGAGTATGCAGTGGCATGTGTGCTGTAGGTATGTAAATTACCTACGTCTGGATGCAATGCCTGATGCTATGGCGCGCTGCTTTGATGGTGGACCCAGACATCCAGTGTCCTGTTAACTTTAATCCGGGGTCCCTGGATGCCCCGACCCTTCCCCCGAGGCCAGGGTTTTCTCCCGAGCCGCTTTCCGACGGCCCCAGATCCTGAGGTTGACCCCCAGATGCCGCAAGTTGAGAAGCGCCCTCGTCTTGATTGTTGCAAGACGTTAGATGTCTGGAGATGCTCCCGGGACCCTGGTGCCCTGGGAGGCCTCCAGAGGTCCTCTGGAAGTCTTCGGAAGCACGACGGGGGTGGCCAGATGCGTTCGAAAACCTTCAGCCTCGACCCTCCAGGGCCGAGGGCAACATTTGGTAGCCGAGGTCACGATGCGCTCGTCAGGGGCAACGATTGGGGAGGACAGGCATACTGTAGGGGGTGCATCGACCCCCAATCGCCCATTGATCGCCGACATTGCTCTGATAGCCCCGCCCTGCCCAGGAAGGTGCGGATGTGCCATCGGGGGCCCATCGCCGATCTGTCGGCGAAGTATCGCCGATTCCGCGCCGATGTTTCCCCCCCCCCTTATGCCAGCCCCCCCCCCGACCGCTGCCCCTCAGCTCGTCTGGTGGTGAACGGGGGCGGGGCGACGGGACTCGGGCGACGCTTGAGTCCAGCTGGAGCCGAGGGGCTCCATCTGGTGGGCCTCCAGCCGGACTTGGCCCCCCCTCGGACGACGCCGAGCCCCAGGCATCCTCCGGCGTGAGCCCCTTCCCCCTTCTGTCGCTCCGCGGCCCTCGGAGCTCCCCCCGACCCCTTTCCGGGACGATTTTTTGTTTATCCTGGGATGATGTTGGAATATTTTTGGATTATGTTTAATGTTTCGTCCAAGATCCCCCTGTAGGAGGACATTCCCGACCGAAGGGTAGTTTTGCGCCTCCTGGATTTTCCTGTGAGGGATCCCCGGGCCCGGCGGCTGGCCCCGGGAGCCGAGAGCGAGGCCAGCGGCGGCGGGGTGGAGAGCACAGGCGGTCGGTCCGAGGGATCAGGTCGGGGAGGCTGCCTTAGACCCCCTCGCGTCGCGAAAAAATGATGACGGGAGTCTTTTCATTATTTTCGGCCTCTGGGGGCCCCTACCAGGCCTCGGGACCGTCAAACAACTATTCAGGACGACAAACCGGTCCCCGGGAAGGAGTCCAGACCTCTGGGGGTCGACGTTGTGAAAAAATCACCTCGGGGGTCTGGGATTCAGGCGATCGCAAACATGGATCAAGGGGGGGTGGATTAGCGACGGGTCCCGTTTCCATGGGAAATCTTGGACTTCCGCCACCGAGCGAGGCGGCATCGGCTGATTCTTGGGGAGGGCCAAATCCATGGATTGCGAATCCATGTTTGCGCGCCCCCGACTGATGCTCCTCGCGTGCTCGTCGGGTGCTCCTGTGCATCCTGGGGAGGGTGCCCTTGGATGCTGTGCGTGTTCTGGCTGGCGGCGGGGCTCGTGTTCCTGAGGGGTGTGCTTCTGGCCCATGTCCGACCGTATCCTCAGAGATCTACGAGCCCACTTGCCTGGCATCGCTCGGACGTGTGCATTTCTTCTCGGCGAGGATCATCGAGGAGCATCCTGGACAATCGAGCAAGAAAAGCACGCGCGAAACCGAAACATGCAAGGGAATGGACGTCCGAGCCACGGCAGGGTACATATCTTCGGAGATCTGCGTGTCCGCTTGGGGCAAGTCCAGTTGCAGCCAAGGGGACTTAATCTGCTGGAACTTCAGCGGGTCGGACTTCGCCTCTCCCCACGGGACAGGGCCTATTTTTTTGCCGATCGGGCAGATTCGATATCGATTCCACTAGGCCTGTCGCGGCTGACCTGATTCGATTTCGTCTCCGTGCCGCTGCGTTCCGGGAGATTGTTTTCACATATTTTGGTGCGTAACGTTAAGTCGGGCCTGTCCCTCTACAGGAGGAAAATTCCCAAATAATCAAAAATAGTCAGGGGACGATGTTTTTGCTATGTCTGAGAATATTTATGGTATTTTTGATTATTCCCTACCTAGGCTCTGCCTAGAAGGGTTCTTACTCTGTGGGCTTAAAGGGACTGGCAGTGGAAATCGCCCCGGGCGGTTCCCCCGGTATCCGCCCCGCGGTTCCCCCAGTTACGTCCCCTTAGCTTAGCGTTGCTTATCTCATCTTAGTTTAGCTGATTTCATCTTAGCTTAGCTTAGCCTCATCTTAGCTTAGCTTAGCGTAGTTTACCTTCACCTTAGCTTCGCTGAGCTTTAGCATAGCATAGCACATCATAGCATAACATAGCGTAGCATAGCATATCACATCACAGCATATCATAGCATAGCCCAGCATAGCATAGCATAGCGCAGCATAGCATACCATAGCATATCATAGCGCAGCAGAGCACATCACAGCATAGCACAGCGCAGCATAGCATATCATAGCGTATCATATACTAGCAGAGCATATCATAGCATAGCATAGCGCAGCATGACATAGCATAGCTTAGCATAGCATAACATATCATAGCGTATCATAACATAGCATAGCGCAGCATAGCATGGCATAGCATAGCATAGCGCAGCATAGCATGGCATATCATAGCATAGCAGCATAGCATAGCATAGCAACTACTGCTGCTTTCCTAGGGGCTCCAACTTCTAGGTAGGGTCGCACTGGGGTAATTGGTTTCGTCCAAACTCCGCCTGTAGGGAACAAACCCGACTTAAGCGTAACGGCTGTTACCCAGGCTACCCCCCCCTCCCTGGGTAACGGTAACGACCGTGCGTGGGGGGCGGCTTGGACCCCCGCGTTCGCGCGCACACTGGCGACCGCGGCGGACCTCCGCCCTGACTTGCACCACCTCGCCCAAGCGTTACTGCGACCCGGGCCCCGCCCCCCTGGGCAATGACCGTTACCGTCAGTATCGTTTATCCGATCCCCATCCGCATCCCCATCCCCTTCGAGACCCCCGCCAAATTTCCCCCCCAGTTTGGGATGCACTCCTCGAAACCCGAAGGGAACGGCCTATCCCTGTCTAGGGGGTAAATCGGCCAGTGGGGCCCAGGCCACGCCGCTGGGGATGGGGATCGGTTAAACTATACTCTTACCGGAAGCAAGCAAGAACCCTGAGATCCGACGTTGCTGCAATCACGACCAGAGCCCTAGGCCCCAGCTTCGAACCGACGCACGTTCTTGGGGGAATAAAGGCATAAACATACTTTTACGGCGGTCCGCGCGGATTTGTCGGATCTGCGCTGGACCCCTTTGCCTGGCGCGCGGAGCGCGCCAAGGGCGGCGCAGGAGGCGCCGCCAGGGTGCCCCAGCGCCGATCCGAGGAATCCGCGCGGACCTCCAAAAATTTATGCTTATGCTACTGCTTAGTTCCCGATGTCCGATCCGATCCGGTTTTCCCGATCCAGCGCTGACCGATCCTGCAGGACGTCGGGGGGTGGACCTCTTTGTTTTTTTTGCTTCTGGCATTGCTTGGTCCCCGAATTCCGATCCGATCCGGTTTCCCGATCTCGGACGGGGCCAGGACGAGGATAGATCTGCTCCAGAGCGTTCTGGAACGCTCACCAGAGCGTTCCGGAACGCTCTGAGAAGGCCGCGGCGCTCGATACAATTCAAGAGCTGCCAGAGCTCAGAGATTCTCGATCGATCCTCGCGCGGATGCGTCCTCGTCCTGGCCGCGTCTGGCGGCTTCCCGCTCCGGGATCTGCCCGATCCTGCAGGACGACGCGGGGGCGCCGCGCGCCAGCCCCGGCGGGGCGCCCGGGGCGGAGGCGCCGCCGCCGCTGGCCGAGGGGCAGGCGCAGGAGTCCCCGGAGGCTCGGCTGCACGCAAGAGAGTGGCCCTTCTTCGTCGGAGCGACTGGGCGCGAGTTCGTGGGGGGCTCCTGGAGGAGCAGAAGGGACCCAGACCGTTGCCCCTCTCTCGTCTTCCCCCTTGGTGGCCTCCCGGGAGGCCCTCGTCGTCACCGCTGGATCCGCCTCGAAACTCTGGTCTGAACGCGCCCCGTGTCATTTCTTGTCTTGGGCCCACAAGGCTTCCTGCTGGGCCCTAAAGGGTCCCTTCAGGGGCCCTACGGGGGCCCCTTTTCGGCAGCCCTCGCTGCTCCCCATTTATCGCCCCCCCCCCCCCCCCCCCCCCCCCTACGGCCCCTGACGCGCCCCCCAGCACTGGGGTCACCCGATCGCCGAGCGTTGAGTCGGGTATGTTCCTCTACAGGAGGAATGTTCAAAAAGAGTAAAATCAGGATCTAGGGACTATTTACAGACACACATCTCTCTCTATATATAGATAGATATATTTACATGGACTATTGTCGATTATTTTTTGACTGCTCTTCATTTTTCGTTTTAAACCGGCTTGTAGGAGGACATGCCCGACCCAGACCGAGCGCGATGCGCCCCCCCCTCCCGCCGAACGCCGCGCACCAGAGGCTGCCCTTTGCCCGGGGATCACTCCTTGCGAGCAGCCCCGAGAGGCGGCCGCGCGGAGGGAGCGGAACCTCAAGAAGAAGGCGGGGGGGGATCGGGGCCGTCTTCGAGGAGGAGGAGGAGGAGGAGGTGGAGGAGGAGAAGGAGGGATCGGGGCCGTCTTCGAGTTGGGGATCGACTACAGAGTCGGTTTTACCCCAGCAGTGGTTGTCTCCATGTCGAATCTACACGAGCCAGAAACGTTGAGTGCATAGTAGATGAGGCGGCCGTCTTCGAGTAGGAGATTGACTGCAGAACTGGTTGACCCAGAATTCGTTCATGTCGAATCTACGAATCAGAAACGTAGAATGCACTGTAGATGGTGTGTGTGTGTGGAGCCGTCTTCGAGTAAGAGATCGACTGCAGAACTGCTTGGCCCCAGAATTTATTTTTGTTTGTCGAATCGACGGGGAACAGACGTATAATGCCCCCTAGATCTACGCGCATGCTGCGTATTCGTCTGTAGAGTCGACGAACAAAACACGTTTGGGGTAAATCAATTCTGCAGTCGATGTCCTACTCGAGTCTGGGGGTCTGAGGTTCTGGGTTCTTTTTTTTTGTTGGTTGGTTTGCGTTTTCCGACCTCTGGGGGATATATTCTGGCCCCAGGACCGTCAGAAACGGGTCCGGGGATGAGAAACTGCACCAGGTGGACCGCGGGAGGGGGGAGGGGTCCGGGGACCGATTGGGGGTCGGTGGCCAATAGCCTGGGGGTGGGCATTCGGGAGCGGCTGTATAGCCTAGGGGCCAAGCCGGCGATCAGCTGGACACGGGGAGTACGTCGCGATGACACCGTAGGCACCGAATACTATGCGCTACTGCAAGTATTCGCCAATATGCCTAGGCGATGACGCCCTTCGGTGCCCGGCCCGGACACGTATTCGCCCGGGAGCCTCGCCGAAAGCATGGACTATCGGCGCCCCCAGATAAATGTATTGCTCTGCCCTGGGCTATTCGCCCCCATCGTCGACCCCGAGTCGAGGGAGGGGGGGCGCCCGTCGAAGAAGGTCGAAGTCCAGTTGAGCGACGCGGAAAAAAAAACGAGGTCGACTGCGCCGGCATTGGCGCGTAAGCTGCCTGCGTAAGGTCGCGCGGAAGCGCCCTCGCTTCCCATGCAGCGTGCTGCGCTGGCGGCCCGCCTACGCCGCCGCGTAGGGGCGCTATGTAATCTCGCGTAAGACCTGTTTGTGATCGTCGCTCAGTTGAGGTCTTCGCTCGTTGGGGCTGGCGGGGGGTAGGCTTCTTAGAAGGAGGCTGCTTCTTAGAAGGCGCGGGGCTCATCTGTAGATGTAGGCTTGCGCCTTTTCAGAAGCAGCAGCCTCCTTCTAAGAAGCCTTCCCCGCCTCCCCCCCGCCCCCTGGTGCTCGCCGCCAAAGAAGGGGCGCAGGCTTTTTTCGGAGCCGGGATCTCTGGATCGGGTCGTCGTGGCCACCGTCTCGGAAACGTGCCCCAGGGCCTCGAGTTGGGGGGTGCTAAAAGGTTCGAGCAGGGGGTCGACCACCGATTCACTCCATAATTGAGATTTTCGTCGGACCTGCAATATGAGTACGTAGATTCGAAGGAAAAGACAGCCTTGAGGTAACCCACTTCTGTAGTCGATGCCATACTCGAGAGGGTGTCCTGGCCCGAGGCGCCCCCATGCTTCTCTCCAC
Organism: Prorocentrum cordatum; assembly: GCA_963575745.1. Lineage (NCBI taxonomy): Eukaryota > Dinophyceae > Prorocentrales > Prorocentraceae > Prorocentrum > Prorocentrum cordatum. The sequence goes on along the minus strand of CAUYUJ010017347.1, from coordinate 55,231 downwards.
TCTGGAGCCCCTGGCTGGGCCCCTCTGGGCCTCGTGAGGGGAGCTCCGGAGGCTGTGGAGGCCTTCCTTGGGAATCCTGGGGACACCCGAGCGACGTAAAAAACGGGGTCGTTTGCTCCGGCATCCCCGCGTAAGCTGCCCGCGTAAGGTCGCGCGTGAACGCCCTCGCTTCCAATGCAGCGTGCCGCGCCGGCGGCCCGCGCAAGCCGCGGCGTAAGGTCGCTGTGCCATCTCGCGCAAGACCCGTTTTTGTGCTCGTCGCTCATCTGGCAACAGCCGATCGAGGAGTGGCGGACGCGGACATTCACCCGCCCCGCGGGCGCGAGGGAATGCCCACGCCCACCGCTCCCCAGGGTCCTGGGGCAGGACTCTGGCAGGCGTGGGCGTGGAACCCCGAGGTCCGGGCGCTGCAGTGCTTTCAAACGCTTGGCGCTCTCGCCTCGTTTCGGGCCAGGGGTTGTGATGTTCCCAGCTGTTTTAGCCTTGACCACCAGAAAGAATTCCGAGCCCCCCAAAAATACTGAACCTCGATGGTTTTCGCGTGTCGGGTACTGGGGGACACTCGGCCGACTCTGTTTCGACACTCTTCCGACACTCTTTTGACACTTTTCCGGGCGCTCGAAATTATTTCCGGGATGTGGTCCATAAGCACGATGGGAGCAATATGGGGCCAGGGTGCCACCACAGATCGATCTGGCGACTGATTTTTCACGGTGCTGCATTTGTTCGCAGCATCGGGCCGCGGGGTGGAGGCGCCCGCTCAAAATAGCGAAGCCGTGGGTGTGGATGTCTTCCCGGTGGTGCAGGCGGAGCGCGAGGCGACGGAGAAGGCCAAGCGAGAAGCGGCGCTGGCCTTCAAGGGGGCGGACGAGGCGCTCAAGAAGAAGGCGGAGCGCGAGGCGAAGGAGAAGGACAAGCAGGAGGCGGCTTGGGAGAAGGCCTCCGGGCAGCGCACGAAAGCGGGGCGGCCGGGAGGAAGATGGTGCCACTGTTGGATTCCCCTCGAAGTCCTGGTCAGAACGCGCCCCAGGACAGGCTGGGGATCCCTCAGACATGCCACAGAGTGGGTCGAGAGCTCAGGGTCTGACTTGACACAGCATAGTGGCTCAAGATGCTCACGCCTTTCCGCCGACCCGCGAAACGTAGACGGGGCGAATGTAATCGGAGGAAGACGGAGAGCGATATAGCACCTAGGACCTTGGAGGATCTAGGAGGAGCTGGGGGGGGCTGGGGGGCAAGGTGGGGGGTGGAGGGCGGGCAGGATGTCGGGAAGTTCTAGTGGCACTTGTCGACGTGCTGGGTCTTATCGTGGGGCCTTCTTTAGGGGTTCTCGTTTTTGAGTTGTTGTGGTCTATTGTCCTCCCTCAAGGATTCGACGTTGCAGCAGGATGGAGAGGGTGGATGTGAAGGGGGGAAAGGGGGAAAGATGAGGAGCAGGCAGAGCATCGCCGTAGTTGGAGTAATGGAGGTGAGGGGGTGTAAGCAAATCAGCCTCGACTGGCCAACCTTGTCATTCGGTTGCGGGAAATGCCAGCGGCCAGGGACAGCAACCAGTGGGCCCGCAAAGCGGGGAGTCACGGCGGCGACGCAGTTCGCCCGATATGTGAATGTTTGGGGCAACGTCGGCTTGTGGTGGATGGACGTCGGAGGCGGAGCGCGCCAGGGGCTGCGCTGGAGGCGCCGGCAAGGGGGCCCAGCGCCGATCCAACAATTTTGCGGGTAGCTCCGGAAGTGCATGTTTCTGCTTTCTCTTGTTTCCCTGAAGAGACTGGGCGCGCGAAACGCAAAGCAGAATGTGCTCGATCTCGGGCGAGCTGTGGCGGAGTGCCGCTCGTACCGGGGAGCATCTCGGCCGCGGCCGTGATCAGAGCGGGCGCACCCGACCGCCAGGAGTCGCCGAGCGCGTTCCAGTATTCGCAAAGTGCCAACTCGCAAACGTCCGAAAAACCCACGTTCGCCTCGATGTAATATATCGTAAATACCCCACGGCGGATCCAGGCAATTTGCGAGTAGTGACTTTGCGAGTAGCAGAACGCGCTTGCCTAAAGAGGGCGGTCGAGCGGCGCGACACGAGCGGCTCCGCTACGGCGGGGGGCTCGGACCAAAACGGCCGCAGGCCTTCCTTTTGTCCGCAGCGCTAGCGGTCGGCCATGCGTGCGAGAGCCGGCGGGGCGCGACGCCAAAAAAAGGCTGCAGACAGGAGAGAGAGGGAGATGGATATATGTATATATATATACGGATAGTGAAAGAGAGAGAGAGAGAGAGAGAGAGAGAGAGAGAGAGAGAAGGAGATAGAGAGGGGTGGAGAGGGAGATAGGACGGAGGGAGAGGTGGGTGGCAACGGGATGAGCTCCTTCCGCCGCTGCCGCCGCGCGGGAAATTTGTTGTTGTTGTTGTTGTTGTTGTTGTTGTTGTTGTTGTTGTTGTTGTTGTTGTTGTTGTTGTTGTTGTTGCTGTTGAATGTTAATTACTAAACAATTATTAGTGTTGGACCCCTTACATGCGCCCTGGCGCTCTCGCCGAGGCGCCAGCTGCATATTCATTGAAAATGAGGCTCACGCTCGAGCGATTTGGGGGACCGCCCAAACGGGCCCCCCAACAACAACAACGTTCCCGTTCGAGATTTCCTCCTTTTTCACTCAGGGCCGGTGCTCTTGCTCGCCTCCGAAAGCAGCCGTCTGAACACCAGCGCTCCCGCTCGAGACTTCCTCCCGCTTTACCTTGGACAGGCGCGCTACTCTTTCTCTCATCGGCGCCGCCCCCCAGAAGCAACAACGCTCCCGCTCGAGAACTCCCTCCCTTTTCCACTCAAGGCGGTGCTCTTGCTCGCCGCCGACAGCCGCCGTCCCGACAAAACCAGCGCTCCCGCCCGAGACTTCCTCCCGTTTTACGCTGGGTGCTCTCTTTTGAATTGGCGCCGCTCCCAGCAAGAACAACGCTCCCGCTCGAGGCTTCCTCCCTTTTTCCTCAGGACGTTGGTGTTGCTCGCCGCCGACAGCCCCCGTCCCGAGAAAACCACGGCTCCCGCTCGAGACTCCCTCCCTTCTTACTCAAGGCGGTGTTCCTCCTCGCCGCCGACAACCGCCGTCCCAACAAAACCAGCGTTCCCGCTCGAGACTTCGTCTTGTTTAACGCTGGACTGGCGCCCTACTCTCTTCAGCATTGGCGCCGCTCCCAGCAACAACAGTGGCCCTGCTCGAGCCTTCCTCCCTTTCTATTCAGGGCCAGGTCCTTGCCTCGCCGCCGACAGCTCCCATCACCACCAAGGCAATCCTGTCGTCCGATACTTCCTTGTGCTTTACCCTTCGCTGGGGCGGTCTCGCATCGGCGCAGCAAGGCGCGGGCATGCGTATTCGAGGCGGGATATGTTGAAATTCCTCGGAGGAGGTTTTTGCAAGACCTCATTGGGCGGGAGATCTGGGAATGGGAATAACGGACCCCGCTGTAGAACAATCGTCCCCCATGATGGGGATGGTTATCATGATGGTCACATGCTTCGTGTGGAAACATCGCGCGTGAGGGTAAACTGATTGTCGGTGTTGCTGTTGCTGTTGAATGTTCATTACTAAACAATTATTAGCGTTGGATCCCTTACAGGCGCCCTGGCGCTCTCGCCGAGGCGCCGGCTGCATTTTCATTGAAAATGAGGCTCACTCTCAGGCGGTTTGGGGGACCACCAAAAATGGCCCCCCAACAACAACAACAACGCTCCCGTTCGACACTTCCTCTTTTTACTCAGGGCCCCGAAAGCAGCCGTCTCAACAAAACCAGCGCTCCCGCTCGAGACTTCCTCCCGCTTTACCTTGGACAGGCGCGCTACTCTTTCTCTCATCGGCGCCGCCCCCCAGCAACAACAACGCTCCCGCTCGAGAACTTCCTTTTTTTTAACTCAAGGCGATGCTCTTGCCCGCCGCCGACAGCCCCCGTCCGGACAAAACCAGTGCTCCCGCCCAAGGCTTCCTCCCGTTTTGCCCTTTCCTCCTCCTCCTCCTCCTCCTCCTCCTCCTACATTGTCGTGTTGAGCTTCCATATCTATCATAAGCTGAAAGCTGACATGGCGAGCGGCCCCCGTGCCCCCTCGCCTGCATACCACTACGAAATACGAGCCGCTGCTCTCGCCGCAATGCGGTGTTAGAGCGCTGGCGGTAGCTGGATCACCGTGGATTCAAGCTACGTGCGCTCCTCCTCCTCGTCCTGGTTCCGCGCGCCAGCCGCGAGCGGGGGACAGCACCTGGAGGGCGAGTTGGAAGCAGCTCACGGAACTCCCTTGCGAGGCCCCAACTTGTTGGCACCAGGGGGCCTTTTCCGAGGCTTGTGTCGATCGTTTCTTCACGGCGACGCCGCCGTGGGTTCCCTGCGAGGGCCGACAAGCGACTACACGTTACGAGGAGCCTCGCGAGATGTTTCTTCGAGGTGTCAGTGACCACACTCCCTGTCATTCTCACGATGGAAGTTCGGCCACGGGCTAAGGATTCCTCTTCGCCTCCCCCCTTTCGTTCTCGTCCCTTTCTGCGTCATGTCGTCGCTGATTCTCTGTACCCAAAGCTCGTGGCAGAGTATGAGTCGTTTATCGACTTTGACCGCTGCGAGCCCCCCGAGGCTCTTCACTATGCTACTCTCTGCAGACAGGTAGCGCTCAAAGTAGTGCGGGATTTACAGTTGGATGCTCAACCGAGGGCGTTGGTTTCGCGGGTCATGGTTGCTCGCTCGGCCGCACGCTGTGTCTCTCGCCAGGATGTCCGCTTGGCCCGATGCCTCCTCGCTCGCCACGGATGGATTCGTGCTCACATTCTGGTGTCCGACCTCCACACTGGCGGAGGGCAGAGCGTAGTCTCCCTCCTGGACCCAGGAGCGTTTCACGATCTCCACGCTCCGTTGCAGCGCCAGGAACGCCAGCATATCATGCGGTCCCTGGAAGCTGCGGCCAAGAATGAGCCTCGCCCTGGCATGCAGGCCCGTATCTGGCAGCGTCGAGCCGCTGCCGCGAGGCGCTCCAGGCTGCGGTGCCGCTTCGGGCGGCGAACACACCCTGCTGGAGTGTCGGGCGGAGTTGGGAGCGGTGGGGGACCCCCTTCTCCTCCCTCCTCCCTCCTCCCTCCTCCTCCTCGTCCTCCCTCCTCCTCCTCCTCCTCCTGTTCCTCCTCCTCTTCCCCCTCCTCCTCTTCCTCCCCCTCCTCCTCCCCCTTCCTCCCTCTTTCCCCCCCCTCTCTCTTCCTCCCTATTCCTCCCTCCACCCCCTCCTCTTCTCCCTCCTCCCTCCTTCCTCTCCCGTCCCTCTTTCCTCCCTCCTCCTCCTTTTCGCCCCCCCCCCCCCCCTTGTCTCCTCCCTCCTCCTGCCTCCCTCCTCCCCCCTCCCTTCCCCTTCCGTCCTCCATCGTCGCTCCCGTTTGATTCTTCCTCACCCTTTACTCGAGACTGGGCCCTCGTTTCGGCATCGCCGCTCTGGGGCTTCCAAGAGTCCCTGTTGAACCTTCAGTATTAAATAATCGCTATTCTTGGAGAGCGTAGATAATGTGGAGGAGGAGGGGAAGAAAAAGGACGGATGACTTCCAGGGGCTCCAGGGATCGAGGGTCGAGACTTCAGGGGTTCCTGGAGAGGGCGTGGGAGGGGCAGGTGGAGGATGCGAGCATGGGGGGCGGCAGCGCCTGGGGGCGTGAACGTTCAGGGTCACGCGCCGAGGCCGCAAGAGCAGGATGGTGGCGTAACAGTTCGAACGAAGAGTAGGAACCACCTCGTCCTCGGAAGTCCTCCTCCTCCTCCTTCTCCCTCCTCCTCCTCCTCCTCTCCTTCTTCCTCTGCCTCATCTTCCCTCCCCTCCTCGTCCCCTTCCTCCTCCGAGATGCGGGGCGTGCGCGAGGCGATTGCGATGGCGATGTGCCGTCCGAGCTGAGGATGTCGAAGTTTTTTCGCATGAAGGTAAACTGATTGTTGTCGTTACCGTCGTCGTTGTCGTCGTTGTAGTTGTTGATGCTGTTGTTGTTGTTATTATATTTGTTGTTATGCTCGTGGTTGTTATGGTTGGTGTTGTTGTTGTTGTTGTTGCTGTTGATATAGTTGGTGTTGTTCCTGGTGTTGTTGTTGTTGGTGGTGGTGGTGTTGGTGTTGTTGTTGCTATTGTGTTTGTTGTTAATGCGGTTACTGTCGCTGCTGTTGTTGATGTTGTCGTCGTCGTCGTCGTCGTTGTTGTTGGTGTTGTTGTTGTTGTTGGTGTTGTTGTTGTCGTTGTTGTTGTTGTTGTTGTTGTTGTTGTTGATGTTGTTGTTGTTGTTGTTGTTGTTGTTGTTGTTGTTGTTGTTGTTGTTGTTGCTGTTGTTGGTGTTGTTGTTGTTGTTGTTGTTGTTGTTGTTGCTGCTGCTGCTGTTGTTGTTATTGTTGTTGTGGAATTTTCATCATTTCTGATGCATAATTATTGTTACCCCCCCGCTGGTGCGCACCGTTTTTTCTCAATCAATGTGTGCCCCTCGACGCTCGCACCCTGTTTTTTGACCGGGAAAGTCTTGATGCTCAAACTGAGCCCCTGGCCCCCGGGTTACAACAACAACGGCTCCCGCTTGAGACTTCCTTACAATTCGCCAGGACCCCCGCTCCCGCCCGAGACTTCTCGCATTTTATTCAGGAATCGCGCTCTCGCCTGGGATTTCCTTAACATTTATTCAGGAATCGCTCTCCCGGCGCTCTGGAGTCGCGCTCTCGCTGGAGACCTGCTTGCAACGTGCTGAAGAATGGTTTCGCGTTGGAATTTCTTGCAATTTGCCCCAGCGCCGCGCTCCCGACACCCAGGCACCCAGGAGTCGCGCCCGTTGTGGCCCCATGTGCATGCCCTTCGTGGCCTCGCTGTCGCGATGTGTGTCCCCCTCACTGTCCTACGTGGCCCAGTTGCTACCCTCAGTGGCCCCATAGTTGCCGTCTGCGGCCCCGCATTATCTGCACTTCGTGGCCCCCGCTCGTTCGCGCTCTTCGTGGCCCCATACGCATTCCCTTCGTGTCCCCGCTGTCGCCCTTCGTGGCCTACTTCGTGCCCTTCGTGGCCCTGCTGTCGTTCTCTCTCGCTCTCGCTTTCGCTCGTCGTCGCCGTCGTCGTCGTCGTCGTCGTCGTCGTCGTCGTCGTCGTCGTCGTCGTCGTCGTCCCCCCTGTCCGTCCCTCTTGGGGTCGGGTCGACGGTCCGCGGCCGCCCCGCCGATCAGCGCTGCCGCTGGCCAGGCCGACGGTCCGCGGCCGCCCCGCCGCTTGCCGGGGCCCGGCCTGCAGGGAAGAAAGGTATACCTCCCCAAAGAGGTTCGATCGAAGACGAAGATGGCGGGTATCGAGGGTTTGGGAAGCACGCGTTATTGAACACTCGAGCATATAAAGGGCGAACAGTCTTAAACGTGTTGTTGTTGTTGTTGTTGTTGTCGTTGCTGTACTTGTTATTTGATCGTTTCGCTCATTCCGCCGGCCCATGATGAGGCACCGCGGTCGATTGGGCGAGAGGTCGTCGGCAGTGCGGAGCTGCAGGGGTCTGCGCATGTTTGATTCAGTTGCTGCTGATGATGCTGCCGATGCCGATCAAGCGTTGGCGGCAGCGCGCTTTCCTGAGCCAGGTTCTGAAATCAAATGTGATTTTGTTCCATGGCGCTGTCGCGCACATCCGCCAGGATCTTGCGTGGCATTGCGGAGGCTTTGGGTGAGGATTGCGGAGCTTTAGGGTGCGAGGTGGAGGAGGCGAGAAGGAGGAGGTGCCGTTTGGGAGGCGTTTTGGGATCGTTTGAGACGCCGTTCGGAGGCGCCTGGAAGCTTTCTGGGGCCTCCTGGGAGCCTCTTGGCGGCCTCTTGGGCCTCTTGGGGGCCTCTCGGGGCGTCCTGGTGCCCTCTTGGGGCAGAAAGCTGAAGTTTTCGGTTCGTGGTCCCTCTCTTGGGCCCCTCTTGGGGCCGTTTTGGGGCTCTCCTGGGCCGTCTCGGTGCCTCTTGGGCCGTCTCGGGGCCTTCTTGGGCCGTCATGGGGCCTTTTTGGAGGCCTCCTGGGCTGCCTTGGGGCGCTATTGGGGGCCTCTTGGGCCGTCTTGGGGCGTCGGGAAGGCGAGGCGCGAGGAAGCCACGCACCTTCAGGCGCCTAGTGGAAATCGTTGAGTTTTGCCCTTTAGGTCTCTGTTTTGGAGCCTTCTGGGGCATCTTTCGGGCCTCTTGGCGCCTCTCGGGGCCTCTTAGGGGGCCTCTTGGGGCGTCCTGGGGGCCTCTTGGAGCGGAAGGCTCGGATTTTCGGCTCGTGGTCTCCATCTCGGGCTCCTCGTGGGGCCCTCTTGGGCCGTCTTGGGCGCCTCCTGGGCTGTCTTGAAGCTCTCTTGGGCGGTCTTGGGGCTCTCTTGGGGGTCTCCTGGGCCGTCTTGGGGTGGTCTCGGGGGCTTGTTGGGGGCCCCTTGGGCCGTCTTGGAGCGTCGGAAACGCGAAAAGGCGAGGGGGCCAACAACCTTCAGAAACCTAATGGAAATCACTAAGGTTTGCCTCTTGGAGCTCCGTTTTGGAGCCTTTTGGGATCTCATTCGGGCTTTTTGGCGCCTCTTGGGGCCTCTTGGGGGCCTCTTGGGGCGTCCTGGGGGCCTCGTGGGGTGGGGGGCTCGGATTTTCGGTTCGTGGTCTCCATCTTGGGCCCCTCTTGGGGCCCTCTTGGGGCCCTCTTGGGCGCCTTTTAGGGTGTCTCGGGGCCCTCTTGGGCGGTCTTGGGGCCCTCTTGGGGGCCTCTTGGGCCGTCTTGGGGCGGTTTTTGGGGGCCTCTTGGGCCGTCTTGGAGCGTCGGAGAGGCGAAAAGGCGAGGAAGCCGAACACTTTCAAAAACCTTAGGACAATCATGGATTTTTGCGTCTTGGGGCTCTCTTTGGAAGGGTCGGGGCTCTCTTGGGACGTCTTGGAGGCCTCTTGGGCCGTCTTGACGCCGCGTTGGGCGTCTTGGGCCGATCGTTCGGTGATTCGGAGCCCTCTTGGACTGTCTTGGGGGCTTCTTTTGGCCCTCTTGGCGCGTTCCGGGGGGCGTGGGAGGCCGCGCCCAGGAGGGGGGCCACCTCTGAGTAATAGTTCCCAGGCTGCGGTCGGGGTACTTTTCGACGGGGGGGGCCCAGGGGCCGCCCCGCGCGCGCGAACTAGAATTATTGTTAACCAGGCACCGGAGATCTTAGCACGCCTCTGGCCCGCTGGGCCGGCGAATTGTTGTTGTAGTTGTCGTTGTCGTTGGTGTTGTCGTTGTCGTCGTCGTTGTTGTTGTTGTTGTCGTTGTTGTTGTTGTTGTTGTTGTTGTTGTTGTTGTTTTTTGTTGTTTGTTGTTTGTTGTTTGTTGTTTGTTGTTTGTTGTTTGTTGTTTGTTGTTTGTTGTTTGTTGTTTGTTGTTTGTTATTTGTTGTTTGTTGTTGTTGTTGTTGTTGTTGGTGTTGTTGTTGTTGTTGTTGTGTTGTTTGTTGTTGTTGTTGCTGTTGTTGTTGTTGTTGTTGTTGAACTCTCATTTTTGAAGAATAATTATTGTTGATCCCCCCCACCGGTGCACATTGTTTTTTTGATTGAAGTGCCACCCCCTGGGCTCGCACTTTGTTTTTTCTCAAGAAAAGTCTTCCTGCTCAAACTGTGCCCCTGCCCCCCGGGCTACAACAACAACGGCTCCCGCCTGAGACTTCCTCGATTTTTACTCAGGACCCCCGCTCCCGCCTGAGACTTCCGCGCAATTTACTCAGGAAAGGCGCTCCCGTTTGAGACTTCCTCGCAATGTAATCAAGACCCCCGCTCCCGCCTGAGACTTCCGCGCAATTTACTCAGGAAAGGCGCTCCCGTTTGAGACTTCCTCGCAATGTAATCAAGACCCCCGCTCCCGCCTGAGACTTCCGTGCAATTTACGTGGGAACGGCGCTCCCGCCTGAGACTTCTTCGAATTTTACTCAGGACCCCCGCTCCTGCCTGACATTTCCGCGCAATTGACTCAGGAACGGCGCTCCCGCCTGAGACTTCCTCGCAATTTAGTGAGGACCCCCGCTCCCGCCTGAGACTTCCGTGCAATTTGCTCAGGAACGGCGCTCCCGCTTGAGACTTCCTCGCAACTTAGTCAGGGCCCCCGCTTCCGCTTGAGATTTCCTCACAATGTACTCAGGACTGCGCTCTCGCGTGCGACGTCCTCACAAATTATTCTGGAATTGCGTTTCGGCGCTCAGGAACCACGCGCGCGCCAAGGACGCCTTCACAACGTGGTATCTTCCCTCTTCCTTCGTCCTTCCCCCTCCCCTTCCTCCCACTCTCCCTCGTTCTTCCCCTCCTCCTCTTGCAGGGCCCGCGCCAATTCCAATGGCGGGCAGAGAGATGTACGCCCCCGAAGGATTGTCCGCCCGTTACGGTTTGCCCGTACGTCTAAGCCCGCCGGCCCCAGCAAAGAGAAATAATTCCCTCGAAAGGGGTGTGATCGAAGACGAAGAGGGCGGGTATCGAGGGTGTAGGGTATACGTGTTGAATGACTCGCGGGCAAGTAAGAGCGTACAGCCTTAAAATGGTTGTTGTTGTTGTTGTTGTTGTTGTTGTTGTTGCTGCTGCTGCTGCTGCTGATGTTGTTGTTGTTGCTGCTGTTGTTGTTTTTTGTTGTTTTTTGTTGTTTGTTCTTCAGGTGGGGAAGGGGGTGGTGGGCAGGGTGGGGCGGGGGGCGCGCGCAGACGTCTCCTCCCAGCTCCTTGCGCAGGTAGGCTGCGAGGGCGACGAAGGGGGACTGTGCAGGGAGAGACAGGGAACACATTTGCACCACGCTGCGCCGTGCACAACTGCTCCCGCTCGTATGCGGCACGTGGCTTTCCGTTCGCCTTCACGGCTGTCGCGCGCCGTCTTTCGGCGGGCGAGCTGAACAAGCGCGGCTGCGATAGTGATAGCTTTGCATACGCAGCGCTATAGAGGCGAGGCGCACTTGCATCGCGCCGTGCCGTGCACGTCTGCCCCCGCTCGGACGCGACGCGCGTATTCCATTCTCTCTCGTGGTGGTCGCGCGCCATCTTCCGAATGGGCGAGATGAAAAAGTTCGCGGCCCGCGGGCCTCATTCATCAGCCGGGCGAGGGGGGCGTTGTTACTCATGTTTTATGTATTCCTCACAAGCGGACATCGGACGTGTGACCGACCTGTTGCGCGTGTGTGGTTGCCGCCCTGGGGTTGTGCAAGCTCCTCAAGTCGGGTGTTGTCAGAAGTGCCCTTGGCATAAGGTGTCCCCAGGATTTCCAAGGAGCCACCACGGCCTCCAAAACACTCCTCACGAAGCCCAGAGGGCCGATGGGGCTCCAACGTTGAGCTAAAAACTGGGGACACCTTGGGCCAGGGGCACCTTTGGCAATCCCCGATCAAGGGGTCCCTGTGGCGCTCTTTTTTTTGGGGCTCCGCCAGGGGCTCTCTGGAGAGCGGGGTTTGGGCGCCCTACCCGCCCCCCTCCGCTCCAGCGGGGGGATATTGGGACCCCCGGGGAGGAGAAGGTGGGGAAACGGGGCCCGGGGGACGGCGAAGACTACCACGCGCGTTCGCACCCTGGGCGGGCAGCAGCTTCTCCACAGCGTAGGACCTCGGGGCGGGGCGTGCGGCAGAGGCAGACGGAGGCGGGGGCTGAGGCAGGGGCACGGGCCAAGGGCCCCCACACGCCACGCGAAGTTTTTGCGTGCACCCCTGCAGCGGGCCTTTGCGCGCTGCACCACGGCGCAGCCACAGCTGCGTTGTGCAGCTTGAAGGGTGGATGCCGTCAATGACGGGAGCCCGGTCCATGCCCCGTGCACGTGCCCATGGGCTGCCGCAGCCTACGGTTTGACTTGACCTGCCTTGACTGAAACAGTGAGCCCTCAGATGTTCTAAAAAACGGGGGCCGTCGAGAGCAGAGCCGTCAGCTCGATGACCTTCAAGCAACAATCAGTGGTACCATGTGTGAAACGGAAGGGTGCCCTGCAATCGAGTTCAGCGGTCGGTGCCTCACATCGAAAGCGCGACCCGGGGACTCTTCCTGTCCTCGAACCCTCGAGGAACACGGTGCGGCGGAGGCGGCCCGCCCGAGGGCGGCGGCGGAGAGCGGGAAGACGCGCAGCTTCGTGGCAGCCCTGGAACTGCCGAAGAACTCGGATGGCCTCACCATCGCGAAGGTCTTGGGCTGGAAGCTGGACGTCGCGGACGACAGCGCCCCTATCACCATCGGCAAAGTCCGGCGCGAGGGTTCGGTGGCTGCCTGGAATGCCGCCAACCCAGGGAAAGCGATCGGCCCCGGCGACCAGATCAAGACGGTGAACGGGATCCGCTGGAACCACAACTCGATGCTGTTCGCCGACCACATCGCCAAGCAGTTCGCAGCCTCCCAGGCAGTCGCCTCCAGGCGCCTGTACGTGGAGGTGCTACAGGCGTCGGCGGGCGCCGAGGACGTCGGCGCTGAGAAGAGCGATGTGGCGAGCCCTGCCGGCGCGAATGCGGACGCCCCTGCCAGCAAGGCTGCGAGTGCGAGCTCGGCCAGCCAGGGAGATCGGGAGGAGACGGAGGCGGCTCCCCCGGGCTCAGGTGCTCCGCAGAACCAGGCCGAGGCCGCCAGGGCCAGCTTGGACGCAGGCGCCCCGCGCGAGGATGGGAGCCAGGCGGAGGAGGCCCCCTCGAGCTCGGAGCCGCCTCGGGCTCAGAGCAAGGCGGGAGACGTCGTCGCGGATGCGGGCGACCCCGAGGCGCGGAACGGCACTAGAGCCGCCGAGCTCATGTCGGCGATCGGCCACATCGCGGCCGCCCAGTCTGCCGAGAAGTTCGAGGTGGCCCTGGACGTGCCCAAGTCAATGGGGGGACTCAGCATCGCGAAGATCTTGGGCTGGCAGCTGGACGTCGCGGGCGACAGCGTTCCGCTCACCGTCCACAAGGTCCGGCGCGCCGGCTCTGTGGCCATCTGGAACTCCGCCCACCCGGATCATGCGATCCGCCCTGGCGACAAGATCGTCGAGGTTATCAAGGGCAACTTCAGGGAGGAGAGGCTCGAGGCTTGAGGTTTGAGGTTCGAGGTTCGAGGTTTTGAGGTTTTCGGCGGGTCTCGGCGGGCGGCTTCCTAGCCTCGGGATGCTCTGCGGCAGCTGCGCCTCGCAGAGAGCGTTCCGTGGGGTGCCCGGATCGTCCTGAACGGCCACTGGGGAGCCGAGTTATGACCCGAAACCGTCGGGGCAACGCCAGGGGGAACACATCGACCCCCGCTCGCCCATTGATCGCCGATGGGGGCACGATAGCCCACTCCGCCCAGATTCGCTGTCGGATTTTTTTATCGCCGATCTGTCGGCGATGCATCGCCGACTCCAGCTCGACGTGTCCACCCCCCTGAGCCGGTCTCCCTCCCCCTTCACGTTGCCCCTCAGGTGAACGGGATCCCCTGGAACCACAACTCGATGCTGTTCGCCGACCGCATCGCCAAGCAGTTCGAGGCCTCCCAGAGGCTGGCCTCCAGACGCCTGACCCTGAAGATGCAGAGGGCCGCCGAGGGCGTCGGCTCGGGGCCGAGTGAGGTGGGCGCCGCTGCCCGCGCGGAGGCGGATGCTCCCTCTGCCGAGACCGCGCGCTCGAGCTCGGGTGGCCGGAAACGACAAAGCGGCGCAAACGTCAGTGTGAGGGAGCCGAACGGTCATCCACTGTGCCTGGGCGCGTGGTTGAAGTAGGGTTCCGCGGGGCGGACTGCTGATGCGTTATTGTCGTCGTCCTCGCCCGCGACCTGCCTGGGAGCTGCCCGCGACCCGCCCCGCGACCCACCCGCGACCCACCCGCGACTCTTATCCGCACCTGCGGGCTTCTGCGTAACTGTTCGAGGTCCGCGCGGATTTCTCGGAGCCGCGCTGGGCCCCTCCTGGCTCTCCGCGCGCCGGGGAGGGGGCCCGGGCGCGGGTCCGAGAAGTCCGCGCGGGCCTCCAAGAGTTTAGCCGAGAGGCGCACGCCGCTCCGCCGACCCCAAGCAGAGGCCGCGGGTCACGAGCTCCCGGCTGTGGTGGTCGTGAGGCTTCTCGGGGCTGTTTTGGGGGCCGCTTTTCCAGGCCCTGGGAGGTTTCTCTACAGTCGGCCCGGATTTGTAGGTCGACCCTGTCGAATCAAGGGTACCCTCAGGTACCCTTTTCGTCCTGTGTCTCGCGGCCCATGCCTTCTGCATTCCTATGGCGATGTGGCCCTCGGAGGGGTCTTGTGTCCTCTCGCGTGTCCTTTCCAATCCAGCCCGACTGTACCGCATGCTGGCGGTTTGGGGGTCCAACGGGGTGCTCATGCCGGTTGCCACTGCTTACCGGACCCCCCCCCCCTCCAACAGCCCGACGGCCCAGACCCCCCCCCACACTTTGGGTGTGGGGGGGAGTGTGCGGGTTCAATGTTTTTGTCCCTGCACGTTGTTCATTTCTAATTCTTCGAACGTTTTTTGTTTTTTTTTGGGGCCAAGATCCCTTCATTTCTAATTGTTCTATTCTGGGCCTCTTCCTGGCCACTAGGGGGCCAGGAGCAATTAGAATCGACCATAATTAGACATGAGCACGATTAGAAATGAACGACATGTATGTTTTTTTCCCTATGTGTTCCCGCTTTGTTTTCTGGGTGTGGGTTCAATGTTTTTTCCCTCTGTCCCTTATTATCCCCCGACTGGACATTGACAGGCCCGACGGCGACTTCGGGTTGGGTTCGGGTGGTTTGGTAGGTAGTCAGCCTGCCGGAGGGCACCAGCGATACACCTGCACCGATTCTGGCCGGGCCGATCCAGGGCCCAAGATCGAAGTATGTACCTTCCTGCCCAAGCCAGGAGGGCGTATACACCGCTCCTGGGCCCAGGATGGGCCTGGCCAGGATCGGTGTAGGAGTATACAGTCGGGGCCCTGAAGAAGGAATCCTTTTCGTTGGGAAGGGGCTCAGTGTTCCTTAATGGGTTCACAGCTTGCCTATTTGTTCCTCAGGTCTTCGATGGTAAGTCGAAGCTCAACCTATGGGAAGAAGGGGCCTCGTTCCTTATTTAGGGTGCCTTACGTCAACGCCCCGACTGCAGTTGGCGCCATTCTGCTCCCTAGGTGGGCAGGAGGATCAGCGCGAGGCGGAGGTGGCCAGCTCCACGTCGGACGCGCCCCAGGACCAGGTCCAGCGCAGCGAGGCCGGCACGGACGCGGGCGTCCCGCAGGCGAGCGGGAGCGCGGCAGGGGCGACCCCGGCGAGCCCCAGGGCCCAGGAGGAGGGCAGCGCTGCCGTGGCGCCTCGCACGGACTCGGCGGCCCCGCGAGGGCAAAAGGAGACAGACGCGGTCCCCGATCGGGGAAAAGTATGTAAGACTCGAGTAAGCCGGAACTCGGGTTTGTCGACGTTTTTTGACGAGCGCGTCTTAGAGTTTGGAGGTCCTGCGTTCGTGGGATGTGTGCAGCGGGAGCTTGCGTCAGATTTCAGATTGGGTCCCGTTATTTTCATGATGGCCCCGTGAGGCCAACCCGAGTCCCCCGTACCCGAGTCTTACGTCTCCCCGAACCGAAGAAGACGCAACGACATAAACATGATTTCGAGGGGGTCCCCGCAGATTTCTCGGATCCGCGCTGGACCCCCCTTGGCGGCGCCTCCGGCGCCGCCTCTGGCGCGTTCAGCGCGCCAGGGAGGGGGGTCCCGGCGCCGATCCAAGAAATTTGCGCGGACCCCCGAGAAATCATGTTTATGCAGTTTTTTGTTTCTCTAGGTCACTGGGAAGATGCGCAGCTTCGTGGCAACGCTGGAACTGCCGAAGGCCTCGGGTGGCCTCACCATCGCGAAGGCCCTGGGCTGGAAGCTGGACGTCGGGGACGACAACGTCCCTGTCACCGTGAGCAAGATCCGGCGTGAGGGCTCGGTGGCTGCCTGGAATGCCGCCAACCCAGGCCAAGCGATCCGCCCTGGCGACCAGATCAGCGGGGTGAACGGGATCGACTGGCATGACAACTCGAGGATATTCGCCGACCACATCGCCAAGCAGTTCGCAGCCTCCCAGGCAATCGCCTCCAGGCGCTTGTTGGTGAATGTGCGAAGGGCCGCAAATGACCACGACGACGACGTCAGCAGAAACCAGAACGACACGAGCTCGGGCCGCGTGGAGGCGGACGTCCCGTCTGCGGAAACCACCGCGGGCAGCCACAGCATGGATGCGGATGCAAATGCTACTGGGGACACCCACTTGAGCTCGGACAGGCAGAGGGATCGAACTGAGACGGAGGAGGTGGCCGACTCGACCTCGGAAGCTCCGCAGGATCAAACTACCGAGGATCACCCAATCAAGGCTTCACTGCTTGCAGCAGTAATATCAACGGATAACGCCAGCCGAGCCGTTCAGAGGAAATCGTTCGTGCAGGTGGACGACTCGAGCCCGAAACACTTCGTGGCAGCTCTGCATGTCCCGAAGTTCGCCAAGGGCCTCAACATCGCCAAGGCCCTGGGCTGGAAGCTGGACGTCGGGGACGACAACGTCCCTGTCACCGTGAGCAAGATCCGGCGTGAGGGCTCGGTGGCTGCCTGGAATGCCGCCAATCCAGACCAAGCGATCCGCCCAGGCGACCAGATAATCAAGGTGAACGGGATCCCCTGGCAGCAGGACTCGGGCACATTCTCCGAACACATCGCCAAGCAGTTCGCGGCCTCCCAGGCGGTCTCCTCCACGCACCTGTACCTGGAGGTCGGGAGACGTCCGAAGCCTACCCATGTTTTTTCCGCGCTTCCCGAGGTGCTGGGGGCGGGGCGGCGATCGGGGGGAACGCACCCACCTTGGCAGGGCCCATTTCGATCGGATCGATCCAATTCGTCACCAGCTCCGTGCGGCCCGATTCGATTCGACTCCGATGTTCGAGCGATGCGATGTGGCCCGATGCTTACATGGCGCTGTTGTGCGCCCTGGCGCCGCCGATTCGATTCGATTCCGACTGCGCGTTCTCGGTATACGTTCGGGCCTCGGGTCCCCGAGTTCTCGACCCCTTCCTGCAGGCCTTGTCAGAAGCATCCGGGCGCCAGTCGCAACGAGCGTCTGTTGAGAGGGGAAATGGCGCCTTCTGTAGGCGCTTGGAGGAGGGGGGAGTTCGGAACTGGCCCCGCCCCCTCCCAGGGCCAGCGCCGGCGCTGGCGGTGGCGGCAGCGGGAGGCGGCGACGAGGATGACGACGACGACGAAAACCGACGACGACGGCGACAAAGACGACGGTGGCGACGACGACGACGCCGACGACAACGACGACGACGACGACGACCACGACGACGACGACGACGGCGGCGACGACGACGATGACGACGACGGACGCGACGACGACGACGAAGATCATGGCGACGACGACGAAAACCGACGATGACGGCGACGAAGACGACGGCGACGACGATGACGACGACGGCGACGAATGCGACGACGGCGACGACGACGGCGACGACGGCGACGACGGCGACGACGACGGCGACGACTGCGACGACGACGACGGCGACGACGACGACGGCAACGACGACGATGACGGCGACGAAGACGACGGCGACGACGATGACGACGACGGCGACGAATGCGACGACGGCGACGACGACGACGGCGACGACGGCGACGACGACGGCGACGACTGCGACGACGACGGCGGCGTCGACGACGACGACGGCAACGATCATGGCGACGACGACGAGAACCGACGATGACGGCGACGACGACGCCGACGACGACGACGATGGCGACGACGACGGCGACGATGACGACGACGACGACGACGATGGCGACGACGACGACGACCGACGACGACGACGACGAGCACGACGACGATGGCGGCGACGGCGACGACGACGACGGCGGCGACGACGACGACGGTGACGGCGACGACGACGGCGACGATGACGACGACGACGACGACGGCGACGACGACGAAGACGACGACGACGGCGGCGACGACGGCGATGGCGACGACGACGGCGATGGCGACCACGACGACAACGAGCATGATCACGATGATGAAGAAGACGACGACGATGACGATGACGGCGACGACGACGACGGCGACGACTGTGACGACGACGACGAGCACGACGACGACACCGACGGCGACGACGACGACGACGATGACGAAGACGATGACAACGACGCCAGCGCTGGCGCCGGCGCCGTGTGGGGGGGCCGGGGGGCTTCGAACCCACCACAACCTCGCTCGCGGGGGGGGGGGGGGCTTCGGGCGGGGGGGAAGTGGGGAGAGGAGTCCCCCTAGTTCTGTTCGATGGCGCCGAACGTTGGGGGGGGTTGGCCCCCCCCCCAGTTCAAACGTGCCGCCGAATGTTTCCAAAGCAAGTGCACGTGACACGCGCTCCCTCTGAGAGGGGGATGTCGAATTTCAGGCGCACCCGCGCGCAAGCCACAGACCTGGCGACAGTTTTGGGACAGCGCTGTCCCTACCACTGCTGATGTGGTGGTCGCACGGCGTTCCAGTGGAGCTCGGGCGCGCGCGATCCCTTGGTATCTCAGTGTTGGGAACGAGGCGGGGACTCGACGTCTCGATATCTGAAAGAGCGTGTTCTACCGCTGCTGGCGGAAAACCGGGGGGGGGTCACTTCCGGTTCGAACCCCTCCCCCCCCCCCTTCGGAAAACGGGGGGGGGTCACTACCGGTTCGAACCCCTCCTCCCCCCCCCTAGTTCATCATGAAAAGGGGGGGGGTCACTACCGGTTCGAACCCCCCCCCCTTCGAAAACCGGGGGGGGTCACTACCGGTTCGAACCCCCCCCCCCTCGAAAACCGAGGGGGGGTGCGGACAGTGGTGGGGACGGTGGTGGTGGGGACAGTGGTGAGGGGACAGCAGGACAGTGGTGGGGACAGTGGGACAGTGGTGGGGACTGTAGTGGTTGGGACAGTGGTGAGGACAATGGTGGGAACAGTGGGGACAGTGGACAGTGGTGGGGACGGTGGTGGTGGGGACAGTGGTGTGGGGACAGTGGGAATGAGGTGGAAACAGTGGGACAGTGGAGTGTACAGTGGTGGTGGGGACAGTGGTGAAGGCGGTGGCGAGGACGGCGGTGGGACAATGGGACAGAGGTACAGTGGGGACAGTGGTGGGGACAGTGGGGACAGTGGTGGGAACAGTGGGACAGCTCAGTGGGACAGCGGAGGAGTCAGTGGGACAGTGGGGACAGTGGGGATAGTCGGGCAGTGGTTGGGGCCGTGGAGAAAGTGGGGAGAGTGGAACCGTGGTGGGAACAGTGGTGGGGACAGTGGGGACAGTGCGACAGTGGTGGGGGCACTGGTGGGGACAGTAGGGACGGTGGTGGAACCAGTGGGGACAGTGGTGGTGAGGACAGTGGTGCTGGGAACAACAGTGGGGGATGTGATGCGGACGGTGGTAGGGACCGGGAGTCGTTTGCTGGCGGTGAGTGGGGGTGGGGTGGGGAGGGGTTCGAACCGGTAGTGACCCCCCGTCCGGTTTCGAGGGGGGGGGGGGGGGTTCGAACCCCCCCCCGGTTTTCGAGGGGGGGGGGGGGGGTTAGGGGAGGGGGGGGGGGGGGGGGGTGCCGGGGGATGGGGGGGGGTCCAGCAGGGGGGGGAGGGATTTCGGTGGTGGGGGGGGACCCCCGGGTTCCGGAGGAAGAGGGGGGGCAATTTTCTACAGTAAAGCTTGATATCTTGATGTCTCGGTGTCGGGGGCGGGTCGGTGCTGGTACTCGATGTCTCGCCTGGCCGGAGGTCTAGAAGCGGCACTTAACGCCGACAGCATAGGAAAGACCTCGGCCCAGAGATCTGGCTCGTTGTTTTTTGTTTAGCGCGGGGCCCCTGGAAGCAAGGGCGCCCTCTAGGGCGCGAAGTTATTCGCGCTTCGCGCTTCGCGGTTCGGCTCCGATTCCTCCTCACCCTCCTCTTCTCCCCAGGGAGGCGGCGCGAGAGCGCGAAGTTATTCGCACTTCGCGCTTCGCGCAGCGCGAAGCGCGAAGTTGGGAGTCCTTGTGAACGCTTGGGCCCTTTCCCCAGGGTCGGTTTTGCCTTCTCGGCCGTTCCTTGGCAGTCCCAGGGCCGAGCGGGGGCCCCCAGAAGCTGCCCCGAGCCTCTGGAAGCGCAGAGTCAAGGGAGGGAAAACCACCCGGACCGGACAATTGGCATTTACTAAGCGGCCCAGGGCGTTTACTAAACAGCCCTGCCCTGTTTGATTCCTTCGTTGGGCCCGTTTGCTAAACGACTTCGCGAGTCGGGGTGGTTATTCTGGGGGGGGGGGGGGGGATTTTTTGACTTCTACAGCGGGGTGTGAGGGGAGGGGGGGAGGCTTCTTAGAATCACCCGCTGCTTCTTAGAAGACGTGGGCCTTGTCTGTGGGTGTAAGGCCCGCGTCTTCTAAGAAGCAGCCTCCTTCTGAGCAGCCCTTCCCCCCTCCCCCTACCTCCTTGTGAACAGTGGGAAGCGGACCCCCAGCCCCTACAACTATTGATTTTGCACGTCGATGCTTTGCAGTTTTGGCGACGGTGAAGTGCAGTCGCCCTGTAAGCGAGGCCATTGCCGTACACTTGGTCTAAAGTTCCTCATGTTGGGGGCAGGGGTCGCTTTTCATGCGTTCCCCTTGTGCGCGCCGCCAACCCCAGGGTTCGCTCCCCCGCGCAGGTGCAGAGGGCCCCGAGGAGCGCCGCAGACGCCAGCTCGGGCCATGTGGCGGGCGTCTCCGCCGCGGGGGCAGCGCGCGGAAACTCTGGCGCGCGAGAGGACCCGCACGTGGTTTCCCCGCTCGCGCACCTCCTCCTCTCCCTCCTCTTCCTCCTCCTCCTCCTCCTCCTCCTCCTCCTCCTCCTCCTCCTCCCCCTCCTTCTGGTCATGAGTCATAGTCGGCGTTGGAGGCTCAAGAATTTTCAGAACCGCCAGAAAGAGGATTTTATTAAAACTCTCTCGCGCGACTACCGCCCCGCACTCGCACGGGCCAGAGAGGGAGCCAGGGGGGCATGGCAGGTAGATGGCGCTTGCAGTGTTCTCGATATGTGCACTGGTATTGTACAACCCGTTGGCAGCGAATACCACGGACAGACTGGAAGAAATTCTAGACGCTTCGCGTATCCCCACCAGCCCGTCCAGAAACGACGCCCAGGC
The DNA here is from genome assembly GCA_963575745.1 of Prorocentrum cordatum. NCBI lineage: Eukaryota > Dinophyceae > Prorocentrales > Prorocentraceae > Prorocentrum > Prorocentrum cordatum. Next base: position 34,217 of record CAUYUJ010017347.1, on the reverse strand, counting down.
GAGTAGAGGGTCGTCCTGAGGGGCTTTTCGGCGTCTTGGGTGCCTCGGGGGGGCCTCTTTGGGCCGTTTGGGATCCTCTTGGGGGCCTCCTGGGGGCCTCTTGGGGCCATCTTGGGGCCATCTTGGGGCCTCTTGGTGCCTCCTGGGCGCTTCTTGGGGCCATCAAGGAGGAAATCGATCAAAGAAGAGGGGAGCTTCAATTAGTGCTGCCCCCTCTGGGGGCCAAAATGGGGCCAAAACCTTAGTAAAATCAATGATTTTGGCTTCCTCGGCGAGGCCGTTTTGGACGCTCTCACCGCTCCCCGCCCCCCCTGTCCAGGTCAGTGGGGAGGGGGTAGGGGGAGGGGTAAACCCCTCCCCGAAGGGGAAGAAGGAGGGGTGGAAGAGGAAACGCTCTAAACCACCGACGCCCAGAGGGCTGGTGGGATTAGCGGTTCACTACGAGATCGGGATGTGATTATGTTGACAGGGGCGCATCAGTGGGCAGGGCTAAAGCAGATGAGGAAGACGAATCATAGATATTATGTGGCACTGCAGTTCGGGGCAAAGAAGGGAAAATGGGTCACCAAGTCATGCGGCACTACGTTCCTGGTGTCCAACGGGATGATGAAACACAAGGCCTTCCACACGCAGCACACACCACCGGCACAACTGCACGGGAGAGCTGCAGGGATTAGGCCGCGCACGAGAGCTTACGACGTCACAATATTCGCGACGTGCTTGCCGCCGGGGAGAGGGAGAGGGTGCGCAGACAATGGGTTGACTCCCAAAAAATATGAATTGGGTGGAAGAAATGTGTGACGACACGGTTGGCATATCTACTAGCATAGTGGGAGGGGACATCAACAGCCAATTGGAAATGCACAGGTCAGCAAGGATCTGGTGGTAAGCAGACATAGCTCGGGCAAACATGCAGCAGCATTGGGGCCAGTAGCCAAGGAGGTGTGGAACGATCGGGGCACCGTTTTCAGGGAGTTTTGTGTCCATCGCTTATTGTCAGTAGCCACGACTTTCTTCGATCGTGGGCCAACTTACTACTGCGTGAAAGACGAGAAGATGAGGGCGAGCAGTATCGACCACGTAGCGATACCGACGGGGGCTTCACCACACGTGCGAAGGTGCGCTGCACTGAGAGAAATGGCAAACACTTGCAGAATATCAGTGCGAGAGGACACAGAGACCACATCCCTTTGGGCATGGATATTATATTGGAACAGTATGTTTCACGTCTCTTGCAAGCACAGACTGCACAGATCAGACTAAGCGGTGGACCGCAACATGCTGGTGGAGTGACTGATGGACAGCATCCCGACTTCAAATGTCTAGCCTCATGGGCCTTCGGCGGCGTGTGCATATGTGCCCTGAGTGGTATCTGAAGGATGTGTCAAATAGCTCGTGAGAACACGATCGATCCAGCGCCCGTGTGCACTGGATTGGAGTTCCGAGGCGTTCAACTCGTTCGTGTTTGGCTTGGGCTTCGCGGTTACAGAAACGGTGATGACATCCACGGGATTCTCCGACAGGTTCACGCTGCAGACACTACAACTTCAACGAAACTACGTCATTACATCGGATTACGACAGAGGGGTGGGAACAATTGGAACATCAACTTGCGAGGTGTGCATTATCCTGAGCAAGCCTCCGACGCGTGCTGCCTCTCATGCGAGGCCATAGTCTCACCCGCCTCGCCCTCCAGGGGCCCCGGCGCATGCCCGCGCGGGCGATCCGATCCGATCCGATTGTTTCCAAACGCCGCTGCGGCCGCGATCCTTAGAAGACAAGTTTCCGACGGCGTGCCCGACAACGCCTGCGTCGACGCCGATAGGGTCTCTGGTGCCCCGACTCCGAGTGCGCCGACGCCGGCATCAACGCCGGCACTGGCGTTGGCTTTGGTCCAGACTTCCCGCCTAATTTCATTTCCGCGCCTACGCCGGCAACGACGCCAACGCCGCGCCAGCGCCGACGACGACGTCGATGCCCGCATTAACACCAGCGCGCGCCAATTTCAGCCCTACAATGCCTTCTTCGGCAAGCCTTTGGTCCAGACCTTCATCATTGCGCCTGCGTGTTGGCGCCAGCACCAGTGCCAGTGCCAGCGCCAACGCCGGCGCCACCATCGACGCCAGCATCGACCCGGATACCAACTCCGGCGCCTACGCCGGCACCAACGCCAGCGCCTCTATCAGCAGCGTCGCCGGCATCGACGCCGGCGCCAGCCCTGGCGCATACAGAACCTCTACACCAGCAGCGACGAGAACACCGAAGCCTCCCCAGACTAACAGTACTGACGTCTACATCGACGCCCTGACGATGACCGCATGCAGCATGGCTGGGGGCACTTCGAGTGAGGCGTTGCGATGGACTCCAGCACGCTGCGCCCCGCGACCTCGAGGGGGGGCAGCGCGCTGGGTATCCAGCGCGCGGCAGGGCCGGTCCACCGTCCAGCACGCGCGCGCTCCGCGCCCGGATCCTGCGCCGCACGCGCCTACACCAGCGCCGACGCCAGCGCCGACTCCAGCGCGAGCACCAGCGCCTACGCCAGCGCCGACGCCACCACCGACGCCAGCGCACCGAACGGTGGGCTGCCCGGCGCACGGGTGTCCCAAGAGCGCTCGCCGGCGCCTTCTCCAGCGCCGACGCCAGCGCCCGCGCCGGCATCAACGTCTGCGCCTGCGCCAGCGCCAGCAACAGCGCAAGCGCCTGCGCTGGCGCCGACGCCAGCACAGATGCCAGTACGGGCGCCAGCACCTACTAGCGCGGACGCCACCGCCGGCGCCAGCTGCTCGGCGCACAGGTGCCCAAGGCGCGCACGCTGGCGACTACGCCAACGCCGACGCCAGCACCGACGCCAGCATCAACGCCTGCGCCTGCGCCGGCGCCATCGCAAGCACCTGCACCCACGCCGACGTCAGCGCCGACTCCAGCACGTGCGCCAGTTCCCACGCCAGCGCTGACACCAGCGCCGACACCAGCGCACTGGTGAGCGGCGCGGCTCACTGGCGCCCCAGGCGCGCACGCTTGCTTCTGCGCCGGCGCCGACGCCAGCGCCGACGCCAGCAGCCACGCTGGCAACGACGCCGGTGCCAACGCAAGCGCCTATACCAGCGCCGACGCCAGCACTGACGCCAACGCGAGCACCAGCGCCTGCGCCAGCGCTGCGGCCACCATCGACGACAGCGCGCCTGTAAGCTAATTGCCCAGGCCGCCGGCGTCCCAGGAACGCGCGCCGGCGCCTGCGCCAGCGCCGACGCCAGCGCCAGCATCACATTTTTTTGGCACCGAAATTCGTGACATTTTCGTGACCTGCTGGCGGGCAGATGCGGATGCTGGCTCCGAAATTCATAACATGCTCGATGCGTCTTGAAGCTCCTGCGGATCCGGCGCAGAGTCTAAATGTCACGGAGTTGGTGCGTCACGGAATTCTGCCCCACCTATCGCGCGACGCTGCGCCTGCGTCAGCGCCGACGCCAGCGCCGACGCCGGCGTCGATGCCAGCGCCTCCACCAGCACCGACGCCAGCACCAACGATGGCGCCGACGTCAGCACCGACACCAGTGCCGACGCCAGCACTTGGGCTTGCGTCTGCGCCGGCACCAACGCCAGCGCCTCCACCAGCGCCGACGCCAGCATCGACAATAGCAGCAAGGGTGCATGAGCTGCCCAGCTCACCGGTGTCCCCTCCAGCCTGGTCGCTGGTACCAGTCCCAACGCCAACCCCGACTCCCCCGCTCCGACGTCCAACGCCGACGTCGGCACCGACGCCAGCGCCAACGCTACGCCAGTAAACATGCTAGTGCCGATTGCAAGCGCATGCACCAGCGACAACGCCAGCATCGACGCCAGCGCGAGCACCAGCGCCCACCCCAGCGCCGACGCCAGCCCCGACACCAGCGCACCGGTGAGCTGCGCGGCTCACCGGTGCCCCAGGAGCGCGCGCTGGAGCTTGCGCCAGCGCCGACGCCAGCGCCGACACCTGCATCAACGCTTGCGCCGACGCCGGCACCAACGCCAGCGCCTGCACCAGCGACAACGCCAGCACCGGTCCGTGAGTGGCGCGTTTGGTCCGCCCCACCGCCTCCCCCTGGGGGCCCCGCGCCTGGGGTGGCAGGGGGCCGCTCCGTTCTCCCCCCGTTCCTTCCGCTGTTGCGGCCCCCTCCTTCCTTCCTCTTCCCCTCTTCTCCCGTCGTCGTCGTCGCCGCCGCCTCCGCCGTCGTCGTTGCCGCCGCCTCCGCCGTCGTCGTCGTCGGCGTCGTCGTCGTCGCCGCCGTCGTCGTCGTTGTCGTCGTCGTCGTCGTCGTCGTCGTCGAGGGCGGTCCTGCCTTCCTGGGGCTTGTGGCCCCCTCTGGGGGGATGGCGTCAGATGGTAGTGGTGCGGTGCTCCGCCTCCCCGCCCTCGCCTCCCGCGTTTGCTTTTCCTTCTCCCCCCGTGTCGATCGGTCGCGCGTGATTTAATTTTTATAGTGCAGACGGGCTCTTTGCACAGCTCGGGGCGCCCGCCCATTCAAAGGCCTCTGCCCCTCCGTTCCGCGGGGGCGGGCGCCGCTAGTGGCTTCGGTGCGCCGCGATCGTCCTACCAATCCCATTCTTCAGTGCTCCTTGCTCCCGATTGGGACTGTTAGTACTGTCCGAGTGTGGATGGCCCGCCAGCGGAGCCCTTGTCTGTGACCTGGCGTCCATTAGATATCGTTTCTCCGGCGCCCTGTCCCCTTCCTTTCTCGTTTCTTTTTCTCTTTCTCTTCCTCTTTCTCTTTCTCTCTCTCTTTCTCTCTCTCTCTTTCTCTCTCTCTCTCTCTCTCTCTCTCTTTTTTTTTTTCTCTCTCTCTCTCTCTCTCTCTCTCTCTCTCTTTCTCTCTCTCTCTCTCTCTCTCTCTCTCTCTGTCCTCTTGCTACCCTTAGATCGGCATTGCGCTGTTTCGCCGGCTGCGCTGGGTGGGGTCCCGCGCATCTCTCGGCTTCTCTTTTCTCCTTCTGCGCCTCCTTCTGCGGCTGGTGCTTCATTTTTCCTGGCAGGGTCCAGAGTTTAGAGCAGTCGGCGCGTGGGGCAGCCGAAATGTTGGCGGCTGGGCTACCCTCGCTCCCTCCTCGGCTTCCCCCTCCTCCTTCCCCCCCTCTTTGTGCGTGCGTGTGCATTGCTTCCCTGCGCGCGACCAGGGCCGACGTCGCCCCTTCCCGTGCTGCCGCTTCGGCCTAGTGCTGATGGCCGCTGGCCGACCCCTGCGGCCACGCCGCGTCGCCGCGCGCCGCCGGGGGCCGAGGGGGAGGGCGCAGACGTGATCGCGTCGTGAAAAAATGAGGAAAGGACGCCTGGGGGCGGAACTCTCGGTCGCGTCCAGCCAGGAGAAGCGTTCGCGAGGTTATTTCGGAGTGCGACCCAGGCGGACTCATCCGAACTCCTAGGAAGTGCGTTACGCAGGAAGGGGCCTGCCCGGCTCCCATGAGAAGCATTAGCGAGGTTCTCTCGGGGTGCAACCCCTGGAGAGCGAACGGCAAAGGAAGAAAAGAGAGAGCTTCAGGAATGTCCCACAGCGGACCAGATGTGGAAGAAATGGGGCGAGGCGGGCAGAACTGCCATGGAAGGAGTGTTCCCGATCAAGAAGAAGCTGGAGGACAAGGGGGTCGCTGCCGCCCAGTTTCTGCGGCATTCCCTACTGGCAGAAAGGTTACAGTTAAGAGCGGACATCGTAGAGTCAGTCACGCAGGATAAATATGGGGAAATCAAGAAGGAGCCGGCGCATATACAGAATGTGCTACGCAAACAAAGGACAAGTTTGGAAGTTGCAAGGGAAAATACGCCGACAGAAGAAATGTGGAGGGCATGCGAGAACAACGACTTCATCGAGATGCACATGCTCAGGGTAGAAAAGCGATGGGAGAGGACCAGAGAAGAGGTATTACTTCTCAGCGCGAACATGGTGGATCATAGATGAATGTCCAAAACAATTGGGGAAGCACCCCGCGATGGGGGGCCCGACAGCAGAGCCGATGAACTTAGACGGGCACAAGAAAGAGTACGGTAATACGATCGCAGAAAAATGCCGCCCCCAATGGATATGGATCTGAGAGCCCAAACAGGGGCGACAGGGGCGTGCTGAAGTACTGCGGGGAAGCGGCAGAGAGGAGGGCTTCCCCCCCGTGTGGAGTGCCAGTGGAACCGACGTGGACGATGCTGGAACCCGCGGTCAACTTGGGGTGCCCCGAGCAATTGAGCAAGAAACTGGAGGGCCACGGGGCGCCGGCAGCGGAGAAGCGAGAGGACGAGGAGGATTTGGATATGCACAGCTCACTTTACAAGTGCAGGGTGGGCAGATCGATTTTACAGAAAATGGGCTGCACATCAGGGGGTGTGGGGGTGGGGGTGGGTGGGGTGGTGTGTGTGTGTGTGTGTGTGTGTGCGTGTGTGTGTGTGTGGTGGGGGGTGGCTGGGTGGGACAGATAGAGATGATGACGGAGAAGCGTTGCGGGAGACAGAAAAGAACAGCGCCACCTGGGGAGATGCGAGAAATCAGGACTGGGATCGTCAGCGTCGGCGGCAGGCGCGCAGGAACGAGCTGGAGGACATCCATATTCTGTGTGTTTCGCCAATCTCAAGCTACACCATCGGACTGGCGCAGGTCCTGTCCTTTCCCGGCAGGGAAAACAAATTTTAAAAGGGGATTGGAGGAACGAGAGTTACGCGCGCATGTTGCTCAATGGGAATGGCGTTCCACTCATTGCAGAGGAAAAACGCTAGAGCACCTATGCTTGGCACAGGGGGGCCTAGGACATCGATCGAGGGAGAGCGCGACTGCCTTCGTCGAAGCTGCACAATGACGCAAACTCCCGCTGGCATCAGTCTTCGCCGCGTCGAAAGGGGAGGGTCTTCCATTCGCTATCGAGGCGCTGCGCTACGCGTCAATGGGCATGGGCTGCGCAGGCGACTGGCTGCGTGCGCTGACTACGCGGGGTACGCGGATGGGATTTACCTTGCGCCCGCGGCTATTTAATGACACTTACAACCCATCCGCGGGGCAATGGCACCAGGGGGGAAGGGGGGGGGGCGAGGTGCAGACGGCGCGCGATACGGAGGGCCCCGTCAGCGGCCAGGAGCACGATCTCGCCCGGCGCGTTCATGGGCAGCGCCACCAGGGCCCGCGCAGCGGTTTTGTCGGGGCCGCCCAAGCAGGCGACTGGAGTTAGCGAGGCAATATCGGAGCACCAGTCGGCCCTTGGCGAAAGCGATGATATCTCGGCTCGCCCGGGAGCACAGCGCCAGTCGGCTTCCGGCAAAAGCGAGGGTATCTCGGACCCCCCAATGGCCCCAACTGGGAAGGAGGCTGGACCGCTATACCAAGCGAGAAGGATAGCGGAGCAGATCAACGCCAACCCGCAGCGCCTTGAGCGCAAGCTGGAGAGAGGAGGGTGGAGCTCGAACCCAGCGAAAAGCAACCGCCTGGCATCCCTTCGAGGCCCAGGGCGAGACGGGACCATGCGACTGCTACAAAGGCGCGCCGATGAGGGAGATGAGCACTGGGGCCACCCCTACCATGAGAGGCTCCGCGGGGGAGACCAGGAGGGTATATGAGGCCATGCAGATAGCTCATAGACAATGTGGATGTTTCTGGTCATCTGATACCACCAGCAAGATAAATAAGGATATGCTCCAGGCGTTTGTTTCGGGGGCGGCCCGGAGCGGAATGGCGGCACTTGTACTTGAAGGACGACGCTTGAAAGCGCTCGACAGTACTATGGCGATTCAGCTGAGAAGAATGGCTGGGGGTAGGATGCGCTGGACAGGCGCGACCAGGTGCTGCACCAACAAGGGGGTGTTCAGGAGATGGGGGGTTCCGCGTTGCTCAGCGGCGCTGAGGATCCTCAGGCTGCGAGGGTGTAGGCAATGGGCGAACCATCGAGAGGACGTTGGCAGCGCGTTGGCAGCAGTTTTTGGCGTGTCGAAGCTGGGCGCCTCTGCGAAGTAAGGAGATTGGAAAATGGGTGGGTGGGGTGGGGTGGGTGGGGTGGGGTGTGTGTGGGGGGGGGGGGGGGGGGGGGGGGGGGGGCGCGAAGCATCTGCGCCTTGGGCAATGCAGGTGGTCAGGGATTTCCAGGCGCTGGCGGGGGGGCCAGCGAGAACGTCGCAGGCTGGTGCCCGCGGAGGCTATCAGATATTTCAATGTTCCAGACGGGCGCGAGAGTCTGGGGAGCTCGGGTAGGGGCGGGCACAATTAGTTTACGCCATGCAGGACGAGCCTGGGATGCAATGTTACTTGACATTGCGGCGGGAGGTGAACTGGCCGCTAAGTGTTGTTGCGACTGGGCAGGTGCGCGGGGCGCAATTCACTGCGGCAGCGGCGCTGGCGGCGCGCTGGAGAGTAGTGCGCGTCTGTCTTCCGCTGATCCACAGCTTGGCGATAACGAATCAACGCCCTTGGTGCTTGAGCTCTTTCGCGTCGAAAAAAGGTGCCTCCTTTCCTAGTCTGTGCCCTCTGTGGCTTTCGGGCTCAATCCTTGGGGGATGTCCAAGCGCGCGCTGCCGCCATCCTGGGCCGTGCCGCGTGAACTATGGCGGTTGCGCCGCGGGGGCTGCCCCCGCCCGGCAGGGGCAAGGGCGGGCGAGGAGGGCGCGGACCCCCCGCCAGCAGGTATGCGCAGCGGGGAGCTGCGAGGTGTTCGGTCAGAGGCTGCACCAACGGGCCCCAGCGACTGGCCCTCCGCTCGGCGGCAGAGATCGGGGAGATGAACCACGTGACATCTGACTTCTTTCTCGTGCCAGTCAGCAATTGGGCGTTTCGGAAGCCGTTGGCAGCGGCGCAGAACCGCGGGGAGGGACACGTGCTGGGACCACCAGGCATGCACGCGGGTATGGCGCTCATGGAGGACATCCAGGAGATAGCGTCGGATTGACAGAGCGCAGATCCAACGGCGGTGGCGGCGTCGATAGATCGGGCAATTGGCGCTCTGAACGACTTCCTGAAGCTTGTGGGGCACAGCGGCGAGCACGGCCAGGCCGCGGTCACAGAGGCGGTCAATATGTGCGAGGTCAGCGAGAGCTACAAGGCGCGCAACAACAATAACAGGAACCCGAACGAGGACGAACAGGAGTTCTGAGAGGAGGGCTCGGGCAAGATCCAGATCGGCATCAACGAGCCCCCCAACTTCAGCGCAGTGCCCCCCGAAGGACATGAAAGAAGAAGCATGGCGAAACTGGGCCAGTTCGCAGGCCGCGCCCCGAGGATGGCAGCGGGGGTCGGCGGCGCCCAAGTCGGAGCTGGAGAGAACGGTGGAGCGGGAGCTGCAGCGTCGGCGCCGCTGAGGGCGGAAGGGGCAGTTGCGTTGGCGAGGTTATCTCGGAGTGCAAAGACCCCAGGGCAGAGTGCCGCGCCGCGGCTGTCGCGGACAAGCGCTTTCACGGCACCTCCGACGGCGTCGGCATCAAGCGCTGAGGGGGCCGCCATCGCCCCGGGCAGCTGGGCATAGCTGGGGCGCTCGACAGCGCGCGGGCGAAGAGGAAGTGACATCCTTCAGATGGTGAACGAATGGCAGAGTCAATCTGCATGGACATTGACCGACCCGCTAAACTTAGAGGTTTTGCCCCAGATGGCAGGATGCACGAAATTGCCCTAAAGTTTCGAGCAGAACGGGAGCGGAGTTGCAAGAAAATGCCTGGGGGAAAGGCCTCCCTGGCAACGGCCAGTCCACCCGTCCCTGTCAGTTACTGGCGTCATATACCATGACGGCGCGATCTGTTTCTTCTTCTCTTTAATCCAGTACAGATACGGAGAGATGGTGGGCGGATAATTTTGCGCACTGTACATCGCGCGCGCAATGTAGAGACGGGCCGCGGTCCGCGGGTGGTGGTGGGTCCAGCGCGCAAGGTGCTGCGCGAGTATCAGGGCAGATGGGAACTTCATTACCGCCTCCATCGATCATATTCGGACCCCGCAGCTGATCTGGCTCAACGACGGCCCAGGTGCGCAGTCTTGCGCGCTGGCAGGGTTTCTCGGAGTGCGCGGCACGGGGGGCCGCCCGTGGCCTTCGCGGGCAGCGGCCAGCTATGGCCCCGCGGGCGTTGCAACAAGGGGTTCGGGCACTACGAGATGATCGAGGGCCGCAGGGGGCACGCGAGAAATGGGCCCGGTCAGGAGATATATCAAGGAGGCAAAGGCAGTCAATGGAAGAGGGTGTGCACCGACTGCGAGCTGGAGCTGAGTCAGGAGGAGTGGGGCGAATGGGGCGATGAAGAGAAGACGCTACATGGTGGAGGGCGGTATTTTCCGAGAGAGCAGGTCTGCCGATAACAGATGAGGAAAGCAACGGGAGCCGTGCTGGCAGCCCAATCGTCGGGGCAGATCAAGGCGGCGCAAGCGCTCCTGGCGAAAGAAGAAGGCCCAAGGACAAATTCTCGCAATGCAAGGAGCAAGTTGGCCCCAGAGAAGTTAAAGGAGACGGCGAAGGCACTTCTGCGGGGCACCATGATGAATGGAGGCATCTCTGCAGCCTTTAGTACAGCATGAGAAAGCACGACAGAGGTCTTGCGATGCGCCGGGGCATGCGGCATCCTGCTCAACAAGTACATGGATATGGGCATCAATGGCGAAGACGTACATATGGCAGCGCAAAAATAGTTTGACATAAAACAAGAAGAGCTGCACGAGTTGGGCGACTATAAGACGATTGAGAACATGGGGGTGGGGGGGGGAACAGTCGGCGTGCCTCAAGGCGCTGGACTTCGTGGACAAGTGGAGCAACGACATGCAGCTGTTCAATGTGCGCAGGCGGAACGCAGGATGGGGCGGAAAAAAGGGCGTCGCCTGCTCGCGCGGGCTTGCCTTCCCAAGCAAGTTGCGGCGGAAAGGCCCGGGCGCCCGCTCGAGAAGGGCGCGCGGCAGTTCTGGCGCACGGTGGGCCGGTCGCAGCTCGTCAAGGCGCAGGGGGGCCGCCCAGAATATGAGCTCATGTAAGTGTGGGTGGACAAGATGAAGGGGCACGTTCGGCGATGACTGGGAGGGGTGGCCAGACGTCGGGCGCGAGTGGAATTCCTCCCGCTCAAGAGTGGGCCGTCCATAGTGGTGGGGCACACGGTGGGGAATGGCTGAAAACGTTCGTAGCGGAAAGGCTGCCGCCGCGCCGAGACGGCGCCGTCGAGGGGCGCCGCTGCAAGCTCGACGACGCCGTCCAGAAAATGAGCCCAGAGGAGCTTCTCGAGCTGATTCCCGCGGCCTTCCCGTCGACGCGCAAGGTTAAGGGTTGCGATCTCATCGCGAGGTGCCCTGTGGACGCGTGGGGAAGGGCTGGGAATGAGGCCTTCACTGTGCAGGGCCGGTGTAAGTTGGCGCTGGGGATTTCGAAGAATGACGAAGAGAATCGCCGCGAAGTCATGGAGGTCGCCATGAAGGAGCTGGGCGCCGATGACAATCTCGAGCCAGAGGAGGCGAAAAAGGCTCAGTGAGCGACAGGAGCTCCGAGACAGCACGCAGGCCCTGCTGGGTGGCACCGAGATCTCCGGGGAAAAGTTCGCCGACCCCAAGTCGGAAGAGACGGCGACGGCCAGCTCCTCCAGCGGCCGCCAGAGAGAGCGCCCACTGGGGCTCACCGGAAGGCCAAGATATGCATTGGCGAGGTTTCTCGGATTGCTACTCTGGGCAAGCGGGGCGAGCCCGCTGGCACTGCCGAGAGATGCATTTGCGAGGTTATCTCGGAGTGCGACTCTAGGCAAGCAGGACGGGCAAACACAGATTGCTCGCGCTGACATCGCCGCGGCATGTGTTTCTTTGGAGTGCTGGTTGGTACACTTACTGCAAGGTGATGAATGGGGGAAGAAAGTGATCATCACGAGGGCCACCAGAGCGCATCCTCGATGACCCCACCTACAACATACCGTTACTACCAGCATGCCCCACCCCACATGCACTTCGAGGGGGGACAGTTGGATACTTCAACAGGGTATCAGAGTACAGATACGATAATGCATGGGGCAACTATCGGCCAGTTCGACGCGGAAGAGAAGTGAGCCGAGCGAAGGAGGAGAGAATAGGTATAATAAAATCAGTAGGGTAATTCGGTTCCCCAACAAAAGTTTGGGAAGCACGGGCCCCCCGACCCTCTCCCCCTCCTCCTTTCGAATTGTCGCGTCGTCGTCTCCCCCCCCCCACCCCCCCCTAGCTTGGGCGCCCTGCTAAGCCCGCGCGTCCCCGTCCCTTGGGCGCGCGGAAGGGCCAGCAGTTGCGCCCCCCCGCGCTGACCCGCAGGGACCCGTAATCGCAAGGTAGCGAGCCTTTCTTACGGGGCCACCTCGGAGCTCGTTCCTTGAGCAACGGGGTCTGCACCCTGCTGGCCCTAGTGAGAAGGCAGGGCCGTTGCATGACCAATCGCAGGGGATTTTGCCGGATGCGCGCAAGGCGCTAGCGTTGGTGTTTTGACGTTGAACCTCTTTATGCGGATGTCCTTGTCCTTGTCCTTCTCCTCCTCCTCCTCCTCCTCTTCCTCCTCCTCCTCGTCCTCCTCCTCCTCCCCCTCCCCCTCCTCCTCCTCCTCCTCCTCCTCCTCCTCGTTTTTACGCTTGCGCGTTATGAATGCTACCTTCCTGTCTCCCCGGACCCCGCGCGGAAAACATTCGGCCCTCTCCGCGTGCTGTGTTGCGCGCAGCTGTCCACTTGTTGTTTTCCTGCGTTTGCTTGTTCGATCCTTTTGTTTTCGGCGCTTCAAGCAGGGGCCTCTCGCTGCAGAGTGGGCCTCATGTTCGGAAGTGTGGGCCACTTTTCTGAACCTGTTTTTTTTTCATCGTTGTCGCCCTCCTCATTACCGTTCCGCCTTCCCCTGGTCCTCCTGTCCCGCCCGCTCCTTTTCAGCACAGTGCCTGTTACTCACCCGCCACCTCTTCCTCCTCCTCGTCCTGTGCACGCAGCTCCCCTTTTCCGATTGCGGACACCACGCTGTGGCCTTTTTGGTGTAGATGCAGGTCGGCTTTGTCACGCATCTGCGGGTAGAGAACGCGTCAGCGCAACGGGAAAAGGATGGGAGGGATGGATCGGATGCCAGATGAGGCGCGAGTGCACCTGGCTTGCCTTTTCTCCTCTCTCCTTTCTCGTCTCTCGTCGTCCACCTCCTCCGCCGTCCCCTTAGTGTGCCTGCTCCTCCCGTTCCTTCTACTTCGGCTCTTACTGCTGCTGGTTGTCCTCGTCTTCCTCCTTCCTCATCCTGCTCCTTTTCCTCCTGCTCATCCTCCTGCTCGTCCGCCACTTCCTCCTCCTGTGCATTCAGCTCCCTTTTTTTTCCGACTGCGCATGCCACGCTGTGGTCTTTGTTATTGGCGGCTTTTGCAAGCTATGGCATGCGTCCGCGGATAAACAACGAATCAGCGCCAATTGGAAGGGATGGTAGGCAGGGGTATGGCGTCAGGTATGGCGCGAGCGCACCTGGCTTGCCTCTCTATTTTCTCCGCTCCCCTCTTTCCTGTATCTTCTCTCATCCCTCCTCCTCCTCCTCTTCCTCCTCCTCCTCCTCCTCCTCATCCTCCTCCTCTTTACACTTACGCATTATGAGTACTACCGTCTTCTCTTCCCTGACCCCGCGTGGAAGATTTTCGACCCTCTCCACGTGCTGTTCTTCACGCAGGATTTCATTTGTCGTTCCCAACCATCCTGTGGTGTTTGGCCTTCGTTTTGCAGAGACATCCCTGCGTTGCTCCTCTCCTCCTCCCTCTCCTCTCTCCTCCCCATCCTCCCATCCCTGCGTTTGCCCTCTGCATGTTCACTATTTCAGCGCATCCAGTACGGCGCTTCATGGCCCCAGGGGGCTCCACCGATGGTCCCAGAGTCGGTGTTCGCATGCGTCTCCCCCGCCCAGTACAGCGCTTCGTGGCCGCATAGGGAGCTCTACCGAAAGCCTCAGCGGCTGTGTTCGCATGCGTCTCTCCCGCTCATCACAGCGCTTCGTGGCCACATAAGGGAGCTCCACCGAATGCCCCAGTGGCGGTGTTCGCATGCGATTATCCCACTCATTACGGCGTTTCGTGGCCTCATGGGGAGCCCCACCAAAGGCTCCAGTGGCAGTGCTCGCATGCGCCTCCCCACCTGGTACAGCGTTTCGTGGCTCCATGGGGAGCTCCACCGAAGACTCCAGCGGCGGTGTTCGCATGCGTCTCCCCCACCCAATGCTGCGTGCCGCGGCCCCATACGGAGTCACTGAAGGCACCAGTGGCGGACTTCGGATGCGCCCCCCTCGCCCAGTACAGCGTTTCGTGGCCCCATGGGGAGCTCCACCGAAGGCCCTGGCGGCTGCGTTCGCATGCGTCTCCCCCACCCAGTACAGCGCTTCGTGGCCACATAGGGAGCTCCACCGAAGGCCCTGTCGGCACTGTTCGCATGCGCCCCCCCCGCGCCCAGTATAGCGTTTCGTGGCCCCCATAGGGAGCTTCACCGAATGCCCCAGTGGCGGTGTTCGCATGCGCTTCCCCCCATCATTGCGGCGTTTCGTTGCCCCACAGGCAGCCCCACCGACGACTCCAGTGGCGGCCCCGCCGCTCCAGCGGCAGCACCCACACGGCGGCCCCGCCTCATATCGCCACACCCTTCGCATGCTTCATGGCGCCATGAGGAGATCCCCCGAAGGTGATGCCCGCAACTATTGTGCCCACAATTGCACATTGCTGTGTCCTTCGCTTAGATTTGTTTCTTATGTTTTCTGTTCAATCCGATTGTTTCCGGTGCTTCAACATGTTTGCTCTCGCTGCAGCGTGGGCGTCATTTTCGGATCGGCTCTTTGCCCCCGTCGTTCAGACTGGCTCTCTGGCCCCAGTAAGGACTACTGTTCTGAACCCGAGTGCCTCTTCATCGTTGTCGCCCCCCTCATTTCCCCTCCTCCGCCTTCCTGTAGTCCGCTTGCTCCTCCCGTTTGTTCCACTCCAGTTCCTGTTACTGCTGTTCGTCCTCTTTCTTTTTCTCCCGCTCATCCTCTTGCTCACCCACCACCTCCTCATCCTGTGCACGCAGTTCACCCTTTCCGGTTGCGGATGCCACGCTGTGTTTTTTGTAGGAGTGGCAGGTCGGCTATGCCGCGCGTCCGCGGATTGAGAACGCGTCAGCGCAATGGGAAGGGATGGGAGGGAGGGCTAGGACGTCAGATGAGGCGCGAGCGCACCTAGCTTGCCTCTCTCCTTTGTCCTTTCTCCTCTCTCGTCGTTCACCTCCTCCTCCGCCTTCCCCTGGTCATCCTGCTCCTCCCGCTCCTTCTATTCAAGTGGCTTGCGACATTCCGCCGACCCTCAGGACGAGTGAGACCTTGTCCCGATCGTGGGAGCTACATTGTGGGTCAGGAACCTTTTCGATGCGTATGAGAGCCTCTTGGGATGCCGCTTCGGGGCCCCTTGGCCTCGTGGAGGGCACTTTGGGGCAGTTGGGGAATCCTCTCGACGTCC
This sequence comes from Prorocentrum cordatum, assembly GCA_963575745.1. NCBI lineage: Eukaryota > Dinophyceae > Prorocentrales > Prorocentraceae > Prorocentrum > Prorocentrum cordatum. Next base: position 18,826 of record CAUYUJ010017347.1, on the reverse strand, counting down.
ACCACCTGCTCCTCCTCCTCCTCCTCCTCCTCCTCCTCCTTCGAGCCCAGAATTCTCGTTCGAGCTTACTAGAGATCGCATGGCAGATTTGCATCAACTGCATGGTGTGCTTCGCCACCAGTCTGGCTCTGGCCCCGATCATATGCTGCGCTGTCTCAGGATAGCACGCGATCGCTGGGCGTAGGGTCATGGATGTCGCCCCCCTGCAGCGAAGTTCGCTCCTCCTCCTCCTCCTCCTCCTCCTCCTCCTCCTCCTCCTCCTCCACTCCGTCCTCCTCCTGGCCTCCTGGGCGGGGCACGTGGGTGTGCTATTCGGATGCCTCCCAGAAGGGGAGCGGCCTCGCTGGCCGTGGGGCGACGGCCTGACGAGGCCCGCGCTCGGGGTGGTGCTCGCCTCCGCAGGGGCTCGCGCAGGCACCGGGGTACTGCGCTGGGGCTCCAGCGAGCGCCGGCGGCTCGAGTCAAGTCGAAAGGCCGCGTCCAGCGCTTCGGGGGGGGGGGAAGCGTCGGCTTCGGCCAGATTCGGGGCTCCTGGGTTGGGCGGGGCCCCCAGGTCTCGTGCTCGTCGCTCTCCGTTCCTCCGAGGGGCCCCAGGCCCCAGTGTGCTCGTGCTTGCGCCTCCGCCCCAAGCGCCAGTGTCGAACGTTGGTTTCCGTGCGCCAGCGAACGAACGATGCCAGAGCTCATTGAGTGCATAGGCCAGAGGGCCCGCTCTCTCGCCTAGAGCTGAAGTCGGCATGGCGCTCTTATGCAACGTCCTGCCTCCTCCTCCACCTCCTCCGTCCTCCACTTTTCCTCTCTACGCTTGTTCCATGTAGCTACTACTTACAAATATACCCTTTTGTCTTCCTATACTTCTCCTCATCATCCTCCCTCCTCATCCTCTCCTTCTTCTCCCTTCTCCTTGTCCTGCACTTCTGCCTCCTCTTGCCCTCCAATCCCTTCTCCCTGCCCTCTACTTAGAACCCCTCTTGCCCTCCAACCCCTCCTTTCTTTCCTCTTCCTCCTTCTCGCTCCTCGCTCCTCCCAGTGCCCCTTGCCTCCTCCCTCCTCTCGCCACCACCCTCCCGCCTTCCCCTCCCCTCCCTCCACCATGCTCCTTCCCTCCTCCTCCCTCCCCTCGGTCCCCGCAGAGGTCTCTGGAGGATCCCTGTCCGGAGATCCTCGGAGACCCCTTCGCAGATGACTCTCCTGAGTTAGCCAGGAGGTCTCACGGGAGGTTTCCAGAGGACTCCCGAGGCCCACAGAGGGCCCAAGGAGCGCTGACGCGGGTCCTCGAACCTCGCTCCCGCCACCTCTTCTATCACGACCACCACCTCCTTCCTCCCTCTTCGTTCTCCTCACCCCTTCTCGATGTGCTTGTCTCCTCTTCTGCATCCTGTTCAGGATCTTATTATCATTCTTCGTCTCTTCTCCCTCCCAGTGAGGACGAGAAGGTCAGCAGCGAGCACGTGTTCGCGGCGCGCTGCGGGGGGAAGCAGGAGGAGGAGGAGGAGGAGGAGGAAGAGGAGCGGGATCTGGAGGTGGAGGAGGAGGAGGAGGAGGAACAGAGAAAGGGAGGGAGGGAGCGAGGAGGAGAAGAAATGGGAAACTCCTTGAGATGGTGATGGTGTTGTGGTGGTGGTGGTGGTAATAATGATGAGATCAGGATTCGATGGTGAGGACGATGATGTGGTGATGATGACGACGATGATAACGCTGAGGACGACGATTATGATGCTGATGATGCTGATGATGATGGTGATAATGGCGGCGATGATGAGGCTTATGATGGTGATCATGTTTGCGATGGATATGGCGATGGCGATGAAGGTGACGAGTGGGAGGGGTGGTGCATATATGATTCGTTGGTCCAGAGTCATCGAATACCGAACGACTCGATTGTATCGAAAAAGCCAGCCCTATCGACGGCCAGTATTAGGGTTGGTGATCACAGGGGATGTTTCGGTCGCCCCCTGGTCACGCGGGGAAGCCTTGTGGTTTGCTCTTGTCAAACTCGAGGACTTCCAGTGAATTCCACATGGTGCCCAGGGGGGGCCGGAGGAGGAGGAGGAGGAGGAGGAGAAGGAGGAGGAGGAGGAGGAGGAGGAGGAGGAAGAGGAGGAGGAGGAGGTGTGGTCCACTGGAGGCAACATGGATTCCAAGGGATTCTTGAGCGTTCCCCTCTCTCGACGCGGCGTTGGGCGACGCGATGGGGCAGAGGCCGACGTGCTGATGGAGCTATGGTGCGTTCGGCTCGCCGCCACGTGGTGCCAGTCGAAGGTTGCGCTCTCGCGGTCCGCGCGCGGCCCCGGAGACTCTGCGTCGAAGGGCGCGGCGACGCCGCTTCGCCGCCTCGCGGAGGCGCACTTCCCATGGTAAGTTCGAGCAAAGCAAGGCGCGCTGAGAAATTCGCGCGCAGGACCTGACATGCTTGCGCCACGGTAGCGCCATTGAAATTGCATCTGTACTCTAAGAGGAACCAGTGGGAAGCAGTGGGCATTACGGCTGATCAGTCGGAATTGGTGGGGATCTATAGGATCGCTGGGAAGCCGTACGAATCAATGGGGAGCAGGAGAATTAAATCAGGACCAGGTGGAACCAGTCGGAATCCAAAATGATCAGCGTGAGTCACTCCGGGCCATTGCTGACTCTGCAGGACTCACATGGGATCAAAACAACCCAAGTTGAATCAGCAGGAGTCAAGTGGAATCAACAAGAATCAATCGGACTCGATTGGGATCATTCGGAATTCCTAGGGATCCATGAACCAATCAGAACCAGTTGAAATCAATGTGGATCGATCGGGGTCAGTAGGAACCAATATGAATCAACTAGGAACCAATATGAATCAACAGGGTGCCATCGGAAACGTTAAGAACAATTTGGACTCAGAAGGAACCAGTCGAAATCATTCGTACCAGCTAGGATCAACAGGGATACGTTTGAATAACTAGGAGCCAACAAGAATTAGTCGGAGTCAGTTGGATTCAATAAGGACACAGAGGAGGCAATTAGACATCAAGCGGGATCAATCGGGACCAGTCAGAGTTAGCAAAACCTAGAAACAAGCGGGATCGATAGGAATCGATCAGAACTTGGTAGGGACCAATCGGAATCATTCGGAACCGATGGGGATTAATGCGTACCAGTAGGAATCGCCAGGGACCAACAAGAATCAATCGGCCTCAGCTGGAACCATGCAGAATCTGCAGGAATCGATACGAGCCAACTGAGAGCACTACGAATTCGCATTGTTTCAAATAGGTAAGTAATCGACTAGATGCAATAGAACTCAGTCGGGATCGATCGGAGTGAGTCGGCGTCCACAGAAATAATCAAGAATCAATAGGCACCAATCGGAATCAGTAAGGAGTGACAGGAACCGATCAGAGTTATTAGGAGCCACTCGGAATTATTGCGGTTCAATGACAGTCGTTGGGGACCAATTGGAAGCAATCGGAATCATGGGGAACCAGTAAGAATCAGCAGGAGTCAGGCGGAACCAGTGGGACTCGAGAAGATTCACTAGGTACCAGCAGGGAAGCAATTAGAACAAACCGAAATTCATCGGCAATCAGATGCTTTTCTTGTGCCGGGCTTGAGCCCGAACCCAGGCCCGAGCCCGCCCTTACCTTCATTCACTTTCTTTCTACCGCGTAATTCGATGACGCTCGACCCTACTAGCACGAGAGTAGGCATAACATGATTTCTAGTAGCAGTAGTCGCCGTAGTCGTTGTAGTATAATTATTATTTCATTATTATTATTATTAGTAGTAGTAGTAGTCGTAGTCGTAGTCGTAGTCGTAGTCGTAGTCGTAGTGGCAGGGCTAGTGGTCGTAGTAG
>CAUYUJ010017346.1:178726-239252 GCA_963575745.1 Prorocentrum cordatum | reverse complement strand
GAGGAGGAGGAGGAGGAGAAGGAGGAGGAGGGAGAGGAGGTGAAGGAGGTGGAAAAGACGAGGAATATGAGGAGGAGGAGGAGGAAGAGGAGGGAAGAAGCCAAAAAATGTTAGGCTTCGGTCGGGCCTGTCCTCCCTACAGGAGGTTTTCGACGAAAAATAAGAAAAATACCCCCAAGATAATCAAAAAATAATCCAAACATAGTCTGGGGACTCTTTGTTGCATATTGTTTGACCATCGTGTGGTCTGTTTGAGGTATTTTCTATTTTTCGTCCAAAATCCCCCTGTAGGGGGACAGACCCGACTTAATGTTAGGCCACAGCTTTCAGCAGCAGGCGTCCAGATGCTTGCCACGAGGTGTGAAGGCGCCCCGTGCTAGTGCAAACAGCTCTCGTGCCGCTGGCGATGCGATGCAATGAAATGCCCGTTCTGGGGAAGTGGTCTGAATCCCCAGGGATCCAACTTCTGAGGGAAGCATGACGTCGGGGAGCTGAGGAGGAGCATGGAGGATCGAGCATCGAGGATTTCGGACGGCTTCGGCTCTCTTGGGGCCTCCTGGGGCCTCCTTGCCGCCACCGCTAAGTCCGCCTCTAGAGGAAGAAGCAAATGCACAAACATAACCTCCCTGGGCTCCACGCGGATTGCTTGGATCGGCGCTGGTGCCTCCCTCCCTGACGCGCGCAGCGCACCAGGGGCGGCGCCAGGGGAGCAGCCGCCAGGGGGGCCCAGCGCCGATCCAGGAAATCCGGGCGGATCTCCGAAAGTGTACTCTGGGTTTCTGAATAAGCGTGGGGGGTACGGCAGGTCCGTGTCGTGCCGACTTCGGCGTTGGTTTCTGACACCGCGCTGGATCGTTCAACCTTGAACGATCGGCCGCTGCCGCAACGTCCGATCGTTCAACATCGACCGATTCTGGGTCGCCCGCGGCGTTCAACCTTGAACGCCCGCGCTGGGGTCGCCGCTGGTCGACACGACGCAAACCTACCGTACCTCCCCGACGGGGGTCAACCTCGCCTCGTCGTCGCGCCGTCACGGGGGTCGGAGCGCCTTCGGAGCGCGGCGGCTGCCCGCGACGGGGGGTCGATGTGGGGCCGTCGGCGGGAGTGACGCCCCCCCGACGCTTTTGAAGAGACTCGGCGTATGCTTACGCAGCGGTTTCCCCCTTCGAGATTTCGAACGCCTTCGGCTCTTCTGGGGCCTCCTGGGGCCTCCTCGCCGCCACGGCTGGATCCGCAGCGAAACCCTGACTGGAGATCGCACTCCACGGCAGGTGCGGGCGCCGGCGTCGCAGCGGAAACGGCCAGACCGCCTGCGGCTCCAGAAACAAAAGGGTGGGCCCGTTTTCCACCGCCACCACCACAAGCAGGAGGGGGAGGGGGTCCTCCTCCTTCTCCTCCTCCTCCTCCTCCTCCTCCTCCTCCTCCTCCTCCTCCTCTTCTTCCTCTTAGTAGTATGATTAGTAGCATTGTTGTTATCATTATGAGTAATAGTATAATTGTTCGCATTAGTATTATTACTATTATTGCTCTTATTATTTGTAGAAATATTCTTTTTGGTATTAATAGTATCGTTATTATTATTACTATTATTATTAGCATTATTTTTATTTCCTCCTTTCCTCCTCCTCCTCCTCCTCCTCCTCCTCCTCCTCCTCCTCCCCCTCCTCCCTCCCTCCCGGCTCTCCTCCCTCCTCCTCCTCCTCCCTCCTCCTCCTCTCCTCCTCCTCCTCCTCCTCCTCCCCCTCCTCACCCCTCCTCCTCCTCCTTCCCCCCTCCAACTTGTGGTGGTGGTGGAAAACAGGCCCATCACGAAAGCTCCCCGGACGGCTTTCGGCACCTCTGGCTCACTCCACTCCACAGAGGTCGGGGATCTTCTGACCCAGGTCAATCCAAACCCGAGTCAGCAGGAAACCAACAAACTGAAATGCAGGAACAAAAAAACTGCAACGCAGGTTTTCGCAAACCCGGGTCAGCCAATATGCGCGGCCGCCTCGCGGCCACGAGCGGCTCGCTAACCCGGGTCAGCCAGAGGGGGTCTTCGCAGGATCCTGAAAGATCTGGCGCTCTGGCTGACCCCCGTTTGCAGTGACCCTCGTCTCAAGGCTCCCGAAGAGGGCTCGGGGCGACAAGCCGACCCCCAGGGGAAGGGGGCTGCTGAGAGAGAAAGCTGCGGGGGCCGGCGGCTCGAAAAAAGCTTGAGTCAGTCTTCGGAGGCCTGGGCGCCCTCCTCCTCCTCCTCCTCCTCCTCCTCCTCCTCCTCCTCCTCCTCCTCCTCCTCCCCTCCTCCTCCTCCTCCTCCCCCTCCTCCTCCTCCTCCTCCTCCGCCTCCTCTTCCTCCTCCTCCGCTCCTCCTCTCCTCCTCCTCCTCCTCCTCCTCCTCCTCCTCCTCCTCCTCCTCCTCCCTCCTCCTCCTCCTCCTCCTCCTCCTCCTCCTCCTCCTCTCCTCCTCCTCCTCCTCCTCCTCCTCCTCCTTCCATTACTCTCCCTCCTACTTCTCCTCCACCTCCTCATCATCATGTGTCCTCCTCCACCTTTCTCCTCCTTCCATCCTCCTCCCCCTGCTTCGTCTTATCATTATAATAAACCTGCTCATGCGTATTACCATTATGGTCATTAACACTTTCATGATTGCTCGAATGACTGATAGTAGTATTACGCTTATTAGCATTAGTCGTCTTGTGAACAATAATATTCGTGTAATTCGTAGCATGGCTACTAGTATCAAAACTGTTCAGATGATTTCGTGAAATTATCATGCGTAGTTTGGTTGTGATTCGTTTGCCTATTCTTAGTTCCATTCCTGGTAGGTTTAGTCTTATCCTTCTACTTCTCAGTGAGTGTTCTTACGATTATTGTCATCAGTCGCCTCACTCTGCTTACATTCGTACTAGTATTCTCCCTACTAGTATTACCGTTCTTCCCCCGCCCGTCCCCATCTGGAGCAAGGCAGGGCTGCGCGCGGCCGGCGGGCGATGCCAAAGGCGCCTCCCCCTGTCAAACAGCCCCGGGAAGAGGATCGCCAGGGCGGGGATCATCGTCACCTCGACGGGTGCAGTCGGGAGAGCGAGGAGGGCGAGAGCCGGGATCCACGAGCCGGGAGGAGAAACGAACCGTCAACAGGATGAGGAGGAGGAGGAAGAGGATGAGGACGAGGAGGAGGAGGAAGAGGAGGAGGAGGAGAGAGGGACTGACTACCTACCAGACCACCCCAACCCAACCCAAGGCCCGAATCTCGGGCTGGGGGGGGGGTACGGGTTCCATAGGCATTTTCTCAGCGCTCCGCGAACCCCACCCCCACCAGAAGTGGAGGGCAGACTGAGAAGCCCTCGGGTTGGGCTGGGGTGGTTTGGTAGGTAGTCAGTCCCTCTCTCCTCCTCCTCCTCCTCATCATCCCCTTCCTCCTCCACCTCCTCCTCATCCTCATCCTGATCCTCATCCTCATCCTCATCCTCATCCTCATCCTCATCAGCATCCGCATCAGCATCATCATCATCATCATCATCATCATCATCATCATCATCATCATCATCATCAACCATCATCATCATCATCATCATCATCATCATCATCATCATCATCCATCATCAGCATCATCATCATCATTCAACATCATCATCACCATCATCATTCATCATCATCATCAGATCATCATCATCATCATCATCATCCATCATCATCATCATCATCATCATCATCTCATCATCATCATCATCATCATCATCGATCATCATCATCATCATCATCATCATCAGCATCATCATCATCATCATCATCATCATCATCATCATCATCATCATCCTCATCCTCATCCTCATCCTCATCATCATCATCCTCATGCTCATCCTGATCCTCCTCTTCCTCATCCTCTTCCTCCGCCTCATCGTCCTCCTCCTCCTCCTCCTCCTCCTCCTCCTCCTCCTCCTCCTCCTCCTCCTCCTGCTGGCGGTTCGTTTCTCCTGAGGCTGGCAAACTGCAGCCCTCGGGTTGGGTTTTGGGGTGGCTTGGTGGGTGGTGAGGGACCTGCAGAGGCACGGGGAACGAGGCCCCCCTGCTGGAAGGAGCGCTGGAGGAGGAGGAGGAGGAGGAGGAGGAGGAGGAGGAGGAGGAGCAGGACAGGATAGGGAGGCGAGGAGGAGGAGGAGGGGGAGGAGGAGGAGGAGGAGGGAGGAGGGGAGGAGAGGAGGAGAGGAGGAGGAGGAGGAGGGGAGGAGGAGGAGAGGAGGAGCGGGAGGAGAGGAGGAGAGGAGGGAGGAGGGGAGGAGGAGGGAGAGGGGGAGGAGGGGGAGGAGGAGGAGGGGGAGGAGGAGGAGCAGGAGGAGAGGAGGAGGGAGGAGGAGGAGGAGGAGGAGGAGGAGGAGGAGGGGGAGGAGGGGAGGAGGGAGCAGGAGGAGTGAGTGAGGGTCACCGAGCGAGCGAGAGGGCCAAGCATCCTGAAGGACGCGTGGGCGGGCAAGGACACTCACGGTTCCCGCCGCAAGTCGCTGTGACCAACTGAGCGCATTACGAGAGGATTCCTAGTGTAGAGGATTGCAACGGCGACGACGACGACGACGACGACGACGACGACGACGACGACGACGACGACGACGAGCCAGGAGGACAAACGAACCATCAACAGGGGGACCTGAAGAGGCACGGGGGACAAGGCAAAGGCACCGACCGATCCAGAAACGAGCACCGCAATACCCGACCGATCATGGTGTTCATTGGCCGTGATGACTGCTTGCGCGGTGGCATGTTACGGCCTGCGAGGAGTGAGGCCTGGACCCTTCCTCGGCTTTTCGGTTCCACGTGTGCCTGATTCTGGAGGCCTGGAAATGGGCACCAACACCAACACAGGGGGTTGCCTCCACAGGGGGAAGGTGATCCTAGATCTCGGTGTCGGTGGCAATACTTCGGCCACCCTGGAAGCCAGAACATCACCACCGTCACCGAGATCGGGATCCTCTTCCCTCGGTGGAGGCACACCGCCGAAATTGGTGTTGGTGTCACCCTCTGGGCCTGCGATGATACGACGCGAATCAGAAGAGCATGCCTGGGTTCACGCAAGGCCGGGTGGCTCGCGGCGAGGAGCGGGGCCGAAGGGAGGGCCTCCGATGCCCGCGGGGGCCTGGAATGTGGCAGGAGAGCCCAGAATCGGATCGACAAGTCGGATCGGCAGTCGAAATGAATCGGATCGGCGGAAATCGGCAGCCGAATCGGGAAAAGTCGAATCGGCTGAAATTGGCAGGCTAGTATGCCTCCAATAAGAAGTCGGAACCCAAATCGGAATCCCAAGTCGAATCGAATCGGAATCGGAAGCCATCGAAGTCGAATCGAATCGAATCGGAGGAATCGAAACGAGCCCTGATGTGGGGAGAGGCAGGGCGGGAGCGTGAGCAGGGGAGGAGGGCAGAGGGCGGACAGACTGCAGAAGCACAAACCCTCGGAGGTCCGAGAGTTTGCGTTTCTGCAGTTACGTCTTCTTCTTCTTCTTCTTCTTCTTCTTCGTCTTCCGACGAGAGTGCGGGGGAGGAGGGGGACGAGGGGCGGGAGGGGGAGGAGGTGCGGGAGGAGGGGGAGGCGGGGGAGGGAGAAGAGGGGTGTATCGGGAGCGGGGGGCTGGGTAGGAGCGGCGAGAGCGAGCCGGACACAGGCGTGGTACCCCCCGCAACTGCCTGCTGCAGGCGGCGCGCCAGGGGCGGGGAGGGGGGGCGCGACGATGGGCATGGCGCGAGGCGTGACCCCAACGTATCACGATATCCCTAGGTCGGGCATGTCCCCCCACAGGCGGACTTCGGAGGAAAACAAGAAAAACGCAAAACATTCTCAAAAATAGCCAAAACTACTCCAGAAATCGTCCTCCGACTAATTTTTGTGCTATTTTTGAATGTTCCGCATCCGCGCCCTCGCGGTCGGGACTCCGGGGCGCCCTCCCGCGGAAAAGCGCGGTCGCGCGAGGAAGCTCCGCGCGCGGCGTCCGCGGAACAGCGCCCCGTAGCCGGGGGGGTAGCGGCACCCCAGTCGGCGGTGGACAAACCTCCCGCGAGGAGACGCCCCATTGATACGGTCCTCCACAGGGACGCCAGTCGCGTTCCACTACTCGCAAGATAACTACTCGCAACTCGCAAGTGGCCTGGATACGACGCGGGGAAATTGCGATAAATCACATCACAGCCGACATATATTCGGCGGTGGACAAACCTCCCTTTAGTAAACCTCCCCTTAATGAAGACGGCCTGGGGCCGAAACCGACGGACCTGGACCCGCAAAAGTGACGGCTGCGACGCCCTCTCGCGAACCGAAAACGGCAAACTCCTCAATCGACGTGTCAGGGTAGGAGGTCTATCCACCCCCGACCCAGGGCCCGGCCCGCGAGGCTGCGGATACGGATATGCTTTTCGCCCACGAACGCAGGCTGGCTCGAGAGACCAGAACGCTAACATGAAACAATCACCTCGTGACGTACCCAACCCTTTTCCAACCCGAGATGGCATCCAAGATGCCTCCAAGACGCATCCAAGCCTGCCAAGACGGCCCCAAGGAAGCCCAAGATGGCCGCAAGATGCACTCAAGACGGCCCAAAATTCACCCAAGACGACCCAAAATGGACCAATACGGCCCCAGAGGCCTCCAAGAGGCCTCCAAGACGGCCGAAAAGACCTCCAAAAGGTCCTCCAGGAGGGCCCAGAGAGGCCAAAATCCGCTGCAGTCGATTTCGGGGGGTCCACTGGGGACCGCCCGAACGCATTACAAGGGGAAAGAGAGCTCCAAACCAGGCCAAGAGGGTACCAAGAAGCCCTTCGGACGGTCCAAGAGAGCCACAAGCCGCCGAAGATCAATCCAAAACGCCCACGCTGGCCTCCAGACGGCCCAAGAGACCCCCCAGACGCCCCAAGAAGCCCTCAGGAGGCGTCCCAAGACGGCCTCAAAGAGCAAGAATCGCTCCATTCCCATAGGAAAACATGCATTTTTAGCACATTCGCCTCTTGCACGTTCACAAGAACGTCCAAGACAGCCCAAGAAGCCTCCTGGATCGCCCCAAGACTGCCCAAGAGGCCCCCAAGGGGGGCTCCCAGACGACCCAAGAGGGCTCCAAGGCCGCTCAAGAAGCCCCCAAGACGGCCCAGGGGGGCTCCAGAACATCTTCAAGAGGAAGCCCAGTGGGGGAACCCGAACGAACATCTCGAGCCTTCGACCCCAAACCGCCCCCCAGCTGCCCCAAGAAGCCCCCAGCAGGCTCCCAGGGAGCTCCGAGAGGCCCGAAACAAGCTTCCAAGAGGCCTCCAGGAGGCTCCCAAGCGGTTCAAAAACTGCTTCCCAAACACCCCTGAGACGCCTCCCACGAGACCCCGTCTGTCATCCGCGTGGCCTCAGACCTGCAGCCCAGGCACGGTGGCGGGATGTGCCGAAGGCCATTCGATAATCAATATGATCGACCCACGAACCCGGGAAGGAATATAGAAATGTATGGCATGGCAACGCTTCCAAGACACCTGATTGGAAGACGGGCAAATGCAAAGCTGAATGTATCGATTTTGATGTACCGTACCGAGGGCTGTCCTGTGCTGCGCCGTGCTGAATTGCGATGTGCCATGCCGCGATTGTGCTCTATAGCGTTGTGGATCGAGTCCTCCTTTGCATCCGAGTCCTGACCGAACTGATCTGGATCTTAAGCTCGAGATGCCTGGGCACATAGTAACTGCCACAGAGCTAATTGACAGGGGGACATGCCAGGAGGACGCACCGCGGAACGTCCCAAGGAACGTCCCAAAGGACGCGCCAGGCGACGTGCCAGGGGACGTGCCATGGGGACGCACCGCGGGACGTGCCAAGGGGACGCGCTACGGAACGTGCCAATGGACGTGCCACGGGACGTGCCAGGGGACTCGCCGAGCGACGTGCTAGGAGGACTCGCAGCGGGACGCGCCACGGGACGCGCCACGGGACGCGCCACGGGACTCGCCACGAGACGCGCCACGGGATGCGCCACGGGAACGTGCCAGGTTGCAATGCTGAGTGTATCCATCTTGATGTACCGTGCCGAGGGCTGTGCTGTTGCGCGCCGTGCTGAATTGCGATGTGCCATGCCGCGAGTGTGCTCTATAGCGTTGTGGATCGAGTCCTCCTTGGCATCCGAGTCCTGACCGAACTGATCTGGATCTTAAGCTCGAGCTGCCTGGGCAAATAGTAGCTGCCCCAGAGCTAATTGACAGGGGGGCATGCCAGGAGGACGCGCCGCGGAACGTCCCAAGGGACGCGCCAGGCGACGTGCCAGGGGACGTACCATGGGGACGCACCGTGGGACGTGCCAATGGGACACGCTACAGAACGTGCGACCTGGACACGTGAAAACAAGCGTTTCGCTCAAGACATTCTCGACACATCCTCATGCTAGACATCCTCCTGGGCAACCTGGACACGTGCAAACAAGCGTCTCGCTCGTGACATCCTCAACAAATCCTCATGCTAGACATCTGCCTGGGCAACCTGGACGCGTGAAACCAAACGTCTCGCTCGAGACATCCTCAAGACCTGAGCACGTGAAAACAAGCATTTCACTTGAGAGATCCTCTGAATTCTGGTCCCCAAGAGAGGACAAACTACAACACAAAACAAGCGTTTCGCTCGAGACATCCTCAACAAGTTCTGCAACACAAGCGTTTCGCTCGGGACTTCCTCGAATTTTAATTCGCCGGCCCTCTTCGACCTCGTCATTTATTGCGAAAGAACTTCGCCAGCCCTCTTCGAACTTGGCACCGGGGACAGGTTCACCAACTAAAGGAAAAACCCTGAGCCTAAGCCCTTTCTGGGAACAACGCTCGAGACATCCTGAAAATTTCTGCGCGCAGAGCGCGCCGTCCGTGTCCCAGTCGGGGCTCCAGACTGGGTTTCTCTCTAAGAGTCTGCTAAAAGTGCCCCGCACCCTCGTTTTTACAATGGAAAACGGGGTCCGCGGACCCCGTTATTTATCGAGGATCCGAAATGGAGAGCGCACTTTCCTCGAGCGGGCGCGCGCGAAACGCTCACTTTCCACGCCGAATTGGACTCTACTTCGTTTTAAACATGATCGACCCACGAACCCGGAAAGAAATATAGAAATGTAAGGCATGGCAACGTTTCAAAAACACCTGATTGGGCGACGGGGAAACGCAATGCTGAGTGTATCGATCTTGATGTACCGTACCGAGGACCGAGGGCTGTCCTGTGCTGCGCCGTGCTGAATTGCGATGTGCCGTGCCGCGATTGCGCTCTATAGCGTTGTGGATCGAGTCCTCCTTTGCATCCGAGTCCTGACCGAACTGATCTGGATCTTAAGCTCGAGCTGCCTGGGCACATAGTAGCTGCCCCTGAGCTAATTGACAGGGGGGCATGCCAGGAGGACGCGCCGCGGAACGTCCCAAGGGACGCGCCAGGCGACGTGCCAGGGAACGTGCCATGGGGACACACCGCGGGACGTGCCAAGGGGGACGCGCTACGGAGCGTGCCAATGGACGTGCCACGGGCCGTGCCAAGGGACGCGCCGCGCGACGTGCCAGGAGGACTCGCCACGGGACGCGCCACGGAACGGGCCAGGGAACGTGCCAGGTTGCAATGCTGAGTTTATCGATCTTGATGTACCGTGCCGAGGGCTGTGCTGTGCTGCGCCGTGCTGAATTGCGATGTTCCATGCCGCGATTGTGCTCTACAATGTTGTGGATCGAGTCCTCCCCGGCATCCGAGTCCTGACCGAACTGATCTGGATCTTAAGCTCGAGCTGCCTGGGCACATAGTAGCTGCCCCAGAGCTAATTGACAGGGGAGCATGCCAGGAGGACGCGCCGCGGAACGTCCCAAGGGACGCGCCAGGCGACATGTCAGGGGACGTGCCACGGGGACGCACCGCGGGACGTGCCAAGGGGACGTGCTACAGAACGTGCCAATGGACGTGCCACGGGACGTGCCAGGGAACGCGCCGAGCGACGTGCCAAGGGGACTCGCCACGGGACGCGCCACGGAACGTGCCAGGGAACGTGCCAGGTTGCAATGCTGAGTGTATCGATCTTGATGTACCGTGCCGAGGGCTGTGCTGTGCTGCGCCGTGCTGAATTGCGATGTGCCATGCCGCGATTGTGCTCTACAGTGTTGCGGATCGAGTCCTCCTTTGCATCCGAGTCCTGACCGAACTGATCGTCAAATTACGCTGTGTCCGCGCCCCCAGGGGCAGGATCCATCGTAAATTACACTTTGTCCGCCCCCCCAGGGCCATCACAATTACGCTGCGTCTGCTTTTCCTGGGCCACGATCCCTCGTAAATTACGCTGCGTCCGCTCTCCCTGGGCCACGATCCCTAGTAAACGCTGCGACCGCGCTCCCAGGGCCGCGCTCCCTCGTGAATGACGCAGTGTCCACGCTTTCAAGGCCGCGCTCCCTCGTGAATGACGCGAATTACGCTTGGTTCGCGCCTCTGGGGCCAGGATCCCTCATAAACTACGCTGCGTCCGCGCTCCCAGGGCCAGGATTCTTTGCAAATTACGCGACATCTGCGCTCCCAGGGCCAGGATCCTTTGTAAATAACGGTGCGATCGCACTCCCAGAACCACCTGGGCATCCTGGGGCGCCCAAGCCTTTCAAGCGCTGCAAAACGAACGTTTCGCGCGAGACATCCTCAGAGATTCGGCACGCAGGGTGCGCCATCCTCGAGCGGGCACGCAAAAAGCCAACCTTCCTTCTACAACACAAGCGCGGGACTCGAAACATCCTCGAAATTCCTGAGCGCGGAACGCGCCATCCTCGAATGGGCATGCAAAAAGTCAACATTTACATATTTGTTGCATCCCGGTCGGGGCTCCATACTTCGTTATTTAATATGAATTCTGCCCAAAACGCTCCGCACCCTTTTTTTACGAGGGAAAGCGGGGGTCCGCGGACCCCGTCAAGCAACGAGGATCCGAGATGGGGGGCGCACTTTCCTCGAGCGGGCATGCGCGAAACGCATGTGTTCCACGCCGTATGGGACTTTACCTCGTTATCTATCGCAAATAAATTCGCCGGCCCTCTTCAAGCATGGCACTGGGGACAGGAAACATGATCGACCCACGAACCCAGAAAGGAATATAGAAATGTAAGGCATGGCAACGTTTCAAAGACACTTGATTGGGCGACGGCGACGGGCAAATGCAATGCTGAATGTATCGATCTTGATGTACTGTGCCGACGGCTGCGCTGTGCTAGGCCGTGCTGAACTGCGATGTTCCATGCCGCGATTGTGCTCCGTATAGCGTTGTGGATCGAGTCCTCCCTGGCATCCGAGTCCTGACCGAACTGATCTGGATCTTAAGCTCGAGCTGCCTGAGCAGATGGTAGCTGCCCCAGAACCAATCGACAGAGGGGACATGCCAGGAGTACGCGCCGCGGAAGTTCCCAAGGGACGCGCCAGGCGACGTGCCAGGGGACGTGCCATGGGCACTCACCGCGGGACGTGCCAAGGGGACGCGCTACGGAACGTGCCAATGGACGTGCACCGCGCGACGTGCCAGGGGGACTCGCCACGGGACGCTCCGCGGAACGTGCCAGGCAACATGCCAGGCTGCAATGCTAAGGGTATCGATATTGATGTTCCTTGCCGAGGGCTGTGCTGTGCCTGGGCGACCTGGACACGTGAAAACACGCGTTTCGCTCAAGACGTTCTCAGCACATCCTCATGCTAGACATCCGCCCGCCTGGGCAACCTGGACACGTGCAAACAAGCGTCTCGATCGAGACTTCCTCGACACATCTTCATGCTAGACATCCGCCTGGGCGAGCTGGACACGTGAAAACAAGCCTCTGGTTCGAGACATCCTCAACAAATAGGCATGCTAAACATCTGTCTGGGCAACCTGGAGGCGTGAAACCAAGCGTCTCGCTCGAGACATCATCAAGACCTGGGCACGTGAAAACAAGCATTTCACTTGAGAGATCCTCTGAATTCAGGTCCCCAGGAGAGAACAATATATAACACAAAACAAGCGTTTCGCTCGAGACATCCTCAACAAATTATGAAAAACAAGCGTTTCGCTCGAAACATACTCAAATTTTAATTCGCTGGCCCACCCCGACCTCGATACTTATTGCAAAAAAAATTCGCCGGCCCACCTCAAATCAAACCCGGGGGTGAACCCACTAAAAGAGAACCCTGGGCATCAGCCCTTTCCGGGGAAACCTGGGCGCCAGCCCTTTCCGGGAACATGATCGACCCACGAACCCGGAAAGGAATATAGAAATGTAAGGCATTGCAACATTTCAAAGACACCTGATTGGGCGACGGGCACATGCAATGCTGAATGTATCGATGATGACGTACTGTGCCGAGGGCTGTGCTGTGCTACGCCGTGCTGAACTGCGATGTGCCATGCCGCGATTGTGCTCTATATAGCGTTGTGGATCGAGTCCTCCCTGGCATCCGAGTCCTCACCGAACTGATCTGGAGCGTAAGCTCGAGCTGCCTGAGCAGATGGTAGCTGCCCCAGAACTAATCGACAGAGGGAACATGCCAGGAGGACGCGCCGCGGAACGTCCCAAGGGACGCGCCAGGCGACGTGCCACGTGCATGGGGACGCACCGCGGGACGTGCCAAGGGGACGCGCTACGGAACGTGCCAATGGACGTGCCGAGGGACGTGCCAGGGGACGCGCCGCGCGACGTGCCAGGTGGACTCGCCACGGAACGCGCCAAGGAACGTGCCAAAGTGCATAGTTGAGTGTATCGATCTTGATGTACCGTGCCGACGGCTGTGCTGTGCTGGGCCGTGCTGAACTGCGATGTGCCATGCCGCGATTGTGCTCTATATAGCGTTGTGGATGGAGTCCTCCCTGGCATCCGAGTCCTCACCGAACTGATCTGGATCGTAAGCTCGAGCTGCCTGAGCCGATGGTAGCTGCCCAAGAACTAATCGACAGAGGGAACATGCCAAGAGGACGCGCCGCGGAACGTCCCAAGGGACGCGCCAGGCGACGTGCCAGGGGACGTGCCATGGGCACGCACCGCGGGACGTGCCAAGGGGACGCGCTACGGAACGTGCCAATGGACGTGCACCGCGCGACGTGCCAGGGGGACTCGCCACGGGACGCTCCACGGAACGTGCCAGGCAGCATGCCAGGCTGCAATGCTAAGGGTATCAATATTGATGTACCGTGCCGAGGGCTGTGCCGTGCCTGGGCGACCTGAACACATGAAAACACGCGTTTCGCTCAAGACGTTGTCAACACATCCGCATGCTAGACATCGTCGCTGGGCAACCTGGACACGTGCAAACAGGCGTCTCGCTCGAGACAACCTCAACAAATGCTCATGCTAGACATCCGCCTGGGCGACCTGGGCACGTGAAAACAAGCCTCTGGTTCGAGACATCCTCAACAAATCCTCATGCTAGACATCTGTCTGGGCTACCTGGAGGCGTCTCGCTCGAGACATCCTCAAGACCTGGGCACGTGAAAACAAGCAATCCACTTGAGAGATCCTCAGAATTGAGGTCCCCAGGAGAGGACAACCTATAACACAAAACCAGCGTTTCGCTCGAGACATCCTCAACAAATTATGAAAAACAAGCGTTTCGCTCGAGACATCCTCAAATTTTAATTCGCCGGCCCTACGCGACCTCGTTATTTATCGCAAAATAATTTCGCCGGCCCAAGTCGCAGGGGGGCCGGGGGGTTAACCTACTAAAAGAGAACCCTGGGCCCGCGCCCTTTCCGGGAAAAAAGCTCTAAACAGCATGTAAATGGTGCCGAAAAGGCCCTCAGGAGCAACACACAACAACCGCAAGTCCCTAAAGGGGTCGGCGGTGTGGCGTAAGCCTACGAATCATAAATGTTCCTCAGGTGTTGGAAAGATTGTTGCATTTGCTTCTTTTCGGCCTTCCGACGAGCCAAGACGGGCCGAAGAGGCCCCCAAGATGGCAACAAAGGCCTCCAAGGTGACCCCACCACGGTCCCAGGGGCCCCCAAGACGGCCTCAAGAGGGCCTGAAGACGACCCAAGAGGCCTCCAAGACGCCCAAGATGGCCTCCAAGACGGCCCTGAAGCGCCCCAAGAGGGCCTCGAGTCGGTTCAGAGAGGCATCCAAGACGGCTTCCGACAGGGTCAGAGTGGCCAGGAACGCCCTAAGACGGCCCAAGAGGACCCCAAGACACCCAAGATGGCCTCCGAGACAGCCCTGAAGCGCCCCAAGAGGGCCTCAAGTCGGTTCAGAGAGGCATCCAAAACGGCTTCCGACAGGGTCTTACTGGCCAGGAACGCACTAAGACGGCCCAAGAGGCCCCCAAGAAGCCCCAAAAGGCCCCCAAGGAACCAAGGAGGCTTCCAAGAGGCCTCCAAAAGGCCCGCAGGAAGCTCACTGGAGGCCCCAAGTGTCCTCCTCCTCCTCCTCCTCCTCCTCCTCCTCCTCCTCCTCCTCCTCCTCCTCCTCCTCTTCCTCCTCATCCTCCTCCTCATCATCCGCCTCCTCCGCCTCCGCCTCCACCTCCGCCTCCACCTCCGCCTCCGCCTCCGCCTCCGCCTCCGCCTCCGCCTCCTCCCGCCTCCACCTCCGCCTCCGCCTCCGCCTCCGCTCCTTCTTTCTCCCCCGCGTATTCCCCGAATGGTTTCCACAACGGCTGGGGGAACGCATGGTCCAATAGCTCGGCAGAGCTCTGGCCACAACGCTCGGTCACATAGGCGATTCAAAAGGGCAGCCGATTCGCCGTGATCGGGGCAGCGCGTTGCACGATGCACTGGCTAACGAGGCAGTGGAAGTCAGGCCGCAGTGATACCTCTCGGTGTCGTTCTGCCTTACACCCGACTCGCCCCGAGGTGGCCCTGGGGGATGGTCGCCCTCCGACTGACTACCTAACAGACCACCCCAACCCAACCCGAAGACCCGAATTTCGGGTTGGGGGGGGTACGGGTTCCATATGTGTTTTCTCGATGTTTCCCGACCCCCCCCCCACTGGAAATCGAGGGTAAATCTGAGCCTTCGGGTTGGGTTGGGGTGGTTTGGTGCCGATGGGCGGGCCACCTCCGGGAGGGCGGCGGTGATTCGCCGTCGGCGCCTTCGGCACCGGCACGGCTGCTCCCCGGGGGTGCGCTCTGGTCCGGCCTTCGAGGCGACTGCGGCCGTGGCGGCGCGAGGGCCTCTCCCAGGAGGCCCAGAGAGGTGAACACGAGGCAAAGGTGGCGGCATCGGTGGCAACCATGAGGGCCAGGAGGAGGAGGAGGAGGAGCATGAGGAGGAGGAGGAGGAGGAGGAGGAGGAGGAGGAGGAGGAGCAGGAGGAGGAGGAGGAGGAGGGGGGGAGGAGGAGGAGCAGCAGGAGCAGCAGGAGGTTGAGGAGGGGGGGGAGGAGGAGGGCTCCGAGGGCTCTGATGATGCGGACCCGCTCCAGAGTCCCTGCCGCACAGGGCGGGCGACCCTGCGCGTCCCGAGGGTGTCAGCACCAGCCCGGGACGGAGCGAGGAGCGGAGGAGGACGAGGAGGAGGGCGAGGACGAGGAGGACGAGGAGGAGGGCGAGGACGAGGAGGAGGGCGAGGACGAGGAGGACGAAGAGGGCGAGGACGAGGAGGACGAGAACGACGACGACGGCGAGGACGAGGACGGAAAGAAGCAGAAGGCGGCCGACTGAACACCCCTCGGGGCCGGGGCTGTGCGCCGCTCCCGCCCGGCCGCGCGACGCGCCCAGCCCGGCTGACGCTGTAGAACGCGGCCGCTGCGCATCCGACCATGCACCTCGGAGGTGCCCCAAGGGGGGGAGGGGGGGGGAGGGGGGAGAAGGAGGAGGAGGAGAAGGAGGAGGAGGAGGAGGAGGAGGAGGAGGAGGCTCGAAGCTTGCCCAACACACACGATGAGGAGTAGGAGGAAGAGGAACGGGAGGAGGAGGAGAAGCAGGAGGAGGAGGAGGAGGAGGAGGAGGAGGGGTAGGAGGAGGACACAGAGGAGGAGGACGAAGAGGAGGAGGAGGAGGAGGAGGAGGAGGAGGAGAAGGGGGAGGAGGAGGACGACGACGACGACGACGATGACGACGATGACCCCGAGATCTGAGCGTCGCGACTGTTTTCGCAGCGGGCGAGCTGTCCTATTTCGGGCCACAGGGGGCCCTCACGGATCGATCCTGATCATGGGGGCCAGGGTTCTGGACGAGTTCCCTTCCGATGTTGCATTTTTTCGTGACGACGGATCTCCCGAGAGATAGACGGGAAGGAGAAGGAGGAGAAGGAGGAGGAGGAAGATGAGGAGGAGGAGAAAGAACTCACAAATGAGATATGTAATGAAACTGTATGTTGCCTTCGTAAGCTACCGACTCTAATACGCGTTTAAAACGGGCACGGGTGCAACGCCGGCTACCTGGGTCCAAATGGCAGCGGCATAAGGGAAACACTTCTGGCAGGATCCAGGGCAAGCACTAAAGAACACTGTGTTCGAGCCTGGCGTTCGAGCGAATATGCTGTGCCTCGTCGACAGCCGGGTGCAAACCATCCAGACCACCTCCGAGACTCAGCTAACGACTTGTACAAAACTTGCCGGCGCAAGCTGACAGGGCGCTGACAGCAAACGATTAACCAAAGCACCGAGCAACCACTTGCGCGCCTCACTCTACTCGTCTGCTGACCCAAGGACATCGTTTCCAGACGCAACCCGAATACCTGCACGCCTTTTCTCGGCCATCTCCAAGGCCGTGGACTGCGATGGCAAATTCATCGCACGCCCGGGCCACCTTCGCATGTAGCCGACATGTCTGTAATGGTGATGGTGGACGACACGTTGAGTTAACCAGGCTGGTCGTCCACATCTCTGGTGAGACTGCTGACTTGGGAGCTGGGAGTGGACTTGTCGTGCTCCTCGCTCAACTTGACCGCGTTGCGTTCGTAGCTGAGCTGGCCACTCATGATGTCCAAAACCAATTCCCGGCCGAAGCTTTCCTAAGTCATAGGGTCGGCCCTCATGTCGCGGGCGTCGCACCACATCACATCATCGATTTGCTCGGTGCAGAACTGACCTGATAACCACCGCAAATGCCCAACCATGCCGTTCTTCTGCGGGGGTCGAACAAGAAAGATCCATGGCCAGGGCCGAAAAGACGGACATGCAGTCCACGACCAGCGTTGCAGGCACTGCACATCCCCCCCTCTCTCCTCAGCCCCCCGATCTCCTCATGAGAGGCCCGCCCACTGATCATCTCGTGAATCGCGAGGGGGTGCGCCTGCAAGCCGTCTGCTGCTCCGCACGCCGCGAGCAGCTCCGAGCCGAATGGTGATCTGCACACGAGCTTGTGCGATCGGCCCACGGCGTCGAGCAAGTGGCACACCTCCCCGCCGTTGCGGCGGCACTGACCCAATCGCATGCACACGGTTCCTCGGTTCCTCTCATGCCGCATTCTGCCCCGTCGCTGCGCGCGCAGAGTTGGCCAACGCATTTCGTCGAGGGCAATGCGACGCGCCCCATTGACCTCACGCATGGCCAAGACAACGGAGTCGAGATCCATCACGCGGCGGATGAGCAGTTCCTTCTTCACCATCTGCAGCGCAACAATGTACTCGGCGACGCGGCGCTGGGCGAGCGACGCGTATGCCGCTGCTCCCAGGAGGGAGACAAAGCGGTCTGGAAGTTAACCTCCTGCCGGCTCGCTGGCATTCTCCGGGACCATGTCGACGCGCCTGATCGGCATCAGTGCGTCGACAACGATCTACCCCCGATACTAAACCCTGAGGAAAAATCAAATTCGGGGCCCAGAGGGGGGGGGGCACACGCCTTCCCCCGCAGATCGCAGCATAACAGGCGTCGAGGAGGAGGATGGGGATGCCGATGATGACGATGATCATGAGTTCGAGATCCTGGGCCCGCGCACTTGCAGACCCTCGCCCGCACTCTGCACGTCCTAAAGCTGGCCCGCGCTCTCGAGATCCTTGGCGCCCATCGCCAGGAAGCCTCTGCGATCATAGGGTTCGGCCTTGCCGCTCCCATCCCCCGACCAGACCTGCATTGGCCGGGGATAAAAAAACTCCCAGAGGTCAAAGGGGGGAGGGGGGGGGGGAGAGGGGGGAGGGGGGGGGGGGGGGGGGGGGGGGGGGGGGGGGGGGCATTTTCCGGGGGGCGGGGCCATACCCGCCCTGGTCGAGCGCAACGGCGCCGTCGGAATTGCGGCGCTGGTGCACCCCGCAGTTGGTGAAGTCGTCGCAGACCCCCTTCTTCTTGCCGACGACGCTCTTGACGTGGCCGATCAGCCAGTCAACGAGCTCCTCGCGCCCAGCAATCTTCAGACCGACAAAATGTTTGGACAGCATGAACCCAGACTTTGAGTCGCCAGCACCGGGCATCTCGCGCTGGGCCTCGAGCCCCAGGCCACACCTGCTAGGCTTGGCGCCGCAGTCTGGCGAGCGCGCGACCTGGGCGAGATTCATGGAGAATGCTCGGGGCGCCCCCTTGCATGCCGCACTCGACTCGATGCAGCGCAGGCACTCGGTCCGCTCGTCGAAAGAGTCGCAGCCCGGCACCTGCCTGAGGACGGCTGCGCTGCCGGGCGGCAGGGCGAAGTTCACCTCGCGCCCGCGCGACACCTTGCTCCTGCATCTCGGCATAGGTCACGCCCGGCAGGAAGGCCTTCTCGACGCCCACAGCGACGCAGACCGTAAACCCAGTCTGGGCGACGCGCCGCCTCCGAGGACAGCTGCGCAGTGACGCACGCGTCGCTGCCCCCACGACCGTCTCCATGTCCAGCGCCCATGTCGCGGAAGCCCCTGAAGGCCATGCAGCACTGGATGGTCCTCGCAGTCTTGCCGTCGGGCCCCTTCTGGTGCCTCCGCATGAAGACGCGCCGGGAGCCCGCGACGCTCCCAGCGCCCATGCGCGGTCGCCTCTCGAAACACGAGTACTTGACCCGAATGGTGAGCTCCTCGAGGATGGCTGCTGCCACTTCCTTCGACAGCCTGGACACTTCCTCCTTGGCCATGAGGTCGGCGTCGCGCTTGATGACGGCAGTCTCGCACATGTTAAGCACGGCTGTCCAGGAATCGCCAGCAACATGGCTGCCCGAAGTTTCCTCGTTGAGGCCCAGGAATGCTTTGCGCGCCAATTAGTCGAGGCACAACTCCACGCATTCCTCCTTCGTACTCCTCCTCTGGCGCGGCGCAGTCGTCCGGGGCGGCACCGCGCCAGTAGTTGTGGCACTGCGCGTAAATGCCCCGACGCTGGCGCTGCGTCTCGAGGCGCAGGGGCAGCTCGCGTGGTAGGCGGCCCAAGTCCAGCCGCGGCGTGCTCGACAGCTGCGTAGAGCATCTGCCGGCTGTCGTCGCTCTCCAGCTCCTTCAGCTCCTGGGCCAGATCATCCGCCCCTTCGGTTTCACGCCAAGCTGCCAGCATCACCTGCTAGATGTGGCCAGAGAAGTCGGCGCCAGTCTCCTCTGGCATAGCCGAGAGTGCTGATGGGGATCCTCCCTCAGCGGTGCTGCCAGCGTCCTCTGGAACGTCGGTGACATAGCCATCGAGCGCTCTATCTGGATCTTGTCCAGCGTCTGCTGCCATCAGCGTATCGTCACCTCAACTGGGTGATGCGAGCTTCCTTCTACTGCTCGCAGACAAACAAGCACACGGGCGCCGAACCAGACGCCGTCGACGTGAATCTGCTGAATATCACCTGTATTCTGAGGGGCCACCAGATAACTAGGCAGGCTGTGGACGCATCCGGGCCAATCGCCCACTGGCCGCGCAGCAGACGCATGGCACGGACGTCTGGTAGCTTGATGGACCCACGAACCCGGAAAGGGATATAGACATGCGCAGCATGGCCACGTTTTCACGATACCCAACTGGGCGACAATTCACGAAACATCCCACGAGACACCCCGCGAAACATCCCACGAGACACCTCACGAAACATTCCACGAGACACCTCACGAAACATTCCACGAGAAGCCCCGTGAAACATTCCACGAGACACCCCACGAACAGGCAACCACCCAACCAGACACCCCACGAAACATTCCACGGGGGTGCGACTGGGTGTGGTCGTGCTGGGGTGTGGTCGTGCTGGGGAGTGGTCGTGCTGGGGTGTGGTCGTGCTGGGGGGTGGTCGTGCTGGGGGGTGGTCGTGCTGGGGTTTGGTCGTGCTGGGGGGGTGGTCGTGCTGAGACGTGGTCGTGCTGGGGCGTGGTCGTGCTGGAGCGTGGTCGTGCTGGGGTGTGGTCGTGCTGTGGTGAGGTCGTGCTGGGGTGGGGTCGTGCTGGGGTGTGGTCGTGCTGGGGTGTGGTAGTGCTGGGGTGGGGTCGTGCTGGGGTGGGGTTGTGCTGTGCTGGGGTGTGGTCGTGCTGGGTTGTGGTCGTGCTAGGGTGGGGTCGTGCATTTCGCTCGAGACATCCTGCCAAAATTCAAAGACATCCTGACATCCTCGAAATTCCTGCGCGCGGGACGCGGCGCGCGCGAGACACCCTCGGAATTCCTGCGCGCGGGGCGTTTTTCCGCGTCGCGGTCGGCTCTGCAAAACCAGCGTTTCGCTCGAGACATCCTCAACAAATTCTGAAAACAAGCGTTTCGCTCGAGACACCCCCAATTTTTGCAAAACCAGCGTTTCGCTCGAGGTATCCTCAACATATTACGAAAACAAACAAAACAACACACAACAAAAAAAACGCTCGAGACATCCTCAAAATTTAATCCGCCGGCGCACCTCGACCTCGATATTTATCCGGGAAAAACCTGATCGGACAAGAACGGGAAGCGTCGCTTTAGTCCACCAAGCATGTGGAAAATGCTCTGTTGTTGTTATGCCGCGCAGGTATGCCGTGGCACGCGTGCCGGCGTGCGTGCGGGGTATGTTTTGCTGTGCTCCTGTATGTTCTGCCGTGCTCCTGTTCTGCCATGCTTCTGTGTTCTGCCGTGCCTCTGTGTGCTCTGTGTGTTCTGCCGTGTTCCTGTATCTGCCGTGCGGATCGTCGCGGTGGTCGTTTTGGCAGAGCTTCTGGGCGCACACGGCAGAAAAAGATGAGGAGCACGGCAGAATAGGCCCCAAGAGCGAAGGAGCATGGCAGAGAGAAACAAGGAACACGGCAGAATAGACCCCAAGAGCAAATGAGTACGGCAGAATACACCCAAAAAGCTAAGGAGCACGGCAGAAAATGACCAGGAGCACGGCAGAATAGACCTCAAGAGCTAAGGGGCATGCAGAAAAAGACCAGGAGTACGGCAGAATAGGCCCCAAGAGCGAAGGAGCACGGCAGAAAAAGACCAGGAGCACGGCAGAATAGACCCCAGGAGCTAAGGAGCAGGGCTGGATATGCCTCAAGTGCGAAGGAGTACGGCAGAGAATGACCAGGAGCACGGCAGGATAGACCCCAAAAGCTAAGGAGCACGGCAGAGAATGACCAGGAGCACGGCAGAATAGGCCCCAAGAGCGAAGGAGCACGGCAGAAAAAAACAGAAGCATGCCAGAGTAGACCCCGAGAGCTGAAGGAGTGCGGGAAAATAGACCCCAAGAGCGAAGGAGCAAACCAGAGAAAGACGAGGAGCACAGCAGAATAGAACCCAAGAGACAAGGAACACGGCAGAATATGCCCCAAGTGCGAAGGAGCACGGCAGAAAAAAAGCAGGAGCACGGCAGACAAAGACCAGGAGCACAGCAGAATAGGCCCCATGAGCGAAGGAGCACGTCGTAAACAAACCAGGAGCATGGCAGAATAGAGTCCAAGTGCTGCCGAGCACGGCAGAAAAAGACCAGGAGCACGGCAGAATAGACCCCAAGAGCTAATGAGCACGGCATAATAGGCCCCAAGAGCGAAAAAGACGCCAGAAAAGGACCAGGAGGACGGCAGAAGATGCCCCAAGAGCTAAGGACGACGGCAGAAAAGACCGAAACACAGCAGAAAAGGCCCGAGGAGCCAAGGAGTACGGCAGAAAAGACCAGGAGCACGGCAGAATAGGCCCGAAGAGCGAAGGGGCAAACCAGAAAAAGAGGAGGAGCACGGCAGAATAGGCCCGAAGAGACAAGGAGCACGGCAGAAGATGCCCCAAGTGCGAAGAAGCACGGCAGAAAATGACCAGGAGCACGGCAGACTAGACCCCCAGAGCTCAGGGGCACGGCAGAAGAAGACCAGGACCACGGCAGAATAGACCCCAGAAGCTAAGGAGCACGGCAGAGAATGACCAGGAGCACGGCAGAATAGGCCCCAAGATCGAAGGAGCACGGCAGAAAAAAACAGAAGCATGCCAGAGTAGACCCCGAGAGCTGAAGGAGTGCGGGAAAATAGACCCCAAGAGCGAAGGAGCAAACCAGAGCAAGACGAGGAGCACAGCAGAATAGAACCCAAGAGACAAGGAACACGGCAGAATATGCCCCAAGTGCGAAGGAGCACGGCAGAAAAAAAGCAGGAGCAAGGCAGACAAAGACCAGGAGCACAGCAGAATGGGCCCCATGAGCGAAGGAGCACGTCGTAAACGAACCAGGAGCATGGCAGAATAGAGTCCAAGTGCTGCGGAGCACGGCAGAAAAAGACCAGGAGCATGGCAGAATAGACCCCAAGAGCTAAGGAGCACGGCATAATAGGCCCCAAGAGCGAAAAGGACGCCAGAAAAAGACCAGGAGGACGGCAGAAGATGCCCCAAGAGCTAAGGACGACGGCAGAAAAGACCGAAACACAGCAGAAAAGGCCCGAGGAGCCAAGGAGCACGACAGAAAAGACCAGGAGCACGTCAGAATAGGCCCGAAGAGCGAAGGGGCAAACCAGAAAAAGACGAGGAGCACGGCAGAATAGGCCCGAAGAGACAAGGAGCACGGCAGAAGATGCCCCAAGTGCGAAGAAGCACGGCAGAAAATGACCAGGAGCACGGCAGACTAGACCCCCAGAGCTCAGGGGCACGGCAGAAGAAGACCAGGACCACGGCAGAATAGACCCCAGAAGCTAAGGAGCACGGCAGAAAAAGACCAGGAGCACGGCAAAATAGGCCCCAAGAGCGAAGGAGCACGGCAGAAAAAAAACAAAGAGCACGGCAGAATAGACCCCAGGAGCTGAGGAGCACGGCAGAAGAGGCCCCAAGAGCGAAGGAGCATGACAGAAAAAAACAGGAGCACGGCAGAATAGACCCCAAGAGCTGAGGAGCACGGCAGAATAGGCGCCAGGAAAGAAGGAGCATTGCAAAACACGACCAGTGACCAGGAGCACGGCAGAATAGACCGCGAGAGCTAAGGAGCACGGCAAGATAGATGCAAGAATACAGCATAATACGCCCCAAGGAAGAAGGAGTATGCAAGAAAAACACAAGGAGCACGGCAGAATAAACCCCGAAAGCGAAGGAGCACGGCAGAATGTGCCCCAAGAGCTAAGGAGCACGGCAGAAAACGACCAGGAGCACGGCATCATAAGCCCCAAGAACAAAGGATTGTGACAGAAACTGGCCAGGAGCATGGCAGAATAGGCTAGAAGAGCGAAGGAGCACGGCACAAAAAAAACAAAGAGCATTTCAGAATAGACCCCAAGAACGAAAGAGCACGGCAGAATAGAGGTCAAGAGCGAAGGAGCACTTTTGTCGCCGGCCATGCTCCGCCCAATGTTTTTGAGGATGTATGCAGCGAGAGCGCGATTTTAAACATGAGAGGTATTGAAACCGCCACTCCGAGATATCATTTTTGTTAGGATGTCTCAGGCGAGACGCTAGTTTTTGAACATCTGTCGAATTCGCGGGTTCCCATGTTTAAGGGATGTCTCAGGCGAAACGCTCATGTTTGATGACATCGATGTTGTGAACATTTCATTTTTGTAAGGATGTCTCAGGCGAAATCGCCATTTTGGATCGTCTCGAGGGCGCTCCTGGGGGTCAAATTTGGGCTTGTTTGGGGCCTTTGGGGGCCATCTTGATGCCTTACAAAACCGTTACAGTCCGCTGTTACACACATTCATTGTTTCAGGATGTCCCTAGCGAAATCGTCATTTTTAGATGACTGGCTTAAACCATCTAGAAGCCTTTTCAGGAGCGATCCCCAGACGATGTTGAAACAGCAATGTTCAAAACGATGTTGTTGGATTCGTTATTTTTTTAAGATGTCCCTAGCGAAATCACTATTTTCAACAACCTGAAGGGCGCTCTTGGGGCCATGTTGTGGCCTTATTTTGCTTCCTGATGCCCTCCGAAAATCATTACGATGCGATGTCGCACGCATCATTTTGTTGAGGATGTCCCTACCGAAATCGACATTTTTTGAAGGCTGCCATGGGCCGTCTGGAAGCCTTTTCAGAAGCAAAGTCAAAACTGTGTAAGAACAACTGTTTTCAAGTCGATGCTGGTGTATGTTTTCACTTGTTGAGGATGTCCCTAGCGAAATCGTTATTTTCGGAAGTCCCCCCATCGTTCTGACAGCCATCTTGACGTGCTTTTTGGCCTCTCATTGCGTCATCTAGAGGTACTTCGTGAACGATATCACGACGTTGAGGACATCTCATTTTGTTGAGGATGCCCCTAGCGACATGCAAATTTTCTGCCGTGCTCTTCGTTCTGGTCCGCCGTGCTGCCGCTCGTTTTCTGAGGATGTCCCTAGCGAAATCGCAACTTAACAGAAGAGTTAGTCAAAGACTTCAATCGTCATCTCATTTGTTCGAGGATGTCCCGAGCGAAACGCAAATTTTCATAGACGGCGAAATTTCGCGGTCATCAACTTTTCGAGGATGCCTCGAGCGAAACGCTTGTTTCTGTTAAACGCGATGTCGCAAAGATCTCATTTTTGTGAGCATGTCTCACGTAAAACCGCCATCCCGAGGAATCCGCTAAGCCTGTTCCCCGTGCGCCCCGCCACCCCCTATAGTTAAGAGATCTCTTACTGATAAGAGGAGGATTCAGCCAAAACGTCCAGCTCGCTTCTCGTTCCTCGAAGACGCTTCCCGTCATCCGCCGGCGCACCTCAGTTGAGGCACCGGGGACAGGTTTACCAAACCAAAAGAGAACCCTGGGCCCACGCCCTTTCCGTGAAAAAACTGCGATATACGTGTTGCAGAGCTTCGAGGATGTCTGGGCGTTGCCTTGTCTACGCGGTGATCTGCACGCCCCTCGCATCCTCCCAGTGGCTGGGGGTCCCGGTGCCGGGCCAGGCTGGCCAGCTCGCGCCAAGCCAGCGCCCATGTCGGCGAGGACGGCACCGATGAAGGGCCGGACGTCCTGCAGCGCGCAGACCACGTCGGCTCGGCGGTGATCGACGGTCACGTTGCCTCGAGCTTGGTCGACAGGCATGAGTCCCAGGGCCCGCCCAGCCCGACGCGCCCTTCGCGCTCGGGGGCCTGCGCATCTCCACCTGGTCGCCAACATTGAAGCGGCCCTCTGCGGATTCCGCGGCGCGTGTCTGGAGGGCGCGACTGACGCGGGAGATGGACGCGGCCTCTATCACACGTTGTAGTGCGATCTCTTTGTTTCGCCTCTGCAGTAGGGTGGGCAGCACTTCTCCACCAGCAGAAGGGCCAGCACAGGCGCCAAAGACGCCTGAAACCTCACCCTCTTCGTCTGCTTCGAGCGGCGGCAGCATGGAGGGCCACCGTCCGAAGACGACGTTGCACGGAGCAACGCCGCTCACTAGAACGAGGCTGTTGCCCGCGAAGATGTCGCGAGCCAGCATAATCGAATTTGGCCGCGGTACCTTCGCGCTCTAGCTGCCCCTCTGCGGCGCGAAGAGCGCGTCGCAGTTTTGCCGCGCGTTGTTCGATAAAACGAGCGCGCTGTCACGGAGCTCTGCAATCCTCCACGGAGTACGCTAAGGTCGCGCCGCCCTCGCCGCCCACGATGAAAATCTCATCGCACCGAGCTGGATCCACCATCCGTATATGGCAGCAAGCAGCGTCGAGTCATGCTTTGAATCGATATCCTGGCCATTGTGCAGGAGCAGGAGCAGGAGCATGCGGCCCTTGCAGCAAAGGACGCCGCAATCGACGCGCTGATTGAATCGCGTCGAGAGGGAGAAGTGTAGGAACAGTTTGGCACGTTGGTGGTTGCCGCTTACGACATTCATTCCAAATGCTGACCACTGCGGAGATGAGGTCGAGGATACCTTGGGGAATGTCGGCTGCGCGCAGTGCTTGTGTCATATCTTCCTTACTGGCGCGAAACCACCCGAGGTGCAGCTTGCGCAAACCTCGCACGCGCGTCTCACGCGAATCCCCGCGCAGCGCTCGCAATGACGCGGCGACGCCGAAGCGAGTCCAGTCGGAAGGAGTCGAGTAGCTGCGCGCAGTGCTTGTGTCATATCTTCCTTACTGGCGCGAAACCACCCGAGGTGTAGCTTGCGCAAACCTCGCACGCGCGTCTCACGCGAATCCCCGCGCAGCGCTCGCAATGACGCGGCGACGCCGAAGCGGAGTCCAGTCGGAAGGAGTCGAATAGCCGACAGCTGCGCCGGCAGCTCGTCACGCCGTCCGTCTCAACACTGCCCCTGTCACTGGGCCGGCACGTAGCCCCAATCTGGCAACACAGTCACCAAACCAAAATTCTGCGGCCCAGCGACCCAGTCGCCGGAACCGTCACCCTGAGCCCAAGCGCTAAACGCTGAGCTGGCTCCGGATGTACCCGCGGGCGCTGGTGGTAGAGCAGCCTCGTCTGCTGCTCCCAAGTCGGACCGGCCTGGTAGCTGGGCCCGTTGGCCCCTGGAGCGGGGCGGCCCCCCAGGTCGCCCCCGCGCTCGCAGGCGTCGGCGGGCGCGCGGGCGCGGCCGCATGCGAGGGCCCGCGAACCTGCACTCGCTGAACTCGCCGGCGCGCGCAGGGCGGTCGCGCCCCCGAAGGATGGCGGCACTGCGAGGGCATCGGCACGTGGCCAGATCCGCGGAGAGCAGAGGTGATTATGCTCGCATGTCGCGCTAGCACGCTTTGCACGCATAGCGCGCGCGTTCAGCGGCCACTTCGCTCGCGATCTCGCCCCTAGCGGCTCCAGAGGCCACTGCGGGGAAGGCTGCCGCTTGGACGTAGCTTCCCCGAACATAGTTCGCGAGATGCGGACGCCTCAGGCGGCGACGTAATTAGCTCCTCAGTGCCTTGGACGAGTCGTTCGGCCATCTTCCATGGCCAAGTTTGCGCGTCGAAGCTGCGGCGGCCCTCGACATGGACGTGCCCGCGCTTGTTCGAATATTTGAAAGTGTCGAGCTGCTCGATAATATCCGGGGCGTCGGCGACAAAACCTGCGGTTTCTTCAAATACACCCACGACGATCACGGAGCCCGAGCATGCACATGTCGAAAATGACCTTGTCCACGATAGGTGCTAGACGCACGTCTGGCCACGGCGGCTCGTCGCGAGACCAGAACGGGCCGGGCTGCTCTTTGACGAATTGGCCGCCTAATTCAACATAGCCAAAATATTTGGCCGCAGAATCAGCCGCGCGGGGCCCGCGTCCTCGCGGGAGCGCAGCCAGGCGTTGTCGTTCCGCTGATAGTTTATCGCCGTCCAACCACCGATGGTGGCCACTAATGGCTGGTTCCGGTCGCATGTACCTCTCCACGGCCCGTCGCTGGCCCTCGTCGTCGAGGTCACAGCCAAATACGACGTCGAAAAAAAAAATACCAGGTCTGAGGCGGCGTCGGACAGCAAGTCGGCTGGTCCGAGCCCCCCCACCGCAAACCTCAATGATGTCGACGCCGTGGTCCGTAGAAGTGACGCAGGCGAGGAGGTGGCGAAAGCCGCCCTACTCGATGGACTGCAACGTTCGAGCACTCGCCAGAAGGCGATCCGTTCGAGCCACGGAACCAACGCGTCGGCAAGCCTAAGGGGCGGCGGCCGCAACGGCCACCGTCGTCGCCGTCGCACTCGCCAGCGCGACCCGGCTCGCCAGCGGCCGAAAGGCCCAAGAGACATGGGGCCAAACCCACGAGGTCGGCGCCGCAGCCGTCGCGG
Organism: Prorocentrum cordatum; assembly: GCA_963575745.1. Lineage (NCBI taxonomy): Eukaryota > Dinophyceae > Prorocentrales > Prorocentraceae > Prorocentrum > Prorocentrum cordatum. Next base: position 211,435 of record CAUYUJ010017346.1, on the reverse strand, counting down.
TGGCTTCCAACAAAAAGATTTCGCGCCCTGCGCACGCGGCCCTCTTTTATCTTCGCTTTCTGGCGCATGCGCTCTGCCTTCGGGCAGGCGCTGGCAACGCAATCACCAGACGCCTTTTCGCAACCACTTATCAGACGAATGGTCGCCCAGAGCTGTTCGTCCCCAAAATACGGTCTCTTTGGCTCGTAATGATTCGCCCCGACCGTGCTGCTAGGCGCCCCGGCCCTGGGCGCTCTGCCTGGCATCGGCGCTGCGCTTGCCAGTCGCCATGGGACAAGAAGAAATGCTCGAGTCCAGTGCCCCGTCGAAAGCGCACCCTCCGCGGCGCGCCAGCGCTTGCGAAAGAAAACCTGCAGTAGGACGCAAAACGTAAAACCTCGCGGCAAATCAGGGCCAAGTATACGCGTCGGTTCGAGATCGCCCACTCGTCGACGTGCTCCTCCAACAAGATGCTGCACAGGCGTAGTTGGGATGATGGCTGCACCGGTGAGCACCGTGGAAGCAGCATTGCTGCGCATGGCCACTGGGGCCAGCGGCTCGCGGCAAGCCCGATGTCCGCTGGAGAGAAGCACGCGCATGTCAGCGATCGGTCCACGGCGGGACGTCTCAAATAGAGATCGCGCAGGCCGAAAACTGCGACCCTGGCGCCGGCGCCCTTGACACGGGCGCGCCAGTCGGGCGAGGAGCTGAGGACACGGTGAACCTCGCCCTCAGTCGCGCCACGCGTGACCGTCAGCATGCCGCAGTTGGCGCTGGGAGGCGCGGCAACTGACAACGACAAACTGCACCCCCGAAGTCGGCGGTGCCGACGACGTCGAAGCCGCGACCCAACAGCGCCTGCGATGCGTCCCGTCCCCTATCAAAGACCCAGGCGGGATGCCCTGGTCCTGCTGCCCAATTCTGCCGGGGCAGGTCGGCCCGGCCAGCCCAGCGGGCCGGCCCACCCATCTCCCAGCGCGCCGACTCCTCGGGACCGTCGGCACCACGGGCGCCGAGCGAACCCTCGGAAGTCGGATTACCCAAATCGCTCGGGACGGCGTCGCGGCCTTGGCGCGCCATGCCCGCGCGCCCGCAACCACCTGGCCCCCCAGAACCACGAAAGCAAATTAAGAACGATCACACTCTCGGCGTCGCCAGCGCATCGTTCCAAGACGAGCCGGGCCACGCGGCGGCCCTGCTCGACCACGCGCGCGCGCGGACTGGCACTGCGCACGATGACCTCGACCTCCCCGCGGCACTCGGGGTCCACCACGCCGCCGGCAACGTCGATGCCTTTCAGAGCCAAACCTGAACGCGGGGCGATGCGCACGCACGCACCCGGCAGTGCCAGCGCCACTACACCTGTAGAAACCAGCTCACGACCACAGGTCGTGAGACCGAGGTCCGAACAGGCGCGGAGGTCAAGTTGGCAGAGACCAGCGCGCCACGCGAAGGGGCGCCCCTCGCATTCGGGGCGTCCGTCGTCGTCGCGGCGGGGCCCATAGGGTTGCCAGGCCGGCCCGACACCCGCGAACGTCTCGCGGAAGTCATTCTCGGACAAATCGGCCAGGGAGCCGCGGTAGCATTTACCGTGGCCCCTGCCTCTCCGTTCGGTGGCCCTCCAGACGCGGCGCGCGGGCTCGCGGCGGCGGATGCGTCGCCGGCGTGATTTGGCGCGCTCGTTAGCCCAGCAAAAGTGCGCGCCGCGCTACCCCACGGGAGCATCGCGTAGTTCGGGGTCGTCGGCGGCTATCTCTCCGTCGCCGAATGAGCTGACGGCGTCGGCGTCAGTGCCTGAGTCGACGCCTGCTGCTGGGAATCCCTCCTGCACTGGCGGCGCTGGCGCAGGCGGACTCGGCGCCGCTCGCAGCGCAGCTGAACCCAGGCCGCCCCAGCTCGATCCGGCCGCAGTGCCATCGACACCCTGAGTCTGACCTGGCGCGGGCGCACCCATGCGGAAGGTCTTCTGTCGGGCCGAGTGGACCGCTGAGACGAGATTACTGGCCAACCCTTCGATCATGTGCCCAGAGCGTCGCAGCTGGCCCGTCATGTATGCGAGCCGTGCTGCGTTTGTCGGGTTGGCCATGTTGTAGCGCTGCAAGATCATGGTCAGCTGACGTTTGACACTCCGACCGCGCGCAAGCGGGGGTAGCTGAGATCCCCGTAGCCGACCGTGAATAAACCAGCTTGTTGCGCGCGGCTGAGGAGGATGTCGAATCGCGCGAGCAGGGTGCCGATGCGCTACTGCGGCATGTCTGTTGATTTTCATAAGTGCGGAAACTGCCGAGGCGCGCCCCCGTCGCTCAGCCAAAATGCGCACTAGGAAGGTCATCGGTAGCACTGGGTCGCCGTCGATGCGCCCTCCGTGGATCAGGACAGCCGGCGGCCATTCATCCGCGAAATCACTCGCCATACCGGCGAGTCGCGACGATACGAAGGCTGCCAAGCGAAACTCTTCGGGGTCGGAGTTCGCCACTGACGAGGTCATCCCGCGCCCACCGGTGGATTGGCGCTCGAGATTGCTGCTCGGGCCCCCAGGCGCGGAGGCGTCGCGCGTCGACGCCGCCGCCGCCTGCGCCCATGCAGAATAGGCAGCTGGCCCACCTTTCTCTGGCTGTTCTTCCTAGGGCGCTCGTGGCATAGTCGCGAGACGTTCGGGGCCCTCGGCTGGCGCCGTTGCTTTGCACGCTGCATCGACCAATTGTTCATTGCGCACGGCCATGTGATCCACAAGCGGCATTGTCTGCGCACGCCCGGGATGAAGCAGGCGGGGGCGGCTGGGCGCCGCGGTCCTTGAAGTGGTCGATGAGGCTGTCCTGGTACAGATTGTCATGACACGGGTTGAGCTTGACGTCGTAGGTGTCCTTGTACTGGTTGTCGTAACACGAACTCCCTGTCACGAGGCCTGGGAGGGGCGCAGTGAATACGGTTGCAAGAAAGCGGGGAGAAGTGGACGCCCAGGTGATCCACAGATGACGAGAAGAGGGCGGCGCCGCGCAGGACATGGCGCCCTGAGGGTAGTGGAAGGGAGCCGGAGCTCCGCCATCAACTAAGAAATAAGGTACGCGATGCCATCGGATGCTTTCACGTGAGCAGGTTGGGAGCGAGTCTAACACCTCTCAAAAAGGGCACGGGTGCACGACCAGCTGCCTGGGCCCAAAAGGCAGCGGTAAGGGAAGATTATTCAGACAGGAGAAACGGCAGGCACCAAAGGATACATCCCTCGAGGAGGAGGAGGAGGAGAAGGAGGTAGGAGGGAGGAGGGAGGATGGAGGAGGAGGAGGAGGAGGAGGAGGAGGAGGAGGAGGAGGAGGAGGAGGAGGAGGAGGGAGGAGGAGGAGGGAGGGAGAGGGAGAAGGGAGGAGGGAGAGGGAGAAGGGAGTAGGAGGAGGAGGAGGAGGAGAAGGATCGTCCCTCGTTTTCGTTGCCCTGCGGGGAATCCTTCGTGGCCGCAGCTAGACGTGGCAAAAAAAACGGGACAGGTGGTTGGGTCGATGTTTGAAGGAGGCAACCAAAGCCACAAACATGATCGACCCACGAACCCGGAAAGGAATACAGAAGTGTAAGGCATGGCAACGTCGCAAAGACATCTGATTGGGCGACAGGCAAATGCAATGCTGAGTGTATCAATCTTGATGTACCGTGCCGAGGGCTGTGCTGTGCTGCGCCGTGCTGAATTGCGATGTGCCATGCCGCGATTGTGCTCTATAATGTTGTGGATCGAGTCCAACTTTGCATCCGAGTCCTGGCCAAACTGATCTGAATTTTAAGTTCGAGCTGCCTGAGCACATAGTAGCTGACCCAAAGTTAATCGACAGGGGGACATGCCAGGAGGACGCGCCGCGGAACGTCCCAAGAGACGCGCCAGGCGACGTGCCAGGGGACGTGCCATGGGGACGCACCGTGGGACGTGCCAAGGGACGCGCTACGGAACGTGACCATGGACGTGCCACGGGACGTGCCAGGGGACGCGCCGCGCGGCATGCCAGGGGGACTCGCCACGGGACGCGCCACGGAACGTGCCAGGGAACGTGCCAGGTTGCAATGCTGAGTGTATCGATCTTGATGTACCGTTCCGAGGGCTGTGCTGTGCTGCGCCGTGCTGAATTGCGATGTGCCGTGCCGCGGTTGTGCTCTATAATGTTATGGATCGAGTCCAACTTTGCATCCGAGTCCTGGCCGAACTGACCTGGATCTTAAGGTCGAGCTGCCTGAGCACATAGTAGCTGGCCCAGAGCTAATTGGCAAGGGGACATGCCAGGAGGACGCGCCGCGGAACGTCCCAAGAGACGCGCCAGGCGACGTGCCAGGGGACGTGCCATGGGGACGCACCGCGGGACGTGCCAAGGGGACGCGCTACTGAACGTGCCAATGGACGTGCCATGGGACGTGCCAGGGGACCCATGTGCTTTCAGGCTTGCCCCGCCTTGGGGAGTTAGGAACCATGTGTTTTCACGTATCTCCCGCCCCGTGACGTTCGGAACCCGTGTGTGTGTTCGCGTTTGTCCCGCCCTTGGGCGTTAGGAACCCATGTGCTTTCGCGCTCCCCCGGCTCTGGGGCGTTAGGAACCATGTGTTTTCACGCTTGTCCCGCCCTGGGGCGTCAGGAACCGATGTGTATTCACGCTTCTCGAGCCTCCTGGGGCCTCCTGGGGGGCGGGGGGGAGCAAAAAGCGCTCCCCAACCACATATCCCAATACGTGGTTCCAATTCGGGACAATCATGTTAGATACCCCCCATGGGTGGCCTGGGCACGTAAAAACACGTGGGACCAGCTCTGGGCAACACTGTTAGATACACCTCTGGGTGACCTGGTCACGTTAAAACACATGGTCCTTGCTCGGGGCAACCATGTTAGATATCCCCCGGGGTGGCCTGGACACGGAAAAACACATGGTGCCAGCTCTGGACAACCATGTTAGATACACCCCTGAGTGACCTAGACACGTAAAAACACGTGCTCCTTACTCGGGACAATCATGTTAGATACCCCCATGGGTGGCCTGGACACGTAAGAATACGTGGATAAAGCTCGGGGCAACCATGTTAGATATCCCCCTGAGTAGCCTGGACACGTAAATACACGTGGTTACAGCTCGGGACAAACATGTCAGATACCCCCCATGGGTGGCCTGGACACGTAAAAACACGTGGGACCAGCTCTGGGCAACAATGTTAGGTACACCTCTGGGTGACCTGGTCACGTTAAAACACGTGGTCCTTGCTCGGGGCAACCATGTTAGACATCCCCCGGGGTGAACTGGACACGAAAAAACACATAGTGCCAGCTCTGGACAACCATGTTAGATACACCCCTGAGTGACCTAGGCACGTAAAAACACGTGCTCCTTACTCGGGACAATCATGTTAGATACCCCCATGGGTGGCCTCGACACGTAAGAATACGTGGATAAAGCTCGGGACAACCATGTTAGATATCCCCCTGAGTAGCCTGGACACGTAAATACACGTGGTTAAAGCTCGGGACAAACATGTCAGATACCCCCCATGGGTGGCCTGGACACGTAAAAACACATGGTTCCAGCTCGGGGCAACCATGTTAGATACCTGGCTGGGTGGCCTGGACACGTAAAAACACGTGGTTCCAGCTCGGGACAACCATATTAGATTCCCCCCTGCGTGGCCTGGATACGCTGAATTCGCGCTCCCGTTCGAGACATCCTTGCACTGTCTTCCCTTGAGAGGCCCCCAAAACGCCACCCCCTGTCCAGAGCAAGAAAACATAATTGTTCTGTATTGGGCTATGTGTTCGGGTAGCGCTTTTCGGCCCCGTAGATACCCCCCTGGGCGGCCTGGACACGTAAAAACAGGTGGTTCCAGTTCGGGACAATCATGTTAGATACGCCCCTGGGCGGCCTGGACACGTAAAAACAGTTGGTTCCAGTTCGGGACAATCATGTTAGATACCCCACTGGGTGGACGGACTCAGGATTGAGAGGGTGCACAAAATACGTTTGTTCGCGGTGTTGGCGTCCCAACATGATGGACCCACGAACCCGGAAAGGGATATAGAACCGCATGCATGGAAACGTTTTCACGACACCGTATTGGGCGACGGGCACTTCCACGAGACACCCCGCGAAACATTCCACGAGACACGGGCGACCGTTTTCAACGTTTTCCTGGAAACATTCCACGAGGCACCCCGCGAAACAGTCCACGAGACACCCCACGAAACATTCCACGACGACAGGCAACCACTGAACCAAGGCGGTGTGGTCGTGCTGGGGAGTGGTCGTGCTGGGGTGTGGTCGTGCTGGGGGGTGGTCGTGCTGGGGGGTGGTCGTGCTGGGGGGGTAGTCGTGCTGGGGGGTGGTCGTGCTCCTGGAGAAGGCAAATCTCTGGTGCGCCCAGATCCCTCAAGTTCTACAAAACAAGCGATTCGCTCGAGACATCCTCGGTAACTCTGCGGAGCAAGCGTTTCGCTCGAGACATCCTCAACACACGAAAGAGTGGCCCGCACCCTGAAATTTATCGATCGGGATTTCAAAAACAAGCGTTTCGCCTGAGACATCCTCAAATTTTAATCCGCCGGCCCACCTCGACCTCGATATTTATCAGGGACAGAATCCGCCGGCCCACCTCAATTGAGGCACTGGGGACAGATTACCATCCTAAAAGAGAACCCTGGGCCTACGCCCTTTCCGGGAAAAGAGAACCCTGGGCCTACTCCCTTTCCAAGAAAAAATTGTCTGGCACGATTCAGGATCGTCCAGACGCAACAGTCGGGTTGATCCGTGGCGCTGGAGTTCCGAAAACGGTACTTTGGCACGATTCACGTTCTTAAAGCGGTTGTCTCCCAACGAGGCAGTTCCCTCGGTGGCAATGAACCTGTGTAGGGGCCTATTAAAGAGGAAGCTTGGAGGGAGGGCTTATTCCAGCATCGTTGCTGAGTCTTAGGTTTACACTGTTCCTCCTCTTCCTCCTCCTCTTCCTCCTCCTCCTCCTCATCCTCCTCCTCCTCCTCACCTCCCTCCCTCCCTCCCTCCCCCTCCCTCCTCCCTCCCCTCCCCTCCCCTCCCCCTCCCCCCCTCCCCTCCCCTCCCTCCCCTCCCCTCCCCTCCCCTCCCCTCCCTCCCCTCCCTCCCTCCCCTCCCTCCCCTCCCCTCCCCTCCCCTCCCCTCCCTCCCCTCCCCCCTCCCCTCCCCTCCCCTCCCTCCCTCCCTCCCCCTCCCCCCTCCCTCCCTCCCCTCCCCTCCCTCCCTCCCCTCCCCTCCCCTCCCCTCCCTCCTCCTCCTCCTCCTCCTCCTCCTCCTCCTCCTCCTCCTCCTCCTCCTCCTCCTCCTCCTCCTCCTCCTCCTCCTCCCTCCTCCTCCTCCTCCTCCTCCTCCTCCTCCTCCTCCTCCTCCTCCTCCTCCTCCCTTGAGAATAGAAGACCAAAATGTTCGATGCTTTATTCAACCTTTGTGGAGCCTCTGGGGACACCTCCAGCAGCCTCCGGAGGCGTCCAGCCAGGCTGCTGGCGACCTCAGGAGACCCCCAGGACCGTCGGCGGAGACCTCCTCCCTCCTCCTTCAGAGGAGGGATGAGAAGAGGACCCGTCCTCAGTTAAGCTCCGCGCTCGATGTAGAGAGCCAGGTATGCCCACAGGTTCATGTGCGGCATCGTCATGGTGATTCCCTGGGTGGTGACAATATGTCAAAGCGACTCGAAAGCGAACGAATACTGAATCGCACATCGAAAATGGACATCGCAATAACATCAGAACACTCATAATGGTAAACAATATAACAATGTCTATCAGAAGAAGAAGAGAACTCCGAACATGATCGACCCACGAACCCGGAAAGGAATATAGAAATGTAACGCATGGCAGCGTTTTCAAAGACACCTGATTGGGTGACGGGCAAATGTAATGCTGAGTGTATCGATATTGATGTCCCCTGCCGAGGGCTTTGCTGTGCTGCGCCGTGTTAAATTGCAATGTGCCATGCCGCGATTGTGCTCTATAGCATCGTGGATCGAGTCCTCCTTTGCATCCGAGTCCTGACCGAACTGATCTGGATCTTAAGCTCGAGCTGCCTGAACACATAGTAGCTGCCCCAGCGCCAATTGACAAGGGGACCTGCCAGGAGGACGCGCCGCGAAACTTCCCAAGGGACGCGCCAGGCGACGTGCCAGGGGACGTGCCATGGGGTCGCACCGCGGGACGTGCCAAGGGGACGCGCTACGGAACGTGCCAACGGATGTGCCTCGGGATGTGCCAGTGGACGCGCCATGCGACGTGCCAGGGAACGTGCCAGGGCGCAATGCTGAGTGTATCGATCTTGATGTACCGTGCCGACGTCTGTGCTGTGCTGCGCCGTGCTGAATTGCGATGTGCCGTGCCGCGGTTGTGCTCTATAGCGTCGTGGATCGAGTCCTCCTTTGCATCCGAGTCCTGGCCGAACTGATCTGGATCTTAAGCTCGAGCTGCCTGAACACATGGTAGCTGGCCCAGAGCTAATTGGCAAGGGGACATGCCAGGAGGACGCGCCGCGGAACGTCCCAAGAGACGCGCCAGGCGACGTGCCAGGGGACGTGCCATGGGGACGCACCGCGGGACGTGCCAAGGGGACGCGCTACGGAACGTGCTGGGGACAAGCGTTTCGCTCGAGACATCCTGTCAAAATCCTCATGCTAGACATCCGTCTGAGCGACCTGGACACGTGAAAACAAGCGCTTTGCTCAACACATCCTCAACACGTTCTCATGCTAGACATCCGCCTGGGCGAACTGGACGCGTGAAAACAAGTGGTTCGCTCGAGACCTCAACACATCTTCATGTGAAACGTCCGCCTGGGTGACCTGGGCACGTGAAAACAAGCGTTTCACTCGAAACGTTTTCAACACCTCCTCATTCTAGACATCCGCCTGGGCGACCTGTACACGTGAAGGCAAGCGTCTCGCTCGAGACATCCTCAACGCATCTTCATGTTAAACATCCGCCTGGGCGACCTGGACATGTGAAAACAAGCGTATCTCTCGAGACATTCTCAACACATCCTCATGCTAGGTATCCGCCTGGGCAACCTGGACACGTGCAAACGAGCATCTCGATCGAGACTTCCTCAACACATCCTCATGCTAGACATCCGCCTGGTCGACGAGGACGCGTGAAAGCAAGCGTCTCGCTCGAGATATCCTCAACAAATCCTGGCGCTAGACCTCTGCCTGGGCAACCTGGAGGCGTGAAACCAAGCGTCTCGCTCGAGACATCCTCAAGACCTGGGCACGTGAAAACAAGCAATCCACTTGAGAGATCCTCAGAATTCAGGTCCCCAGGAGAGGACAATCCATAACACAAAACAAGCGTTTCGCTGAAGACATCCTCAACAAATTCTGAAAAACAAGCGTTTCGCTCGAGACATCCTCAAATCTTAATTCGCCGGCCCTCTTCCCACTCGTTATTTATCGCAAAAGAAATCCGCCGGCCCTCTTCCCGTCAAAACCGAAGGGAAACCTCTAAAAGAGAACCCTGGGCCTGAAGCCCTTTCTGGGAAAAAATATGCAGGAGGATAAGAAGAAGGAGAAGAAGGAGAATTACCCTGGCGACGTACCCAACCCTTTCGCAATGCGGGGCATAAGTACATCAGGATTGTTACAACGGGGGCGATGGCGTAACATGGACGCATGTGATTTTGCGAGCAGCAATCGGAAGGCTCGCAGGCCCCCCGATCAAGATATAAGGGCAACGTAATCACAAATCACCCCCGTTGGCTGTGCCATGCGCCCGTTGCACCCAACGTATCCCACAGTAGCTCTTGAGAGCCCCCGCGGGATACGTGTAGGCGCAACGTTATGGCCATCGCATCGCCCGGCAGATGATCTGTTTCACAAATTACCCCCGTTGGCTGTGCCATGCGCCCGTTGCGCCTAACGTATCCCACAGCAGCTCTCCAGCGCCTTCAGGGACGGCGAGGTCTCGCTCGGGTCCCCGCGGTGCCTCACTCCGCTGGACCCACCAGCAGCCCTCGAAAGTGGCCACAGTGTCGCAGATCGCAGCCCCCCCAGGGACGGCGAGGTCTCGCTCAGGTCCCCGCGGTGCCTCACTCCGCTGGACCCACCAGCAGCCCTCTAAAGTGGCCACAGTGTCGCAGATCGCAGCCCCCCAGGAACAGCGAGGTCTCGCTCGGGTCCCCGCGGCGCCTCACTCCGCAGGACCCACCAGCAGCCCTCGAAAGTGGCGACAGTGTCGCAGATCACAGCCCCCCCCCGGGGACGGCGAGGTCTCGCTCAGGTCCCCGTGGTGCCTCACCCCGCTGGACCCACCAGCAGCCCTCGAAAGTGGCGACAGTGTCGCAGATCGCAGCCCCCCCCCAGGGACGGCGAGGTCTCGCTCAGGTCCCCGCGGTGCCTCACTCCGCTGGACCCAAAAGCAGCCCTCGAAAGTGGCCACAGCGTCGCAGATCGCAGCCCCCCAGGGACGGCGAGGTCTCGCTCAGGTCCCCGCGGTGCCTCACTCCGAAGGACCCAACAGCCATCGAAAGTGGCGACAGTGTCGCAGATCGCAGCCCCCCAGGGACGGCGAGGTCTCGCTCAGATCCCCGCGGTGCCTCACTCCGCAGGACCCACCAGCAGCCCTCGAAAGTGGCGACAATGTCGCAGATCGCAGCCCCCCAGGGACGGCGAGGTCTCGCTCAGGTTCCCGCGGCGCCTCACTCCGCTGGACCCACCAGCAGCCCTCGAAAGTGGCGACCGTGTCGCAGATCGCAGCCCCCGAGGGACGGCGAGGTCTCGCTCAGGTCCCCGCGGTGCCTCACTCCGCTGGACCCACCAGCAGCCCTCGAAAGTGGCCACAGTGTCGCAGATCGCAGCCCCCCCAGGGACGGCGAGGTCCGGCTCAGGTTCCCGAAGTGCCTCACTCCGCTGGACCCACCAGCAACCCTCGAAAGTGGCGACAGTGTCGCAGATCGCAGCCCCCCCCCCAGGGACGGCGAGGTCTCGCTCAGGTCCCCGCGGTGCCTCACTCCGCTGGACCCAACAGCAGCCCTCGAGAGTCGCGACAATGTCGCAGATCGCAGCCCCCCAGGGACGGCGAGGTCTCGCTCAGGTCCCCGCGGCGCCTCACTCCGCAGGACCCACCAGCAGCCCTCGAAAGTGGCCACAGTGTCGCAGATCGCAGCCGCCCAGGGACGGCGAGGTCTCGCTCAGGTCCCCGCGGCGCCTCACTCCGCAGGACCCAACAGCAGCCCTCGAAAGTGGCGACAGTGTCGCAGATCGCAGCCCCCAGGGACGGCGAGGTCTCGCTCAGGTCCCCGCGGCGCCTCACTCCGCAGGACCCACCAGCAGCCCTCGAGAATGGCGACAGTGTCACAGATCGCAGCCCCTTGGCAAGATGCACACCACAGAAGAGGCACCGCAGCCAGGATGCACACACACACACATGAGGTACGCGCAAGGCAAGAGGAGACAAGACGGAAGCGGGAGACGGGAGGCGGGAGGAGGAGGAGTAGGAGGAGGAGGAGGACTGGAGACCGCAGTGCTCTGTTCAAAGCGAATACCCAACCAAGGAGGGTTGGGAAAAAGAAGATGAACGACAATAGTAAGATGAATATTAATTAGAGAGGTCAAACGAGGCCAAGAGAGCGGCAGCGGGCGAGCAAGAGGGAAGTGGGATATCAAGTGAGGGCGAGAGGAACACAGAAGGAGAGGCAGAGGGAACTGGAGTGAGAGGAGAGGGGGGGCGAGGAGAAGGGTGGAGAGGAAACTCCCGAGACGGCCAATGACAACCCAAGCGCGCTAAGATGCCCAGAGAATGCCCTGATGAGAATAAACACTGGGCGGCCCCAAGAGACCCCGGGAAGCGCGCGAGAGGCCACAGGAGAGGCTCCCAAAGAGACCCCAGACCAACCAAATCCGCCAAAAGCCCACAGGCTTGAGATGCGTTTCGCTTCCTGAGCCCGTCGACCCGAGATGGCAACAGAGTCCTTCTGACAGCCCCAAGGCGGCCCAATATGTCGCGGACGGCCCAGCAAAGCCACAGGACGGCCCCGAGAATGCCCCAAGACGGCCCAAACGGAAATGGCCCCAAGACGGCCCAAGAGAGGCCGAAGCACCTCCCCAGACTGCCCAAGAGGGCCCCCAGACAGGCCCAAGACAGCCCCGTCCTCTTCCTCCCCGTCCTCCTCCCCTCATCCTCCTCATCCTGCTCCTGCCCCCAGCTCCCTTCGCTGCGCCTGCCACGCACCACTTGGCGAGCACACCGCACCTGCCCTGGTCCTGCTTTCTTAGAGGAAGAAAAAACACATAAACTGTTGGGGCTCCGCGCGGACTTCTTGGATTTGCGCTGGGCCCCCCTCCCTGGCGCGCTGAGCGCGCCGGGGGCGGCGCCGCAGGCGCCGCCCCGAGGCCCCAGCGCGGATCCGAGAAATCCGCGCGGAGCGCCGAAAGCTTATGTTTATGTGTTTGTCTCTTCTTCGACTTCTCTCTTGTATGAGGGGCAGCGAGAAGGGGGGGGGGACTGGCATAGGGGGGGATGCATCGACCTGAAATCGGCGATACATCGCCGATACACCGGCGATAGGCCTCCGATAGTGAATCCGCACCTTCCTGGGCAGGTTGGGGCTATCGGGCTCCCATCGGCGACCAATGGGCGATTGGGGGTCGATGCATCCCCCGAATGCCTATCCCCCTATCGTTGCCCCTGATCGTAGAAGTCGAGGGCAGGCCAACGTTGCAGCGCGGCGGGTACACCAAGACCACCCGACGTCGTGGCTTGTCGTTGGCTCAGCCCGTGGGCCCCAGGGCTCTCGGCGCCCTTCCCCTGCGTGTTTCGCTCTGGGTTGTTCCTTGACGGAGGGGGAGGAGGAGGAGGAGGAGGAGGAGGAGGAGGAGGCGGAAAATCTCGGAGGTCTGCACGGATTTCAGCAAACAAGAGGCTCCCATATCGAACGATTCGGGATGACTCGTGGGTCTGATGAGTCGGATCCCAGGCTTCGCTTTGACAGCCGTCCCCCTCCTCTTTGCTCCACTTCCTGCTCCCACACATTCCTGATTGAGACACCGAATGGGCTGGTGGGGATACACGCGAAGCGCCAATAATCCCACCAGCCCTCTGGGCGAAGGTAGTTTAGAAAGCCCGTTATGCTCCAACCCTTTCTTCCCATTCGGGGAGGGGTTTACCCCACCTAACCCCCTCCCCCTGGGCCTGGAGGGGGGGGCCGCGGATGGTTGGAGCGTCTGTTTTGGCCTAATACGGCGCCAAGACAGCCCAAGAGAGATCAAGATGACCTCCAAGATTGAGCCCTCGATGACTCAAGATAGCTCCTAGCAAGCCTACACGAGGCTCCGAGATCGCCCCAAGACGGCCCCAAGTGGCCACGGAGTCTCCCAAGGACGCCCCCGAGAGGACAAAATCCTTCCAATAACGTTGGGAAAATCAACGTGTTGTGCTTCTCGCCTTTTCGCTTCCAGTGGGCTCTGGAGGCTTCAAAAGATGGCCCCAGGATGGCCCACGAAAGCCCCAAGACGGGCCCCGAAGAGGCCCAAGACGGGCCCACGAGCGCCCAAGAGCGCCCAAGGGCGGCCCAAGAGGGCCCCAATGGGCGATGCTTCGGGTTCCGAAGGGGAGGGGGGCGTAATTGACGCCGCGCTCCTTTTCGAGCCGCGGCCTCCAAGATGGTCCCGAGAGATCTCCCAGACTCCTCCAAAGAGCCCCAAGAGGGCCCCAAGACCCCCCAGAAGAGCCGCGAGTATGCCCCAAGAGGCACCACGAGGACCCCAAAAGGATCCAAAGACCTGTAACATAGCCCCCCCGGGCGACAAACCCAGAAACGCCTTCATGGTTGACTTCGTCGTCGTCGTCGTCATCGTCGTCGTCGGCGTCGTCGTCTCCGTCGTCGTCGACGTCGTCGACGTCGTCAGCGTCCTCGCCGTCGTTATCGTCGTCGCCGTCGTCGTCGTCGGGTGCGTCGTCGTTGTCCTGGTCATCGCCGTCGTCCTCCTCGTCGTCACTATCCTCATCTCTCCTCACACCGTTTTCTCTTCCTCCTGCTCCTCCTCGTCCTCCTCCAACTGCCCCCATAAGAATGTATAACAGAAAGTAGGTAGGAGGTGGGCGGAAGAGGAGGAGATATGCGACAGCAGGAAGAGACACCCCAGAAAGTTACGACCGTCGGCGTGCGTCGCAAAATGTGTTGTTTTGGGATGGGTTGGGTTGGTGGGGATACTTTTCGGTCCGCGGGCGCGCGAAACGAGTCGAACGCCAAGCCTGCTACGGCGGGCCGCGCTGGTAGCGAAGAGCTGGTGGGGATATTTTTGTTTTGGTTGGCGGCTCCCTGGCGAAGGTCAAGAAGCGGGGCAACGAACGGGGCGCGAAACGAAGATAATCGGCCGCAGTGGCGTATGCACACGCAAGGGACAAAATGACCCAAATTGGACGCCAAAGACCGGCGCAGACATCCCGGGGGGTGGGGACGCCACGGCGCGGCAACCGGCGGCGAGACGAACGAGAGAATCGCCCTTTAGGCGCCAGACTCCAGCCAGCTCAAAAGCGAGGACGCGCACAGCGCGACCAGGTGATCGAGCCGAGCAACCCGACGGGCGGGGACGAGCGCGGCGACCAGCACTGGGACGGTACTGGAACGGCGGGGAGATGTCGCCCTGGCAGCGCCTGTCTCCGGCCGATCAACACACGGATGCGAGGCCAGGAGCGAGGGGAAAAGGTGCAAGTGCGGACGCCAGCCGGGGCACACGGCAGCACCAAGAAAAAGAAGGGGCGGCAAGCAGAGAAGGGCCTCACTCACCATGGCTCACTGACGCAGAGGTGTGGCTGAAGCCCGTCCTTGCACATGAGAAGGGGGCGACCCCGGTCAGCGCACACGAGGTAGAGCCACCTCCAGCCTGTAGCCAGTGCATACACAACGTATCCGACTCTCGCGGTTCGGGGGCACAACGATGCAAGTACTGACGGAGGCTGATGCAGACTGATCTGCTAGGGGAGCGGCCACGAACTGCAGAAGGCTGAACCACTCGGTGCAGGACCACTCCCTGGCGAAGCCAGACATCAGGTAACACCGGAAGTATGGCTAACGAGCGCACCCGATCTCCACCTGTCACGGAGCCCGAGGAGCCAAGTATGCCTGGCGGCGACCAACTGTAGGCCGTAACGCATGTAGGCAGCGTGCTGGCCGCGAGCCGAGACGTCCTTGTGGTAGCGCCATGATCGGGTCAGCATAGAACCAAGGCGATACACAGGTGGGGGGGGCGCTGCCTGCCGCTGAGCGCCGGTGTCACTGTGGGAGGGCTGGCCCCCCTCCACTGCAGCCACTGGCGTGCGCTCGCAGGCTCGCAACCAGCCGGTAGCCAGTGTATCCACATCGTATCCGATTCACGCGGCCCGGGGGCTCAACGATGCGATGTCCTGGCGAGGGCTTGGCATGTGGCTGCGCCGAGAAGAGCTACAATTTGACCGCAGAAGGCTGAACCGCACGATACGGGTCGCTCATACGGCGAGGGCACTCACCATGGTGCGTGGTGGCACCCCCATCCACCACATGTCACGCTGCCCCTGCGGAAGACGGATGCGTCCGGAGCTGGGGCAGGCAGACCGCTGGCCGCAGCCTGGCCGCAGGGCAGTACCCTTCGCTGGCGGCGTGCTGACCTGCCGGGCTGGGTCGACACTGCTGCTCCCTGGGCGGGTCACAACTTCCATAGACGATGCTATCTATACTGTTGATCGCGGGGGGGCGCAGCCGAGAGCCGCAGAGACTTGTGAATGAGAGGAGGGGGGTGCAGCCAGATGCCGCTGGACACAGATGATGATCCCTGGGCATCCATGCACGGACCGTCTCAGGGCGGG
This sequence comes from Prorocentrum cordatum, assembly GCA_963575745.1. Taxonomy (NCBI): domain Eukaryota; class Dinophyceae; order Prorocentrales; family Prorocentraceae; genus Prorocentrum; species Prorocentrum cordatum. The sequence goes on along the minus strand of CAUYUJ010017346.1, from coordinate 195,654 downwards.
CGTACCTCTGCGGCCGCAGCAATCTTCGCACGGGGGGGGGGGCGCAGCCAAAAGCCGCAGAGTCATTGTGAATGAAGGGGGAGACGGAGGAGGAGAAGGAGGAGGAGGAGGGGGCGCCGACAAAGCCTGGGGCCCGGGGGACGTGCCCAGGCGACTGAAACGCCCAGGGAAGGACTTGGTGCGGCCACACTTCAGCGATTGGTGCAATCCCGGCGGACATGACAGGGGGCGCAGCCAAAAGCCGCAGAGACATTGTGAATGAGACATGGTGGGGGGCGCAGCCAAAAGCCGCAGAGACATTGTGAATGAGAAAGAAGAGGGGGCGCAGCCAATGGCCGCTGAACACAGATGGCGATCCCGATCATCCATGCACAAAGCTTCCGAACCACAGGGGAATGGGGCCGATCGCGGGCGGAGCGGCACTTCGAACCCCAACCGCTGCCGTTCACTATGCTACGAAAGAGGTGGAGCGCAGGAGGTGGGTTATTTCAGCCACCAGTCTCTGCCGTCAAAAGTGGCCTGCCCTGGAGGAGTGGCACCGACGACCCCATAGCCCATGTTGGCGAATGGGGCTGAGCGCGGGCAGTGCGGCAGATGGTTTCCTACCCCGACCGCTGCCATTCACTGTGCGAAAAAGGGTGGAGCGCAGGAGGTGGGTTATTTCAGCTACCCGTCTCTGCCGTCCAAAGTGGGCTGCCCTGGGAGGGAGCACAGACGACCCAGAGTCCATGTTGGCGGTGGCCTCCGCCGAAGGAGGCAGCCTGGCAAGGTCCACGTCTCCAGCGTGGGCTGTCTATGTGCGACGCTCATTGGTGTCCCCCGCCCCCGCGAGGGTAGCACGTATTGGGCCGAGGCCGGGTGCTGCAAGGTCCACGAGTCCAGCGTGGGCTGTCTAAAAGCGCAGCGCAAGGGTATTGGTGCTCCTCCGCCCCATAGGAGGTAGCACAGGGTATTGCGGCACAGGCCGGGCGCTGCGGGTGAAACCGACTGGGGAGGGGGGTTGCGGCGAATGCCGGGCAGGGAGGAGCGAGGTAGTGTGTGCTGCGCGCGGCAGGCAGCACGTAAGTAGGTGGGCCGTGGCGGTGACCGTTGCGGCCCTATTCAAGCTGGGGGGGGAGGGCCAAACCCGCGCGGGTCCTCGTTGCGCCCCCGTCATCTGGGTCGGGAGTCCCAACCTCGCGGACGCTGCTGGTGGGGATACACGAGGCGTGAACAATTCAGGAGAAGGCGTGAACACGCACAACGTCAGCGATGTCCCATGCATCTCGACGAGGACCCCAAAGGAGCTCCCGGAGAGGACTCCGAGAACGCCTGTGACCTCGAAGGGGCAACAATACATCTCGGCGGTGTCCTGCGCAGCTCCTCGATGTTCGATCGGCTACACTACGGTATCCTCCTCAATATCCTCTCCTCCTCCTCCTCCTCCTCAATATCCTCCTCCTCCTCCTCCTCAATATCCTCCTCAATATCCTCAATATCCTCCTCCTCCTCCTCCTCCTCCTCCTCCTCCTCTCCTCCCTCCTCCTCCTCCTCCTCCTCCCTCCTCCTCAATATCCTCCTGCTCCTCAATATCCTCCTCCTCCTCCTCCTCCTCCTCCTCCTCCTCCTCCTCCTCCTCCTCCTCCTCCTCCTCCTCTCCCGTCCCGCCCTCCTCCTCAATATCCTCCTCGGCGACCTCTGGCAGAATCCGCCGACCCTTCGGCGTGTGAGAGACGCTGCAGTCGTCTTCTTCGTCGTCTTCGTCGTCTTTGTCGTCGTCGTCGCCAGTCCCGAGAGAATGAGGAACGACCAGAGGAAAGAAGCGTCGTAGCTGAGACGACTCCCTCTCCTTCTTCCTGGTGGGGTACGGGGGGGGGGGGCTACGGGGCAGGCATTGGGGGGGGGGTACGGAGGGCGGTCCTGGGTCAGATTACCGCCCCCCCGCAGGTTGCTGGCGGGTCCCGGGCGTCCCCCCTGCGGACGTGGGGACCAGGGGGACCACCCCCTCCGGCGGGGGTCGCCAGCGGGGGTCATGGGGGAGGTCCCGCCTCACCTGTCGTTGGGAGGGGTTCCCGGGTCAGGATGCCACACCTCCCCCCCTTGGTCCCAACGGGTGCTGGGGGGGGGGGTTCAGCGGGGGGTCCCGGGGGAGATCCCGCCTGCAAGGTCGGCGGCACCAGCCGCAGAGCCTTCATAGTATTTGGAAACACTGGCCAAGCCACACCCTAGAAGTAGTAGTAGTAGTAGTAGTAGTAGTAGTAGCAGTAGTAGTAGCAGTAGTAGCAGTAGTAGCAGTAGTAGTAGTAGTAGTAGTAGTAGTAGCAGTAGTAGTAGTAGTAGTAGTAGTAGTAGTAGTAGTAGTAGTAGTAGTGGTAGTGGTGGTAGTAGTGGTAGTAGTGGTAGTAGTAAGTAGTAGTAGTAGTAGTAGTAGTAGTAGTAGTAGTAGTAGTAGTAGTAGTAGTAGTAGTAGTAGTAGTAGTAGTAGTAGTAGTAGTAGTAGTAGTAGTAGTAGTCGTAGTCGTAGTCGTAGTAGTAGTCGTAGTCGTAGTAGTAGTCGTAGTAGTAGTAGTAGTAGTAGTAGCAGTAGTAGTAGTAGTAGTAGTAGGTTGTAGGTTGTAGTTTGTAGGTTGTAGGTTGTAGGTTGTAGGTTGTAGGTAGGTAGGTAGGTAGGTAGGTAGGTAGGTAGGTAGGTAGGTAGGTAGGTAGGTAGTAGTAGTAGTAGTAGAAGTAGTAGCAGTAGTAGTAGTAGTCGTAGTAGTAGTAGTAGTAGTAGTAGTGGCAGTAGTAGTAGCAGTAGTAGTAGTAGTAGCAGTAGCAGTACTAGTAGTAGTAGGTATAGGTAGTAGAGGAAGTAGTAGTAGTAGTAGTAGTAGGTGGTAGTAGTGATAGTAGTAATAGCAGTAGGTATAGGTATAGGTATAGGTATAGGTAGTAGTAGTAGTAGTAGTAGTTGTTGTTGTTGTAAAATGACAAATGAAAGTAAAAGTAAAAATAGTACTTGTAGTAAAAGTAAGAGTAAAAATAAAGGTAAAAGTAGTAGTAACCGGAAAAATGAAAGTAGTAGCAGTAGTAAAAATTAAAGAAGTAATATGAGTAGTAGCAGTAGTAGTAGTAGTAATAGTCGAAGTAGTAGTAGTAGCAGTAGAAGTAGTAGCAATAGTAGTAGTAGCAGAAGCAGTAGTAGTAGTAGGAGTAGTAGTAGTAGCAGTAGTAGTAGTAACAGGTATAGGTAGTAGTAGTAGTAGTAGTAGTAGTAGTAGTAGTAGTAGGTAGTAGGTGGTAGGTAGTAGGTAGTAGGTAGTAGGTAGTATAGTAGTAGTAGTAGTAGTAGTAGTAGTAGTAGTAGTAGTAGTCGTCGTAGTAGTAGTCGTAGTAGTCGTCGCAGTAGCTAGTAGGTAGTAGGTAGTAGGTAGTAGGTAGTAGGTAGTAGGTAGTAGGTAGTAGGTAGTAGGTAGTAGGTAGTAGAAGTAGTAGTAGTAGCAGTAATAGTAGCAGTAGTAGTAGTAGTAGTAGCAGTAGTAGTAGTAATAGTAATAATAGTAGCAGAAGTAATAGTAATAGTAGTCGTAGCAGTAGTACTAGTAGGCAGTAGTAGTAAAAATGATAAGTAATAGTGAAAGTCAAAACAAGAGTAGCACCAGTAGTAGTAATAGTAAAATTAAAAATACAAGTAGTAGTAGTAGTAGTAGAAGTAATCAAAAATAAAAAATGAGAGTAGTAGTAGTAAAAAGACAAGTAACAGTAGTAATATTTGTAGTAGCAGTAGTAAAGGTAATAGTAAAAGAAGTAGTAGTAGCAGTAGTAGCAGTAGCAGTAGTAGTAGTAGTAGTAGTAGTAGGAGTAGTAGTGGTAGCAGTAGCAGTAGTAGCAGTAGTAGTAGTAGCAGTAGTAGTACGAGTAGCAGTAGTAGTAGTAGCAGTAGCAGTAGTAGCAGTAGTAGTAGTAGTAGTAGTAGTAGTAGTAGTAGTAGTAGTAGTACGAGTAGCAGTAGTAGTACTAGTAGCAGTACTAGTAGCAGCAGTAGTAGTAGCAGTCGCAGTAGTAGCAGTAGTAGTAGTAGTAGTAGTAGTAGCAGTAGTAGTAGAAGTAGTAGTAGTAACAGTAGTAGTACGAGTAGCAGTAGTAGTAGTAGCAGTAGTAGTAGTAGTAGCAGTAGTAGCAGTAGTAGCAGTAGTAGTAGTAGTAGTAGTAGTAGTAGTAGTAGTAGTAGCAGTAGCAGTAGCAGTAGCAGTAGCAGTAGCAGTAGCAGTAGTAGTAGAGTAGAGTAGCAGTAGTAGACCCCAGGCCTCCAACGGACTGCTATGTTCCATCCGCGGGCCCTGGGGGTCTCGACCCCTTCCTCCCCGCGGGCGGATGCTTCCCACATCTCGACTCTTTGATGGCCCCTGGGCCCGAAACTGCGTAGTGCCTGGAGGCCTGATTGAGGAGAAAATTACTCCAGATTTCGTAATAAAGGGAGGGGGGTCTCATTTCGGGGGGGGGGTCTCTTCCAGGCTATCTTGGAGGGCCTGGGGGGGTCTGGGGACGGTGTTTTGGAGGGTTCCCCCGCGGGGGAGGTCTGAAATGGCTTGTCTTGGAGGGCCCAGACCCCCTCCCTTTTATCACGAAATCTGGAGTAACATGCTTCAGAGAGGAAGTCGGCGGTCTGCGCTACGAAACTGCCGCACGAACTCCTCTCCGCACGGCCCTGGCGGCGCGTTCGCGGGCGTGACTGCCGCAACAGACATGAGCTGCCGTATGCCCAAATCGATGATCCCTCAGAAACATGCCTTAGCCCCAACATGTGCTTGTCCACCGACGCCCTTCAACGAGTGCGTTGTTACGGTGGCCGCCACAGGCCGAACAGGGTAAATGCACGTTGAGCGAACACAAACACACAAACACTTACACATAAACAAACAGACAAACAAACAAACACACAAGCAAACACACAAACACACAAACACACAAACACAAACACACACACACAGACAAACACACACACACACACACACACACACACACGCACGCACGCACACACGCACGCACGCACGCGCACACCGAGGATCATCGACACGCCAAGAGATGGCGGACGCCTCCCCCCCCACGAACACGGGAGGAGAGGACGACAAATCAGGGTGGGGAGAGGAGGGAAGCACTGGACTCGTGAGGCAGACGTCCACAAGGCCCCACCAGCTCCAGCACACCAATAGGTAGTTCCCTCTAGGCAACGGGCCCGAAATCGGGAACGGGGGCCGCAGCTGGCTTTGGCACGGCCCGTGGGACGTAGGCCATGGTGACGAAGACGTTGCTGACTATGATCACCTCTGCGAGGAGGAAGAAGGAGGAATTCCTCCCTCTCTTCTCCTCCCTCCTTTTCCCCCTGATCCTCTCCCTCCGCATCCTCATCATCCTCCCGTGCTCATTTCCCGCCTACTCTGTCAGATGCGAGAGGCTGGCAGCAATCCAGGAGCGGAAAAGCAAGTGATATGATGTGATTGTTTGCCATGGGGGTCCATCCTCCTCTTCCTCGTCCTAATCATGCTACATAATCCTCCTCCTTTCCTCCTCCTGTTTTTCTGTTGTTTCTTCCTCTTCCCCCTCCCTGCTTCTGCTCCTGTTCCTTCTCCTCTATCTCCTCGTTATTATTAAGACAGCAGCACCGCAATCACCATCTTCATCCTCATCGTCACTATCATAAGCAGTCGCAGCAGCAGCAGCAGCAGCCGCATCATCAGCAGCAGCAGCATCATAATCGTCGCCATTGTCATAGTCAACGCCGTCGTCATCATCCACATCATCGTCATCGCCAACAAAATCGCAACGATAATCACCATAACCATCGTCGTCGTCGCCGCCATCTCAAGTACTAAGCGTCATAATCATCAGCAGAAGCACCACCACCACCACCATCCTCATCATCAGCATCATCATCAACAACATCATCACCATTACCATCACCACCATCGTCATCGCTATCGTCGTCGTCGCCGTCGCCGAGGAGAGAGGACGACAAGGAAGAGGAGGAGAAGGAGGAGAAGGACAAAGAGGAGGAGGAGGAGGAGGGAGGAGGTAAGGTAAGGTAAGGTAAGGTAAGGTAAGGTAAGGTAAGGTAAGGTAAGGTAAGGTAAGGTAAGGTAAGGTAAGGTAAGGTAAGGTAAGGTAAGGTAAGGTAAGGTAAGGTAAGGTAAGGTGAGGTAAGATAAGGTAAGGTTAGGTAGGTAAGGTGAGATGAGGTGAGATAAGGTAAAATAAAATTAAAAAAGTAAGGTAAGGAGAGGTCCGGTCCGGTCTGGTCAGGTCAGGTCAGGTCCGGTGAAGTCAAGTAAGGAAAGATAAAATAAAGAACAGTAAAGTAAGGTAAGATAAGGTAAGGTAGTGTAACGCAACGAAAGGTAAGGGCCATTCGGGGTCTTGATCCCGACTACTGGGAAAATTGTCTTCCCCCTGGAAAAATTGTATGGGCGCAGGACCCGTCGTATCTAACGGGGGCCTGCCTACCTGGAGCGGCAGGGTCTTCCTGGCTTGGCAGCCGAGGCACCGGCGGAGGGGCACTCAGAACCGCGCAGAGCGCATCACATGACAGGAGAGGGACGGGGCACCAGGCCCAGACGGAGCGTCGTGACCCGGGTCAATCCAGACCCGGGTCAGCAGGAAACCAAAAACTGCAATGCAGGGAAAAAAAAAATGCAACGCAGGTCATCGCAAACCCGGGTCAGCCAACAGGCGCGGCCGCCTCGAGGCCACGAGCGGCTCGCTAACCCGGGTCAGCCAGAGGGGGTCTTCGCAGGATCCTGCAAGATCTGGCGCTCTGGCTGACCCCCGTTTGCATGGACCCCCGTCTCGAGGCTCCCGAGAGCGCACCCCCCACCGAGATCTGCGCAACAGACGGGAAAATTGCATGGACGCAGGACCCGGCGTATCTAACGAGGGCCTGCCTACCTGGAGCGGCAGGGTCTTTCTGGCTTGGCAGCCGAGGCACTGGCAGCAGGCCCAGACGGAGCGCACCCCCCACCGAGATCCGGGCAACAGACGGGTGCACTCTCTGCACGTACGAACTCCTGGCACATCACTTCTCACCCCTTCGCCGCCTGCCCTGGGCGTCGCGGTCTCGGCACGCCGCCTCACGCGCACCGTCCTCCCCCATCTGCCCCACGGACCGTTGATGTGCAGGCGGTTCCCTCCGGCGCAAGCCTGCTGCGCCTCGAACTTCGCACTGCCGTGGCGGCGGCAGGCAGGCACGGGAGGGACAGAGGGAAGAGAACTATGCACATGCACCGATTCTGGCCAGGACCATCCTGAGCCCAGGATCGGTGCATAAGCCCTCTTGCCTTGGCCAGGAAGAGATATGCACCGATCCTGGGTCAAGGATGGGCGTTGTCAGGATCGGTGCATGTGCATAGTTCTCTTCGCCCGAAGGGAGGGCGAGGCCGGCGCGAGTCGGTCGCGCCTCGCACGTCACGCCGTCGGTGCGGCGGCAGCACGGGAGCACGGGTGGGACAGGCGAGGCAAGCGGCGCCTCGAACCTCCTGCCGACGAAGCGGCAGGCGCGGGAGGGCGGGCCGGCTGGCGGGCACCTGGCATTTCATGCCGTCGTCGAGAGCGCCCGGGGGCGCTGTCGCTGATCTGCCCCCTGCTCAAAGTTTTCGAGCGGCCACCCTGTGATCCTGGCAGGAGGAGGAGGAGGAGGAGGAGGAGGAGGAGGAGGAGGGGGAGGAGGAGGAGGAGGAGGAGGAGGAGGAGGAGGAGGAGGAGGAGGAGGAGGAGGGAGGAGGGAGGAGGGAGGAGGGAGGAGGGAGGAGGGAGGAGGGGACGATCTGCTCCCCCTAGGCAAATGGGGCCCAGCGATGATGCCACTTTGTCCTGGAACTTCTCAGATCATCTCGAGCTGCAGTGTGGGCTGCCGCTGATTCTCCGGGCCTTCGGCCTCTTTCCCATCCTGCACAGCGCTCGCGTTGCGCCCCAGTGCCTCGAGGAGCCCTAACTTTTGATCCTGCAGACGTCTCCACATGCAAGTCATGTGCTGTCTCGCACGAACGAAACCTGCTCCGTCTGGTTCAGAGTCTCTCTGATCGAAGTGATGTCTACTCTCGCGCTCTCGTGGCTATAGGTGCCACTGCTCTGTCCGCCAGAATATCGCGGTCCCATTGCTGACGTCTGCGTCGTGTCCAAATCCGCTCCTGAGCCCCCACGGCAGCACTGTTCCCCGTCGGAGGGGAGACTCGGGGCCATGGGAGGTCCCATTGCAGGGATGAAAACCTCGCGCCTTGAAGGGGCTCTCGGGAGGACCTTTACGTTAGGTTCCTGGCGACAACCGCAATTGGACACCGCGCATTCGCAAAGCACACCTGCAACCGTCTGTGATCGTCGGCTATTCCCTCTGTTGCGTCCCGTCGCATCGCGTCGCAGCCCCCGTATCCCTGTCGTTCACCTTCACACCTTGCTGTAGCCCCCATCACTATTCCTCTGAGAGCCCGTCGCTTCTTTCCCCAGGCCCCTGTCCGGTTGGAGCTGTCCAGCCCCGTCTCTTCTTTCTCAGCTCGCCCCTCTTCCAGGGAGGGACTTTCTTCAGGAGGGGGAGATGATGGTGACAATGGCGGCGATGACGACGACATGGCCAATGATGTCGCCGATGCAGACCACGCCCGCCGATAACGATGACGATGTCTTCGCGTCGGTGGTGAAAGTTTTGGAAGGACGGGGCCCACCGGCGACCCACCCGTCCCCGAGCCCTGTCTGAGGACCTCCGGAGCGGCTTTCCTCAGCAGTGGGAGAAGAGCTCCGCGTGACCCTTGGAGGCTCCTACGCTGCAGCCCTGCACAAGGGGCAGGCGCTGTTCCCACTGCTTGCCCCTGCCCCCGCGCGGCTCGCCACCTTCGTCGCCAGCCTCCCACTCCATCTTGCCCTGCTTCTCGACATGTTCGATGATGCGTTTCGCGATGTGCACGCTTGGTGCTGACGTGCCCTTCGCGCAGTCGCTGTCTCCCATGTCCTGGTAGTCAGTCCATCTTGGCATGGAGCAGCTTCTCGTTCGCACCGCTCTTCGAATTTTTTTTCATGTGGCAATCGGTCGGCGTTCCCTTCATATCGGCGATCTCGAAACTCTTCTCTTCGTCGTCGTTCATTATCTTCCGCGTCCTTGCGACTCTACCAGCCAGATGGTATCCACGTCTCTTCGTTGTTCGGGTCAAACGCCGCCCATATCTCTGGCGATACCCATTTGCTCTCGCCCCTCTTCTGCCATCCATGCGCCAACCAGCTCTCCTCGTCCTCAGGGCCCCAGGGGGCGTCGAACTGCTTCATTATGTTCTCGATGTTGTCTGCACCTTTCCCTGCGTGAAGTAGCGCTTCCCCCGCATGGGGCCCCATATTTGGGCACGTCCTCGACGATCGCGTCGAGCCTCGCGCTGCAGTACTAGAGCGTGCCGATGTTCGCTGCCTTCGGTTCTTCGCTAGCGTGCTGGCTGTCCTGTTTCTGCGCCATCGTTTCGCTGAGCGCGCACGCGGCGACTTTGAGGTTCTGCCCCTGCAGCACCGCGCTGGTCCTGCCCACCTGGTCGCGCATCGTTTCTGCGAAGCGCCGGACCCCCCCTACCTGGCGCGCGGAGCGCGCCAGGGGCAGCGCCAGAGACGCCGCCGGGAGGACCAGGCGCGGATCCAAGAAACCCGCGCGGAGCGCCAAGAGTTTGTGTTTATGTGGTTTGTTTTTCTTCGGGAGGAGGGAGGAGAAGGAGGAGGAGGAGGAGGAGGAGGGGGAGGAGGAGGAGGCGGAGGAGGAGGAGGAGGAGGAGGAGAAAGAGGAGGAGGAGGAGGAGGAGGAGGAGAGGGCGAACACAAGAAGGAGGGGGGCGCTGCTGTTCCACATGCTCGCCCTCCTCCGCAGCACGGGGGGCGGTCGCAAGCACACGCCCCCCAGCCTGCCAGGCAGAGCTCAGGCCCGGCGGCTTGGGGCCTGGGGCCCAGACATGCTCGCGACTGACAACAACAGCAACAACAACGACAGCAGCAACAACAACAGCAAGAACAACAACAACAACAACAACAACAACAACAACAACAACAATCATTTTACCCTCATGCGCCATGCTTCCACATGACACATGCATCCATCTGGATAACACACCCCATCATGGGGGATTTTCTGGCATGCGGGATCCGATATTCCCTCACCCAGATATCCCGCCCAAGAAGGTTTGGCCACCACCTCTTCCGAGGAACTTCAACATCCATAGCTCGGACGGCACATCGCCTTCGCAATCGCCTTGCGCATGCCCCGCATCTCAGAGGGAGAGGAAGAGGAAGAGGAGGGGGAGATGAGAGAGATAGGGAGGGGGAGGAGGAGAAGGGAGGGGGAGGAGGGGGAGGAAGGATGAGTAGTTGTAGTAGCAGCAGTTGATGATATTGTTGTTGCGGCTGTAGCACTAGTAGTAGTGGTAACGGTAGTAGTAGTCCAAGTAAGTAGAACTGGCTTGCGGCAGCCAAGCGTTCATAGCGACGTTGCTTTTTGATCCTCCTTTAATGTCTTCTCTCCCTATCCTTGAGACGCAGAAGTCTCAAAAAGTTGGATGGTTCAGCACATCCAGGAAACCTATCGCTGGACCGGCCCAGATATGGTTCCAGAAGCGGCTCGGGAAGCTGCGCAGGCGCCAGAAGCAGAGAAGCACCACGTACGGGCGCCGGCTCGGGCGTCCGGCCCACAGCCGCTCCAGAATCGGCCCAGGACGGCTTCCCGGGCGCCGCAAGCAGAAATTCAACTTCTTCAAAGAAAAATGTGTATTGGAATGGCCTCTTTTCGGCGCGATCGGAACTGCCCGGGCGTCCGGCCCGGGAGCCGGGCCGGGTGCCAGCCGGGCCGGGTGCCGGCCGGGCCGGGTGCCGGCCCAAGCTCCGGAATCGGCCCGGACGCCCTCCCGGGCGCCGGAAGCAGAAATTCAGCATTTTCGGAAAGAAAAATGTGTATTGGAATGGCCTTTTTTCGGCGCCGCCTCGGAACTCGATTTTCCGGCGCCCGGGCGCCGGCTCGGGCGCCGACCCGGGCGTCCGGCCCGGGAGCCGGGCCGGGTGCCGGCCCGAGCTCCGGAATCGGCCCGGACGGCTTCCCGGGCGCCGGAAGCAGAAATTCAGCATTTTCGAAAGAAAAATGTGTATTGGAATGGCCTTTTTTCGGCGCCGCCTCGGAACTCGATTTTCTGGCGCCCGGGCGCCGGCTCGGGCGCCGACCCGGGCGTCCGGCCCGGGAGCCGGGCCGGGTGCCGGCCCGAGCTCCGGAATCGGCCCGGACGGCCTCCCTCCCGGGCGCCGGAAGCAGAAATTCAGCATTTTCGAAAGAAAAATGTGTATTGGAATGGCCTTTTTTCGGCGCCGCCTCGGAACTCGATTTTCCGGCGCCCGGGCGCCGGCTCGGGCGCCGACCCGGGCGTCCGGCCCGGGAGCCGCTCTCGGCGGCGAGCAAGAGCACCGAGCCCGAGTAAAAAAGGAGGAAGTCTCGAGCCGGAGCGTTGTTGTTGTTGGGGGGCCGGTTTTGGCGGAACCCCAAAACGCCTGAGCGTGAGCCTCAATTTCAGAGGAAATGCGGCCGGCGCCTCGGCGAGAGCGCCAGGGCGAATATAGGGGGTCCAACAATAATAATTGTTTAGTAATTAAGGTTCAACAACAACAACAACAACAACAACAACAACAACAACAACAACAACAACAACAACAACAACAACAACAACAACAACAACAACAACAACAACAACAACAACAACAACAACAACAACAACAACAACAACAACAATCATTTTACCCGAACGCTCAGTGTTCTCCCCAGTGCCAGGGTTTTCTTGCGACACCAGCCAATACCCCCACTTCGTGGGGGGGCCGTTCAAGCTCTACCAAATATCCAAACGACTCTTCGAGACCACCCACACCCAGCTTCCCGCCCTATGACGTTGGGACACTTCACTTCGTGGCGTGCGGACGACCCTGGCTACTACACTGGCGTGGGGTACACACCCACAGAGGTTGATCACATCTGTTACATATGATGTGGTACACGGTACACGTGAGATGGTACGCAGTGCCAAGATAGTTGGTCACATTTTTGGGGCAAATTCGTGGGGATGCGATTACAGAAGTACATGTGTTACACTGATGTTATACAGTCCCAAGGATGACGCATGCATTGTTCATAGACTCATGGCGCTACGATCCTAACTCTCAGTGCCCAACGCGCGCGTGCACAGCCAGACGGAGGGAGAGAAACACATGTATACAAGGTTCGTGACATACGCACGGTCCACCATGTTGTAAACGATCGCATGCACGGTAAGTTCTCTTGGGGAAGGGGGGAAGCCTCCTGGCGCGGTTTGGGGTCCACTTGAGAGCCTTTGGGGGGTTCCTTGGAACCATCTTGGGGCCTCTTGGGGGCTTATTGGACCCTCACGGCGGACTCTTGGGGCCTCTAGAACGCCTCCTGGGGCCATCTTGGGGGTCTCTTGGAGCCACCTTGGAGCCTCTCTGGAACCTCTTGGGGGCCTCTTGGAGTCCTCTTGAAGCCTCTTGGGACCATCTTGGGCGCCTCTTTGGGCCTCATGGACGCCTCTTGGGGCCATCTTGCGCGCCTGTTGGGGCCATCTTGGGTTTTAAAGATTCATCAAGAGACCGCGAATGGATTTCGAGATTTTTCGGATGAGAAAGTAGTGCGTTTTCATATGTTTTCTGAACATCGCATCTTGAAATTATTGAAAACCCATTGTGTTTGGCAGGATTTCGACATGCGCGCGCGGCGGCCGCGCGCATGTGCACTTCGTCTCATTTTTTGCAAGGGATGGTGGCCCTCGCAGGCGCGCAACCGTTGTTGGAGAAGTTCAAAGCACCTGAAGAAGTAGCACGCAAAGACCCTTTTGACAGAAATGTTTAAAAAGTGGTGTGTTTCCTATGAATCCGCAAGAGCGCGCGGAAGGACATTTTGACAATTTTTTCTTAAAAAACCATTGGGTTTTTGATGTTTTTATGTTAAAATCGCTACGAAACCTAAGGTTTTGGAAGGATTTCGTCTTGCGAGCGCGAATGTCCACTTTACCTTATTTTTTGCAAGGGATTCTTGCAATTTGATCAAGTAAGAACAAGAATTTTCATTTTCTATTGTTTTTTGCAAGGGAAAACGAGCGTCAACAAAAAACCGGATCCGGAGCTCATCCACTTTTCTGAAGCTTTCGCGAAAAAATGATGAAAATGTAGCTGCGGCCTAGGCGCGGCGCAGAGGTCGCGCACCAGGGGTCCCAACAATAATTATTCTTTAGAAGGAATAATGTTCAATTACTAGCACGTGGGGACACTCCGTTCTCACCAGTGCCAGGGTTTTCATAGGAGGCGGGCAATACCCCCACTTTGTGGGGGGGCCGGTTCAAGCTCTACCAAATTTCCAAACGACTCTTCGCCACCACCCACACCCAGCTTCCCGCCCTATGACGTTCGGACACTTCACTTCGTGGCATGCGGACGACCGTGGCTACTATTCAGGGCCCCGCGGCCGACGACGACGGCGTGCGCGCGCGAAGAAAAAACGAATGTGTCCCGCATGGTATTATTTGACAGGGATGATGGCCCTGGCAGGTGCGCAACCGTTGTTGCAGAAGTTCGAAAAAGTTGCTCGCAAAAGCCCGTTTGACAGAAATGTTTAAAAAGTGTTGGGTTTCCTACGAATCCGCAAGAGCGCGCGGGATGAGATTTTGACAATTTTTTTGTTGAAAAACCATTGGTTTTTTGATGTTTTTATGTTAAAATCGCTGCGAACACTAAGGTTTTGGAAGGATTTCGTCTTGCGCGCGCGAATGTCCACTTTACCTTATTTTTTGCAAGGGATTCTTGAAATTTGATTATATTAGAACAAGAAATGTCATTTTCTATTGTTTTTTGCAAGGGAAAGCGGATTACAACAAAACAACCGGATCCTGTACACACCCTCTTTTCTGAGGCTTCCTCACGAAAATGATGAAAATGTAGCTGCGGCCTAGGCGGCGCAGGGGGGGCGCGCACCAGGGGGCCCAACAATAATTATTCTTTAGAATAAATAATGTTTAACAACAACAACAACAACAACAACAACAACAACAACAACAACAACACGACGACGACGACGACGACGACAACAACAACAACAACAACAACAACAACAACAACGACGACACGACAACAACAACAACAACAACAACAACAACAACAACAACAACAACGACAACAACAGCAGCAGCAGCAGAAGCAACAACAACAACAACAACGACGACGACGACGACGACAACAACAACCACAACAACAACCACAACCACAACAACAACAACCACAATCACAACCACAATCACAACCACAGCAGCAGCAGCAACAACAACCACAACAGCAACAAGCACAACAACATCAGCAACAACAACAACGACAACAACAACAATCATTTAAGACTGTTCGCCCTTATCTGCCCGAGTGTCAAATAACGCGTATTTCCCAAACCCTCGATACCCGCCATCTTCGTCTTCGATCGAACCCCTTTTGGGGGGCATACCTTTCTTCCCTGCAGGCCGGGCCCCGGCAAGCGGCGGGGAGGCCGCGGACCGTCGGCCTGGCCAGCGGCAGCGCTGATCGGCGGGGCGGCCGCGGACCGTCGACCCGACCCCAAGACGGCCGCGGACCGTCGACCCGACCCCAAGAGGGACGGACAGGGGACCGACCACGACGACGACGACGACGACGACGACGACGACGTCGAAGACGACTCCGACGACGACGACGACGGCGACGACGAGCGAAAGCGAGAGCGAGAGAGAGCGACAGCAGGGCCACGAAGGGCACGAAGTAGGCCACGAAGGGCGACAGCGGGGACACGAAGGGAATGCATATGGGGCCACGCGAACGAGCGGGGGCCACGAAGGGCAGATAATGCGGGGCCACAGAAGGCAACTATGGGGCCACTGAGGGTAGCAACTGGGCCACGTAGGACAGTGAGGGGGACACAAATGGCGACAGCGGGGCCACGAAGCGCATGCACATGGGGCCACAACGGGCGCGACTCCTGGGTGCCTGGGTGTCGGGAGCGCGGCGCTTGGGCAAATTGCAGGAAATTCCAACGCAAGGCCATTCTTCAGTAATTTGCAAGCAAGCCTCCAGCGAGAGCGCGACTCCAGAGCGCGGGGAGAGCGATTCCTGAATAAATTGCAAGGAAGTCCCAAGCGAGAGCGCGATTCCTGAATAAAATGCGAGGAAGTCTCGGGCGGGAGCAGGCGCCCTGGCTAAATTGTAACGAGGTCTCGGGCGGGAGCCGTTGTTGTTGTAACCCGAGGGCCAGGGGCCCAGTTTGAGCATCAAGACTTTCCCTGTCAAAAAACAGGGTGCGAGCGTCGAGGGCACAGTTTGATTGAGAAAAAACAGTATGCACCGGTGGGGGGGATCAACAATAACTATTCTTCAGAAATGAGAACTCAACAACAACAACAACAACAACAACAACAACAACAACAACAACAACAACAACAGCAACAGCAACAACAACAACAACAACAACAACAACAACAACAACAACAACAAAACACGATGGACGGATTTGGGTTGTTTTCGGCCCCTGGGGGGCCCCCACCAGACCTGGGGGCCGTCAAAAAGAACTACTCGGGATGCAAAACCAGCCCTGGGGAAAGGCCCAGGCCTTCTGGGGGGCCCGCCTGGGTCCTGGGTGGAGTCGTGCAACCCATCCCTGTCCCCAATGGCATGGCCTTGGCCCCACTGGCCGCCTTCCCCGCTAGCTGGGTGGGGGGGGGTGCGTGCTGCTCCCCTCGGGCTTCGCAAGGCCTGTCCCCGCCTAGAGGGGGTGAGCCGTGGCGCCGGGATGGCATGGCCCCGTGGAGACTGACTGCCTCGTGGAGACTGACTGCCTGCCGGAACACCCCAGCCCAACCCGAAGACCCGAGTGTCGGGCTGCGGGGGGGCCAGCTCCATGTGCGTGAGTGCTTGCAGTGCTCCCCGACGCCCCCCCTCCCCGCTGGGAGTGGAGGGCAAGCCGGGGCCTCCGGGTTGGTGTTGGGGTGGCTCGGCGGGCGGTGGAAGTGGCAAGTCGATGCCGAGGCGTGGCCCTTCCCATGCCGCGCGGCTCTGGCCAGTCGGCCGAAGGCGCCAGTCACCGACACGGCCGCCCCTCGGCATCCAGCCACTGGAGGGACCGCAGGGTCAGCTGATCGCAAGACTGCGCGGAGGAGGGAATCGGAGGAGGCAATCGGAGGAGGATGGAGGCGGCTGGGACCTTGACACCAGCGAGGGCATCCAGGATCTTTGGAGACTCGTTCGAAAAGACCAGTGCGTGATCGTGTCATCGATTTCTCAAGCGTTCAGCGCAGCCACTGAGAGCAACTGGGGCCGAATGGACCCAGTGGCCCCAGAAGAGCAGGACCACGACAACGACGATCTCTTCATCATGCCTTCCCCCTCATCCCCCCATACCGCATCCCTGCTCCTCCTTCCTCGTCCAGCGCATCCAAGTCTTGGTCGACTTCGGCCCTTGTGGGGCCTCTGGAAGCCTCAGGAAGCCTCCAGAGACCTCCGGATGCATCCAGAGACCTCCAGAGACCTCCAGAGACATCCAGAGACATCCTTCTCCTCCTCCTCCTCCTCCTCCTCCTCCTCCTCCTCCTCCTCCTCCTCCTCCTTGTCCTCCTCGTCATCGTCTGCCTCATCCCTCCCATATCTTCACTTCTCCTCGCCCGTCCCCCCCTCATCCTCGCCCTGGGTATGATGAAGGTGTCGACGAGCAGACAATTAACATATATCAACAGACTTCGTGACACTCCATCTACTACTTTCATCTCCTAGCGAATTGGCCTGCAGGCTGTGTAGGGTGGATCACCTGGCTTATCGGCCACACTGGTCGTTCTGGAAAGTTGCGCCCGTTAGTTACGAAAAAAAGCTCCCCTCCTCGTCCGCCCCTCCCCTCCCCCGTTCCTCGCGAAGAT
>CAUYUJ010017346.1:158726-176226 GCA_963575745.1 Prorocentrum cordatum | reverse complement strand
GCCAGCCCGCCCGCCGCGCCCCGCCTGGCTCGACCGGTGCAGGGTGACCAGCACGGCCTCACCGTAGTCCTGGCACCTCGCAGCAAGGAGGCGGAGCGAGGAGGAGGAAGGAGGAGGAGGAGGAGGAGGAGGAAGGAGGAGAGGAGGAGAGGAGGAGGAGGAGGAGGAGGAGGAGGAGGAGGAAGGAGGAGAAGGGGGAGAGGAGGAGGAGGAGAAGGAGGAGGGGGAGGGGGGGGGGAGGGGGGGAGGAGAGGAGGAGGAGAGGAGGAGGAGGAGGAGGAGGAGGAGGAGGAGGAGGAGGAGCCCATGTAGTCCTGGCAGAGGGAGGCAAAGCGGCGCGGAGGGACGGAGTCGCGTCGGAGAGCCTTCTGTTGCATATTCGGGGGACCTTAACTGTCCCGTCGCGTCCCTATCCGCGTCGAATCCGTGCCCAATCCGCGTCGGACTCGTCGAATCGGCGCCGAAGCCGCGTCGAAGCCGCGTCGGGCCCACGCCAGATCCGCGTCGAGTCCGCACCGAGCCCGCGCTGGGCACAGGCCAAGGCACGCAAAAAGTCGGGGGAGCAGGCGAGGGCCCCCGAAGCTGCAGCATGCAGCGCGAAGGGCCCGCCCTTGCCCGGCAAGCCGGGCGCGGCGTGGAGGTCGTGGCCGCTGGTGGGCTGGACCCCGGAGAGCGCAGCCGACCAGCTGGCCATCTGACTACCTACCAGACAACCCCAACCCAACCCGAAGACCCGAATTTCGGGTTGGGGGGGTATGGGCTCCATATGTGTTTTTGTCAACGTTCCCCGACCCCCCCCAACTAGAAATCGAGGGTAAATCTGAGCCTTCGGGTTGGGTTGGGGTGGTTTGGTGGGTGGTGGCCATCCGAGCAAACAAACCGGCCGCCCAGACCGAAGCTCGGAAGCCGGGCAGGGGCTGCGAAATCCGTGGCTGCCAGAATCGGCCTCCGGGAAAATGTCTTCTTCCTTCCGGGAAGAAGCCCGTTGACTGTTTCGCGCGCCGCGCCTCATTCCGGGAAGGTGTTTTCTCCTTCCGGGAGGTCCGTTTTAGCAGCCACGGTTTTAGCAGCCCTCGCCCAGCTTTCGAGAAGCCTACCCGCCAATCCGGCGGCCAGCCCGGCGGGGATCGATGATCCTCTAGAACACGTCCTGAGGATCATCGGGGGGAAGCGGGAGGGAGTGGGCCTTCTCAGAGGGCTCGGGAGTCCCGAAGCCTTCCGAGAAGCGTTCTAAGCCTTCCCCGAAGGCACAGGAAACTCCTCAGAAGGCGCAGGTGCCTCAGAAAAGCCCCACCGCCTTCTGAGAAGGCCTGCTCCTCCTCACTTCCCCCCCTCGCTCGCCGCCGAGCCAACGCGGACAAACCTCCACGGCTTCCGCTGGGGTCGGCGGCAGAGGCGGCAGCCTTTGGACTGGGACATCGCGTGGAGGCTTCTCTCCTCTCGCACTCCTCATCCTCCTCCTCCTCCTCCTCCTCCTCCTCCTCCTCCTCCTCCTCCTCCTCCTCCTCCTCCTCCTCCTCTTCCTCCGCTTCCTCCTCCTCCTTTCTCTCCTCTCGCATTCGTCCTCCACGTTTGCGTCCGTCCCTATAAGAAGAAAAAGTTCGAAGTGTTGAGGAGCGCAGCAGCCTCGATGCGCATGTCTGGCCCACGTACAAAAGGGGGGAGGGGTTGGAGCACCATGTGGGACCTGCCCTAGGCAAGGAAAATACGGTAGACGGATCCTATTTCTCCGACCTTGTACTGCGACGAACGCAACGGCAGCGTTGTCTGTAGACGTCTCCACCCCGAATGCGTCTACGGACGTAACGGCACCCCATGTGTCCGCAGACGCTTGTGGCAAGAACGTAAGAACAATATTTAGAGGCGCCTCCTAAAAGGGATCCGAGTAGATGAAATCGGAAGATCGGGCCGATGCATCCGCGATGTATCGGCGATGCATCGGCGATGCATCGGCGACGACTTCTATGCATCGGCGCCATGGGCGTGAAGAAACTCGGCCTCCACATCGAGCCGCATCGACGATGCATCGGCGATGCGGCGCTATCCTGCGACCACATCTGCTCCGACCCCATCTGGGAGGCCTGGAGAATCCGGCCCAGGCCCGAGATACTGTTATCCTAGAAGCAGATAGACTGGGCCCCCCAGGAGACTTTTTTTTGTCGGCGATAACCCGGATTAACCGGGGGGGAGGAGGGGGCCGGCCGATAACCTAACCTTCGCGCTGTGGGCAGCCCTGCATTTGCCCGCGACCCCCACCCCGGACCTGCACAACAGACACGGTTAGGTTATCCTGGGGGGGGAGGGGAGGGAGGCAAGCCCGACAACCCGGGGCATCGCCGGACCCTAAAAAAAAGTCTCCAGGGGGGGGGGGCAGGGAGACAGACAGGGAAGCGCGGGCGCGGGCCGGAGGTCCTTCAAGTAGGGCGACGACATGTATACATATCCACTGTTCCCTGGCCAGGCCCAGCCTGCACCCACCCGCGATGTATACGCCAGGCCCTCCCGACCTGGCCAGGAAGGCGTGTGCACAGCTCCTGGGTTCGGGATGGGCCTGGCCAGAGGACAGCGGTTATGTACACATTCCTCGCCGCCCGATCAAAAGGGTATGAGGAACCCCAAAAAAATCCCCCTTCCGGGGGGGGGGGTTAGGGGAGGGTCCACCCCCGCCCTCCCCCCCTCCAAACCCGATCAAAAGGTTTTGGGGAACCCCCCAAAAATCCCCCTTCCGGGGGGGGTTAGGGGAGGGTCCACCCCCGCCCTCCCCCCCCCCCTCCTCCAAACGCCCTCTCAAGGGAGGCTTCTGGAGAGTTAGGGGGGGTCCCCCCGCCGCCCGTGGCCGTTCCTGCCCCCGCTGCTCTCCAGGCTCTCCCCTTTCGAACAGAACTGTTTTTTATCGTGCAGCCTGCAAAAAAAAAAAAACAAAAAAAAAAAAAACAATAAAAAAAAAAACGCAGAACGCTCGCAAATCTACGAGTGCTACACATTGGTGTTGGTAGATTCGACGACAATGTTTGGGGTGGAAACGCATTTTCGCACTCGCGGCCCTGACGGGCGCTATTGGGGCAGAGGAAGCGGGGGACGGGAGAGGGTGTAACGTAGCGCCCCCCCCAGACTGTGGTGCTGGACGCACTGCGGCAATGCAGGTGGGACGCACTGCGGGGGGGAGCGCTACGCTGTGCGAGGGGGGAGGGGGAAGGGGGAGGGGGCATAACGCGTGCTATGGCCCATTTGAATGTTGTATTGCTTCTCATATGTATGCATACACACAATATACACATGCAGATGTGTATATATATACACACACATTCCTTATTTTAGATATCGCATTACTAACAAGAACAATACTAAGAACATATTTATACATAAAAATGATATTATTATTATAATAATAATAATAAAATAAATAAATAAATAATAATGAAAATAAGAATGATAATAATATTCATAATACTGCGAATCATACGAATGACAATAATATTAATAATAAATATACATATAACGATACTAATAATTGGTGAAAAAATAGCAAATATATGAACAACAACAAGAACAACAACAACAACAACAACCACAACAACAACAACAACAATCACAACAATAACAATAACAATAACAATAACAAAAATAATACTGGTAAGTATGACAATACGAATTATATATATATATATACATATATATATATATAGTCAACAACCCCTCGAAAAAAAAAGACTCTATGTTAGTTCTGTAGCCGATATCCTGCTCGACCCTTTTCTTGGGCACGCCACGGGAGCGAGCGTTCGAGGCGTCGGCGCGCGGGTCCGCCGCCCGCCGCGGGGCTGCCCCCCGCGGGCTGTCGCGCGCGGCTGTCCCGTGGACCCTCTCGTGGGCTGTCCTGGGGGGGAGGGGTTTGCCCCCAGGGGCCGTCTCGTGGTGGTCCCGTGGGTCGCGGCTGCCCCGCAGACTCTCCCGCGGCGCGTCCCGTTGGGTTGCCCCGTAGGTTTTCCCCTGCCCGTGGGCTGCCGCGGGGGGGGCGTGCCGTGGCGGTCCTGTGGGTGGCGGCGGTCCCGCGGACTGCCCCGCGGCTGGTCCCAGGGGTCGTCCCGTGGGCTCTGCCCCCCGGCGGTTCTGCGGGTGGCCCCGCGGTTGTTCCGCAGTGGCTGTCCCGTGAGAGACGCGGATCGAAACTCAAACTACTACTACTACTACTACTACTACTACTACTACTACTACTACTGCTACTACTACTACTACTACTACTACTACTACTACTACTACTACTACTACTACTACTACTACTACTACTACTACTACTACTACTACTACTACTACTACTACTACTACTACTACTACTACTACTACTACTACTACTACTACTACTACTACTACTACTACTACTACTACTACTACTACTACTACTACTACTACTACTACTACTATTACTACTAAAAATCCACTTGCACACAACGTGCAAATCGAAATGTCAAACGAGACCCATGCCAAAAAAAACAAACAGGAATACACACCGGAATGCAAACCGACACGCCATGCAAACCGAAAGGGCCCATCGGAACGCAAATCGGCATGCAAGCAAACTGCCATCGACATCGGCACGGAGATCCCAAAGCACCAAACACCCAACTCGAATTACGATCGGCTTGCAAAACTGCATGCAAAAATGACTGCGGAACTAAGTTCAGTCAAAGTGCGAACGCAATGAAAATGTGTATGTGACCATCCGAATGCAAATCGAACCGCACTTCGAAATACAAATCAGCATGAGAATCGATAAAATCTGGATACAAAGGAAAACCAAATCGACCTGTAAATCACAATAAACGACGCGGCACCTCAGGTCGGAACCGGAACGACAGTCAAAATGAATATCGAAATGCGCATTCAAATACAATCGAAATTCAAATCGAAATACAGACTGCCTCCACATACACACACTTGTAAGTCGGCGGCGCAGAGGAGCCTCAGGACGGCCGGCAGGTGGAGGTGCCTATTGCGAACGAACTTTGTCGAAAGCGCCATGATAAAATAATCCAACACAAACACACACACACAGACATACATACACAATCACACACTGACGCACACACGCACGCACGCACGCACGCGCAAACACACACACACACACACACACACACACACACACACGCGCACACGCACGCACGCACGCACGCACGCACGCTCGCACGCACGCACGAACGCACGCACGCACGCACGCACACACACACACACACACACACTCACACACCGCCCCCAACCTCCTTGACACCCGAAGGGTGGTCTTTGAGGTAGGTCGACATTCTGCTCCCTGCGTCATTCCCTGCTGCCCTTCACCTGCAGATCTGATGTTCTTACCTGGCATCCGACGTTGCAGCAAAAAGTACAACACTGCCAAAAACAGAACGAGAGCCCTGGGCACAATATTGATGCGTCATTATTCGAGCCAGACCGATTTGTCATGGTCCAGGGGCCCGAAGCCGGGCGAAGACGCCCGTTGCGAAAACGTGGCAACGCCCGAATCTCGAGACTTGCCTCACGACCATGTCATCCTCCTGCACAGGCTTCTTCCCGTCCTCCCTGCCGCCGTGCCCATAATCCTGCTCACCGCAGAAGCACCTGTCTCGCTCCTGGTTGAAGCGGGTCCAGAAGAACAGCGCGTAGTCCTGCTGCGGATCGGGCCCGCGCGAAGACCCGCAAGAGCGCCGCCGCCCATGCCGAGGAGAAAGAGGGATGGTGACGAGATTCCGTGGGGGCGCAGCCCCGGACTGAGGCGACGCCCCCCCCCACATCACCGAAGGGCAACGATAGGGACAAGGAGAAGGGGGGGCGTTCGAGTTTCGAGGCTCGAACTTCGAGGTTCCTAACGCCTTCGTCGGCTGTCGACGGTTTGCCAGCCTCGGGATGATCTCCAGCAGCTGCGCCTCGCCGAGAGCGCCCCAAGGGTTCCCGGATCGGCCCGAACGGCCGCCGGAGGCCCGAGCTATGACCCGAAGACCCCCGGGGGCTGGCTGAGAGGGGACATACGTAGACCTGGAATCGGCGATACGTCGTCGATGGATTAACTAACGATAGGCCCCCGATAGCGCATTCGCGCGGGCCTGGGCGGGTGGGCTGTCGGGCCCCCCATCGGCGATCCATGGGCGATGCTGGGTCGACACGTCCCCCCCGAGCCCATCCCCCCCGAACGTTGCCCCAGAATCCTCCTGGCGTCCCGCCACCCACACGCTCCAGATTTTCCGAACGCCACCCTCGATCTGGGCGCGCCAGTCCACTGATACCCCTCTCGTCGGAGCAGGCAGCACGTGTGAGATGCTGACCGCTGCACGCGTGACTTTCGGCTGCCCAGCGAGAGCGGTACACCGCACTCGCGCAGGAAAGCCCTGGCATGTGCCCAGCAAAGTGGGCCCCGCGGTCCGAAAAGCGTCGCCGCTCAAATGGAAAATGAGGAAGAAGGAAGAGGAAATGGGGAGGAAGGAAGAGGAAGGAGGAGGTGGAGGAGGCGGAGGAGCAGGGACAAGGGGGAATGGGAGGGGGAAGGGGATGGGAGGGGGAGCGGAAGAGGGCGGGGGAGGGGGAGGAAGCGGCGGGGGGGGAGGATGGAGGCACAGCATGCGCAAGGGATGTTTGTGTTCCTCCTCCTGGTTTTCTCCCTCCGAAAAATCACCATACCATGACAGCATCACCGTCATCACCATCGTCGTGACCATTGTCGTCGCCGTGTCAATCACCGTTATCATCATCATCATCATCATCATCATCATCATCATCATCATCATCATCATCATCAGCAGCAGCAGCAGCAGCAGCAACATCATCATAATCACATTCATATGAACCAACATCATCAGAACTACACTTATCATCTCCATCACCACCATCATCGTAAGCAGCATCGCCATCGAGGGAAAGGGGGAGGGAGGGAGGGAGGGAGGAGAGAAGGCGCCCAGCCTGGAAGCGCGAGCGCCACGGACGCCACCTTCTGGCAAGCTTCCTGCCTGCACTGAGCGGGGCCGAACGGCGCAAAAAAAAAAACACAAAAAAAACAACAACAAAAAAAAAAAAAAAAAAACGTAGACTTCTTTGCTCGAGCACTGCGCGGGCCGACGCGCGGTCCGGGTCGTCGCGCGGGGACGCCCCTCCGCACGACCCCCCGCGGGGCCCCGCGCGGCGCGCGCGCCGCGGGGCCCCGCGCGGCGCCCCGACAGCAACCCCACAGGCGCAGCCAGATGCATCAGCGAAGACAGGTACTCCAATCTTGAAGGGGCCCCAGGACACACAAATAAATACACACACAAATAGAAAGATTCCCATATATTTTCCCTTATCTTCGGGGTTTTTTTGTGTTCCCCACCACTTCCCATATTTTCCCATCTTTTCCTGGGACTCGACGCTTAATTGTGTCTGTGTGCTTTTTTTCCTCTTGAAATCTGCTGCTCACGCCGCTCGCAACCCCACCTCGAAGATCGGGCACGAGAGCTGCCGCGGGCGACCTGGGCGCCGGACGGCGGAACGCGGGTGCTCGGCGCTGGCGCAGGGGGGGGGCCCGCCCCGACCACCCGGGCGCCAAGGCCAACGTCGTCCTGGAAGCGGACGTCTGGGCATCTCCCGCGCGCCGCGCGCAACTGGGGCGATGCGTCGAAGCTCGAAAGCGCGACCCCAACGCTGAACGCTTGCGTTCTGACGAAGACAAGACAAGACAAGAGCCCGCGTCGAGGCACCTACGAGGGTGCAGCGGGAGAGCGCCGGGGCGCCGGAATAGGCTGGCCGCTCAGAAGCCGGGGTCGGGAAATACGCTTGCGTTCTGACGAAAGGCCCCAAAAAATAACGAATGCATTTTTTGTAATCGCGGTGGTCCGGCATGCGGCACGCGAGGCGCAGCCAATTTCTGCCGGCCCCGCGCGGCTGGCTCACCCGACCCGCCCAGAGGCCTTTCCGTTGGGCGATCGGAACTGCCTAATTAGGGGATCCCCGGCTCGTTCTGCATTGAGAGGCTGCTGGGCGGTGCTAGCGGCACGCGCGGGCGGGGGTGCGCGTCGACGCTGCTGGGGGACCGGCTGGTGCCGCTGGCACTGGCGGCGGTTGCTGCCGACGCGGCTGGGCTGCTGGTCAACGCGCGCAGCGTGAGTCGCGGCGCGGGTTCGCGGGGCGATGGGCGTCGTTGCCACAGGACTGGGCAGCGCCCGTGGTGTCAGCAGCAGCCAGCTGGCGGCCAGCTGGCGGCCAGCTGGCGGCCAGCTGGCGGGGCGGTGGGCGGCGCTCATAGAGGTCTGGTCGGCCATGTTGGCGTTTGTGGCGTTGGCCATCGCTGCCGAAGTGTTGGCTGGTGCCGGCGACGCTGGCGACGGTGGTCAGCTGGCGAGGCGTTTTTCGACACTGGCGAAAAAAGATTCTGAGTAATGCAGCAATGGCGGTGGTGGTCGATGACGCCGCAACGCGGGCCCACGCTGTTGAAGCGAGGGCCGTGGCGTGCCAAATGTAGAATGCCAGCATCAGTTATCGCGCGCGTTTTCTCGGCGAGGCGTTGGGCAAGTTGGCCTGGGCGCTGGATACGGCGACGGCCCAGAACCTGAATGGCCACGGGCGCAGACGAATGGGGAGGTGGCCGGCGAGTGATGTGTGGGAGGGAGAGGGGGCGCAGAAAAAGACGCGGGGGGCAGCGGCAGGGGAAAGAAATAGAAAAAGGCAAAAGAGGGGGGGACGCGCGAGGGGGGGGGCGTGCCGGAAACGGGAGAGGGAGGGAAGGCACGAATCTTTCATTGCCCTCAAATCCAGAATCGTTTCTTCAGGGCCCAAAATATGTTTCCCCAGGTCCAGACACATTGCCCTCAAGTCCAGAAACTGATACCCCCAGCTCCAGTTCAAGCGTTTCCAGGTGCAAAATAATTCCCCCGGTCCTCTATCATTGCTTCCAATTCCAGAATCTACACCCTCAGGTCCAAAAACCAACGCCCCATGGTTGCGAAACATTCTTCCGAGTACAGAACTGCCGCCCCAGGTCCCAAGTCATTGCCTCCAGCTCTGGAATCATGGCGTCCAGGTGCAAAACCAGTGCTTCCACGTCTGGAACCATTGCTTCCAGAGCTAAAACCATTGCTTCCACGTCTAGAAGCATTGCTTCCATGTCCAGACTCATTGCTCCTTAGAGTCCAAGAGCCCCCCTTCCAGGTCCAGCCTCATCGCGCCCAGGCCCAGAATCATCCCTGCCGGGTCTGGAACCCATGCCCTCGGCTCCAGAACCACTGCTTCCAGGCCCAGAACCAGTGCTCCCCAAACCCAGAACCCCTGCTTCCAAGGGCAGACCCATCGTTTCCGGGGACGAACACCATGGCCTTCAGGCGCTCCCGGGTCCGCCCCGCACCAGGCCCACCAGCATGTCCTCGGGAGGCCTGGAACTGGGCACCAACACCAACACAGGGGGCTGCCTCCACAGGGGGAAGATGATCCTAGATTTCGGTGTTGGTGGTACTGTTTCGGCCACCTCGGGAGCCAGGATGTTACCACCATCACCGAAATCGGGATCTTCTCCCCTCGGTAGAGGCACACCACCGATATCGGTGTTGGTGTCAACCTCTAGGCCTGCGATGATTCGACGTGAATCCGAAGATCACGCCTGGGTTCACGCAAGGCCGGGTGGCTCGCGGCGCGGAGCAGGGCCAAAGGGAGAGCCTCCGGTGCCCGCGGGGGCCTGGACTGTGGGGGGAGGAAGGGCGGGAGCGTACGCAGGGGAGAAGGGCGGGAGCGCAAGCAGGTGTCAACCTCCTAGGCCCGGGAGTCCTCCCGCCTGCTTCCGACGAAGAGTCCTCCGCGGACCTCCCCCGCCAGCGTCCGCCAGGCCCTGCGCCTCCCCGACACGGGCGGGGCGGGGGGCCCTTCCCCTCGAGCCCCGCGGGGGGGCCTATAGGCGTAGGCTTGTCCGCCCCTAGCTGAAGGAGACATGCTTTAGGTCCAGCATGTCCCCCTACAGGCGAGTTTTGGACGACAACATTTGAATATTCAAAAAATCATCAAAAAAATGAAAATATAACAGTACTAATACGAAAAATAATGATAATCATAATGATAACAAAAAAGTCGTCCCCAGACTATCTTTTGACTATTTTTGAATATTCCTCCTGTAGAAGGACGTGCCCGACTTAAGCCCAGGCTGGTCCGCCCCTAGCTGAAAGGGACATGTTGCGGGAGGGCCGGGCCGCGGGTCACCCGAGGGCGACCGCTCCGACCCCCCCCTCCAGCGCTGCCCCGAGGCACCCCGCGGAGCGACGCACTGAATTCGGAGGCGACGATAGGGGCGAACAGCCCGGGGGGGGGGGGGGCGGCAATACATGTATCCAGGGGTGCCGATGATCTATGTCTTCGACAAGGCTCCCGGGCGAATACGTGTGATACCCGCCCCTAGGCTATTCGCCCCTATCGTCGCCGCCGATGAATCAACGCCCCGGGGGGAAAGAAAACCCGGCGCAAATGTCGGCGGAGCGTCCCACCTGGCACTAGCTTGAAGACGATCATGATTGATTTGACAATCCCAAACAGGAACGGTGTAAAATGAATGAATGTGTTGAACACTGAGCGCGCTCCCAGCGCGGGGCCCCGCACCCGCCAGGGCGTTGCAACGCAACGACTATAACGATTTCGTCGTACCTTTTCTCCGCACCCAGTCGTTGCCACGTGACGAGCAGACTAAAAACAAAAGCGTTTGGCACCCCGATGCGTTGCCATATGGCGAGTATAAATGAACAGTGTGCGTGTTTCGTTCCAGTTGTCACCTCCACCTGCCGACCGCGCCTGAGGTTTCGTATCTTTTCTCCACCCCCAGTCGTTGCCACGTGACGAGCAGACAAAAAACAAAAGCGTTTGGCACCCCGATGCGTTGCCATATGGCGAATATAAATGAATGGTGTGCGTGTGCGTGCGTGTGTGTGCGCGTGCGTGCGTGCATGCGTGTGTGCGTGAGTGTGTGATTGTGTGTTTGTGTTGGATTATTCTTATCATGGCGCGCAATTGGCACCTCCACCGATCGACCGCGCCCGAGGCTCCCCTGCGCCGCCGACTGAAAAGTGTGTGTTCCTCCCCAGGCGTTTCCACGCAACGGGTAGAGTAGAACAGTAACTTGTCTCAGCCCCCATGCGCTGCCACTTGGCGTTATGTCGGGCGTGTCCCCCTACAGGGGGATTTTCGACGAAAAATAATAAATACCCAAAAATACCCCAAAAAAATCCAAAAAGACTCCAAAAATAGTCCCCAGACTATTGTGGGACTGTTTTTGGACTATTTGGGTTTTTATTTTTCAACGAAAATAGGGGGACAGGCCCGACTTAAACTTGGCGAATCAAACAAAATGTTGGTTTGCTCTCGCCATGCCGCGTTGCCACTTGCAGAGCATAATATAATCGGATCGTTTCGCCCCGCATGCCTTGCCACGTGACGAGCAAAGTGGACTGGCATATCTTCCGCACCCGGGCGTTCATACGTGACGAGTAGGAGTAGAACAGGAGCTTTTGACGCGCCGCTGCGTTGTCACGAGGCGAGTAGCACACGCAGATAGAATTGATTCGTCCCAGGGCGTTGCCACGAGACGAAAGAGAGTGACAC
Source organism: Prorocentrum cordatum (assembly GCA_963575745.1). Lineage (NCBI taxonomy): Eukaryota > Dinophyceae > Prorocentrales > Prorocentraceae > Prorocentrum > Prorocentrum cordatum. The sequence continues at coordinate 164,643 of CAUYUJ010017346.1, read as the reverse complement.
GGTATTGCTTCCGTCTCACTGTGTTGCCACTTTGCGAATAAGAGCAAAATCATATGCTCTGCCCCGCTACGTTGCCGCGTGGCGAGTAGAATCGCATCGTGATTTCTCGCTCCTGAGGGGGTGCCACGGGGCGATCCAAAAAAACGTCCCGCCGCATTGCCACGCGGCGAATACAGTAGAATTGCCTGCTTCCCCCACCCCCCAGGCGCCGCCTGGTAACGAGCACAGTGAAAACTACCTGTTTCCACCCTCTTTGCTTTGCCACGCAAAGAGTGGGAAAGACTAGGCCAACCAATCGACCACCCAACCAACCACCCGACCACTTAATCCGCCCGGCGACCGGGGAAACCGGCCAACCAGCCAAACCAGGACGCGACGTGCCGTGCACGCGTCGCGCCGCCAGTCACCCGACCAACCGATCAACCATACGATTGGAAAACCGACCAACTGACCAACCAACCAACCGCAACCAACCACCCAACCAACGGACCAACCGACCAACCAACCACCAATTGACCAACCAACGAAAACCAACGATCCAGCCCACCAACCAACCGGGCAACCAACCGACCGACCGACCAACTCAACGAACCAACCAACCAACCAACCAACTAGGAAACGGGACAACCGGTCTACTGGCCAAGAGGCCATCCACCGACTGTTTCACCCCATGCGCAATTGAAGACTGATAGAAGATCCACTTAACTGTTGCACCCTCAAGAAAAATTATTGAACCTTCGGAGAAATCTAACTGAACCATCAAAATAAATATTTGGACGCCCGAAATGGGTACGGAAAAAATGGATACAATGCCCAACAACAAATGTTGTCCCAAACCAACAGCGGCCGCTGTTGGGCAGGCGGCCTTCTGTCTCCAATGGACGCAGGCGGCGGCGGCGCGGACACCAACCCCTGTTCAAAATGAACAGGAACTGCTGTTGTGCATCGTACCCATTCTTTCCGTACCCATGTCGTTCGTGCCGAAAATACTGATCCCGCTTCCAGTGGGCGAGGGACAGGAGGGGAGGACGATGTGGGAGAAGATCGCCGCGGGGAGGTCCACGGCGAGCGCCAGGACCACGAACAGGGCCATGGAATCGTCGAAGTTGACGTCCAGGCCAGGGAACACCTCCTCGGCAGAGGGAACAGGGGGGGGAGATTGGCGCGACGCGCCGGCTGGCAGTCTTGCGTGAAAGGCGGAGGAAGGGCGGAGGACTGGCGAAGGAAGGGGACGGGAGGGGGGCAGGGGGTGGGGCGCGGGAGGAGGAAGAGGAAGAGGAGGAGCACGAAGAAAGATGGAAGAGGGGAGGAGGGGAGGCCGGTAGGGGTCCCCGTCCTCCTCCTCCTCCTCCTCCTCCTCCTCCTCCTCCTCCTCTTCCTCCTCTTCCTCCTCCTCCTCATCTTCCTCCTCCTCTTCCGCCTCCTCCTCCTCCTCCTTCTCCTCCTTCTCCTTCCCAATCCCCTCATCCCCGTCCCCCACCCCGTCATCCTGTTGACCCTCCTCGTCCTCCTCCTCACCTTCCTCCTCCCCCTACTCGGTATTCTCCTCCTCCTCCTCCTCCTGCTCCTGCTCCACCTCCTCTCCTCCTCGTCATCATCATCAGCATCATCACCACCACCACCACCACCACCACCATCATCATCATCATCATCATCATCATCATCATCATCATCATCATCATCATCATCATCATTATCAGTATCATCATCAGCAGCGGAAGCAGCATCAGCTTATTCATCTTCTTCATCTTCATCATCATCATCATCATCATCAGCATCGTCAGCATCACCATCATCACCATCATCACCATCATCAGCAGCAGCATCATCATCATGTTCATGATCATCCTCCTCCTTCCAATCATCATCATCATCATCATCATCATCATCAGCAGCAGCAGCAGCAGCAGCATCACCATCAACATCAGCATCGTCATCCTCATCCTCATAATCATCATCACCATCATCATCACCACCAGCATCATCAGCATCGTCGTCATCAACATCACAATCACCATCAGCATCCCCATGATCAACATCACCAGCATCATCAGCATCGTCATCACCACCACCACCACCAGCAGCAGCATCATCGCCACCCTCACCCGCAACTGAGGAAGCAACAGCATCAGCAGCAGCAGCAACAGAAGCAGCAGCATGTGGCCCTCGACGGGGGAGGGGGCCCGTTGCCACGGATGGGCGCGGCTCGAAAAACTGGCCGGGATGGGGGCCCATGGAGAGTCAGAGGACCGATGCTGACCGGCGCGATGGGGGTCGAGGACTACTCCGGGGGCCCGCGCCACGACAAATCGCGCCGCCAGAGTCTGGGACCATCTGGCAGCGGCGCCACGTCGGTCAGCGCACGACTGCACATGCACGCGCGGATATGTAATTCTGTAATACTCCCCATGCACGTGTGATGTAGGCGGGAGTTCATGTAGGCACGCACTTGCTGCGCGCCCCGCTGACGCCGAGGCTCGGACCTGGAGGCCCCTCGACAAACTCTGGGGAGCGGCGCAGAGCGTTCGGACTTCATCGCGACCCGCTGGCTCGAAGGTCGCGCGCCCACGTCGGAGGCCCCAACGCGGCAAGGGCCCACGTCGACAGACGGCCGCGGGCAGACCGCGGGCGGAGCTCGACAAGGGCGGGGGGGCCAGCCCGCCCCCTCGGTCGCCCACCGCGACGGGGTTCGCGACAAATCTCCCCTCGCGGGCTGTTCGGAGCGGCTGCGGAGCGCCTTCACTCGCTTCGCTTCTGCCCCTCGTCCACTGTCTGGTCAGCCATATCCCTCAGCTGCGCCCCCTTCGCGCGGAGGTCCGCAGCCGCCGCCGCCTGCGCGAGGGAGCCCCTCGGACGCGGGCCCGCCCGCCAGCGGCGCCCGACGCTGGCCGAAGAGGCGGCGGCAGTGGATCACCTCGATGACCTCCGCCGTCGCACCCCCCCTTCCTCCTCGCCCACCGCCTGGCCAGCGAGCTTCCTCAACGGCGCCTCCATCGCGCCGAAGTCCCCAGCCGCCGCCGCCGCCGCCGTCGCTCGGGCGCGCCCCGAGCGCGGGCCCGCCCGCCCGAAACCGCCCGACTCCGGGGCGAGGAGGCAGCGGCCGAAGAGCACCTCGCCGACGCGCCCTGGGCCCCGCGACGGCCGCCTCACGCGACCCCCAGCCGGCGAGCCCCCCGCCCCGAAAGGTCGCGCGGAACCCCGCGTCGCGGACGCAAGCACTTCCTTGCGCCGCGCCACCTGCACGTCGCGGCCAGCTGGGACTGCGACGCGCCGCCACCTCGCAGCAGCCCGCTCTCCTAGGCTGCTTGGCAGCCATTCTGTCTGAGCGATGGCGGCGCCCCGCCCTGCTCTGACGTCTGCGGCGCCGCCGCCGTTGCCCGAACGCCTCGTTGAGCCCCGCTGACCTTTTGTTCAGAGCTTGCTGTCGCGCTCGATCAGGCACGCAGTGGCCAACCGCCGGCGGTCGCGCGTTCACTCCCACAACCTCGCCAGCTGGCCCTTATTCTTGCCCGTCTCGGCTGTCTGCGGGTTTCCCGCGGAGTCCGAGATATCGAAGAACGGGAGCAGACAGTCGATAACCCTGTCGCGATCTGAACGGTTCAGAATGGGCCAGTTCTTGGAGGGCAGCAGGCACGATAGTTCCCCACAAACTTGCCCCGGGAGAGGCGCGAGTCCTCGCGGCAGGCGCAAATCTGCAAATCCCTGAGCACGTCCGCGGCGACCCACCCTCCGAAACGTGGACGCGTGCTTGACGAGCTTCTCGTAGGCCCCCTCGTCGCTGGAGTCGATGGCGCCCATGACCGCGCCGAACTCCCTCTCCAACACTCCGCACAGGGGGATCTCTCTCCCCTTTCATGATGCTGATGGTGGGCACTAACCCGGTTGTCCTTGAAGTCGTCAGGGCGCCCTCCTGCTTTGGTGCCGCGGCCTAAGTAGACTATCTCCGCCCGGACCTGCGGGCCGCACTCCTGGGCCTGCTCGATCTGCTTCACCCCCCGCCGCTGGCCAGCTCCACGCAGCCCTTCTCGATGATGGATCGCGACCATAAGATGATGACGCGGTGCTCCCACGCGTCGGCGTTCGTCTCTATACACCTGCGGCCGCACCTCTTGCTCACGCGCCTCCACTGGCTTGCGGCGGCGGCGCCCCCTGGCTCGTCCAGTTGCGACGGTACCACACAGCGCGCCCTCTCCCTCGGCTTGAGGGGGGCCGATTTGCAGCGCGGGCACACGTACATAACACGGTTACCCCCGCAGGAGGCAATCGTGAAGTCCACCGCAGCTCCCAAACGCTCCCTTCCAGGATGCCCTAGCAGACCTTCGCCAAATTGACGCGCGTGCCCACTGGCCTGTCCTCGTGCTTCGCGAGCTCCGCTCCCATGGCGAGCTCGACGGTATTGGTCCAATGCGACGGCGACTCCTTCTTCTGATTTACGCCTCCCCAAGTTGAGCCACACGGAATTCAAGCTGCAGGTCCTCGCCAGGTCCAATACTCCGCGTCGCTTTGCCGCTGGCTCCCGTGGCACCTGGAGAACATTTAGTGGCACGGGCGCGAGAGGCACGGGATTGTTACTGCACGTCCACGAGGACTCGCTGCCCACGCGAGCGACGACTGAGCTGATAGTGTGGAAGAATGGCGTCTCACCATCCTCATGGACCATCCTAATAGGCCAGCAACAAGCATGAGACCAAGCCGAACTCGTCCTCGCAAAAGTGACACTTGGCCGTGGTGGTCGCGACGGCGTAGCCGCCCGAGAACCTGCCTGTGCCGTCGGCCCCCTCTGACCACCGGCGCGCGCTTCGCCTAGGCCATTATCTCTGCGGCAACGTGCCCTTATCTGACCTTATGCCAATCCTCGTCGCCTGGCTCCGAACTCGGCGAAAGGGAGACCCTGACCGCGGTCAGGCTCCCGTCCCAGAAGGTTGTACGGAGCGGTGTTGTTCTCTATCGCCATTTCTCCGCGGTCCTCCGCCCTGGCTCCGTCTCCATTCCCCTTGCGCGCTGACATGGCAGGCGCCAGGGAGGATACCCTCATCATGTCCGCCGCGGCGCGGCGTCGAGGGCGCAGGCCCAAGGGCCAGCTATAGCGCCCAACTGTTACTCTGAAACGGCCGAGCGCCTGAGACCGAATGGCCACAGACATCGGGCAACGAAGGGGATACATGGTCAGCTTGTCAACCGGGGGCACACCCATATAGATATATCTATATATATAGAGAGAGAAAGACATGCAGACATACATGCACACATACATACATACATACATACATACATACATACATACATACATACATACCTGCCTACCTACCTACATACATATATGCATACATGCATACTACATGCAAACATACATACATACATACATACATACATACATACATACATACATACATACATACATACATGCATGCATGCATGCATGCATATATACATACATGAATGCATACATACATACATACATACATACATGCATGCATGCATTTATGCATGCATATATGCATGCATACATACATACATACATGCATACATACGTGTGTACGCACGTGCATGCATACATACATGCATACATGCATGTATGCACGCATGCATACCAACATACATGACTGCATGCACATACACGTGTGTGTATACGTGCATGCATGCATGCATACAAACATGCATATATAGATGCAGGCATACAAACACATACAAATTCGTATACCATACATACATGCGTACATACATGCGTCCATACATATATGTATACCTACATACATGCATGCGTGCATGCGTACAGACACGTATACAAGCATACCTGCATGCATACATACCTACACACAAATTACATACATACATGCATACATGCATGCATACATACATACATAAATGTACGCATGTACACATACACCCATAGCTGTATGCATGCATGCATACATGA
>CAUYUJ010017346.1:128726-153726 GCA_963575745.1 Prorocentrum cordatum | reverse complement strand
CGATTCGAGCGAGGCCTGCCTGAGAAGAGGTCATGGGAGGCGTACAACTTTCCTCTCCTGTGCCGGAGCTGGAAATCGCAAGCCGCGCGTATGAGAAGCCGCCACGCGCAACACAAGGCACCTCACAAGATGGAGAAACGGAAACCATCAGAGGCGAAGCAAGATGGTCAGGAAGGCCAACAATTCAGGGTGGCGAAAAATATGACAAATGAAGAGGCAGCGAAGGGGGGGCGAATGGGGGGTGTTGGGAGTTGGCTCAAAACGTAGTCGGCCTGACATCGGCAATATATTGCCGATAGATCGGCAAGAGGCACCAGCCCATTGAGCTGATCCCCCTTTTCGCCGCCGCTGAGTGGCAGCCCTCGTGCACGACTGGCGCCGAGCCTAGGATCTGACGCCGATGCTACTGCGCCAAAGACCGTGCAGTGTGTACCCAGCTGCTGCGGCAGAGCGCCTGATGCCCAGTGAGCTCATATCGTAGCTGCACCTGCAGCTGGAGAGAGAAGTAAAAAGGTAGGACATCAGGAGGCGGCGGGAACTTACCACCAGGATGAAGGCCGACAGCACTGGCTCACGGCTGAGTCGATCAAGAGACGTCGAACGTGGCACATGGGCAAAGTGTCCACCACCACTACCACAGGTAGGACGGGGGAGAAGGATGGGAAGGTCCTCCTCCCCATCCTTCCCCGTCTCTTCCTCCTCCTCCCTCTCATCCTTTCGTCGTGGGCAAGCTGTTGGGTCTCAGGGACCAGAAGCGTCAGCAGAGGCGGCCGCTACAGCAGCAGCAGCCACAGGAGCAAGAATGGCTTTAGAACTGTGCAAGAGCTTCACGGATTGAGGGCGGGTGGTTTTCAACATGTGGCTCTCGCTTTAGCGCGGCGCACATTCGTTTAAAAAATTGCAAGAGTTTCATGGATTGAGGGCGAGTCGTGTTCAAAATGTGGTTCTCGCCTGAGCGCGGCGCACATTCGTTTTACAAAAACACAAGAGTTTCACGGATTGAGGGCGGCTCCGTTTTCAAAATGTTGCTTTCGCCTTAGCGCGACGCACATTTGTTTAAAAACTTTGCAAGGGTTTCACGGATTCCCATCATCAACGTGCCAGAAATGGTGTTTCGTAAGGGTTCAGGGTTATGTGGGCGCAACAGTTATAGTGATTCTCTGTGTTGAAGTCCTAGGAATGGCGTTCTGGTACGATTCAGGAACGTCAAGACGCAACAATCAGGTTTATATGTGGCGTTGAAATCCCGAAAACAATGTTTTGGCATGCTTCAGGGTCTCCAAACGGGTGTCGTCCAACGAGGCAATTCCATCAATGGAAATGAACCGTTATAAGAAGGCTATGAAGAGGGAGCTTGGGGGAAGGCTTTACTCTAACATCGTTGATGACCCTTGGGTTTACACTGTTCCTCCTCCTCTTCCTTCTCCTCCTCCTGTCCACTCCTCCTCCACCCCTTCCACCTCCTCCTCCACCTCCTCCTCCTCCTCCTCCTCCTCCTCCTCCTCCTCCTGCCCCCCCCCATCATGTCCCTTCCTCTTCCTCCTCCTCCTCCTCTCCTCCTCCTCCTCATCATCATCATCCTCCTCTCCTCCTCCTCCTCCTCCTCCTCGTCCTCCTCCTCCTCCGCCTCCTCCTCATCCTCCACCTACTCATCCTCCTCCTCCTCCTCCGCCTCCTCCTCCTCCTCCTCCTTCTCCTCCTCCTGCCCTCCCCCCTCCTGGACTGTGGCGGAGGCCAAGGCCATCTTCCCGAAGACAGTCCATTTTCAGGACTCCCAACTCCAGGCTTTCCAGTTGATGAGTCTGCAGCATGATGCAATTGGCACGGCGCGGGAATTAGGCGCTACTCTCTCGGAAATCACGTTGGCTATCGAGTTGGAGGCCTGTTGCAAACTCCGTGTTCCAGAGGAGCAGGTTCGCTGGCAGGTGCCAGCCGCCTAGAGCCAGACTCCTGCCCATAGTGCCGAACAGTCCTGCGGCCCATAATTTGGCCGAGAGGCTGGCGCGATGGTGGCAGGCATTAGGCACGCAGCTGACTTTTCTTCTTAAGCTGGTTTGCGAGGAGAGCGATCTTAGCTGCCCGGCTGAACCAAGAGCTGATTGCTCTGTCCAGTTTTGGTCGTTGGTCAGGGCTCTGCAGAAGTGGACCGTCCCTCCCCCTCTCCAGCCTGCCCTTACGGGGGAGCTTGCCTATCAGGAGGTCTGGCAGATCCGCTTGCAGACACTCCCAGGCATTCGTCTGGATGGCCTCCAGGAGATGGCCGAGGAGGCGGTCAGGCTAGGCCAATCACATGCTGCGCGTGCACGTTCGCATTACTCGAAGCAGTGGCGCCGATGGCTATCCGAGGCTCTCAGCAAGTCAGCTGGGCCAGCCCATCGCCTGTTGAAGGAAAGCCGGAGCCACACTGTTCATGACCGCGTGGATTGCCAGGGCCGCATTGTCTCTGACTTGAGTGAGGTTTTGGATTTCGAGGCTGCCGCCTGGAAGGCGATCTGGGGTCGGCACTCTCGCGTCGAAGCCTTGGAATCCCTTGCGTCACTTCGCTCTGAGGCCCAGGCGGCGCCCACGATGGAGCCGATCACTTTAGATATGCTTGATGCGGCTCTGGCCACGATTCCGGATGACAGGGGCAGGGGCGCTGATGCTTTTAATCCCCGGCTGCTAAAGGAAGCTAGCAAAGAAGCCAAGTTTGCCTCTATTGGTCTTCTGGGGGAGGTTGAACGGCATGCCTCTCCCCTTGCAACAGATTGTCAGCCTCGTTGCGCTCATCGATAAAAAGGATGGCGGGCTCCGCCCTATAGCCCTCATGGGTTTCGTGTATGTCCTTCTCATTCGTATTCGTCGGCCGTATGTCTCGAATTGGGATCGCTCTGCTGCGGGCCCTTGGGACAAAACGGTTGGGTCCTCGGCGGAAGTGGCCGGTTGGCTCGACGTGTTGGAATCAGAGTTGGCTCGCCACCATGGGTTCGAAGTCGGTGGTGGCCTTCTCGATTTACGCAAGTTCTACGATCAAGTCGCCATTCCTGACCTGATCGAGGCTTCGAAAGCCTTGCGGTACCCCTTGAGGTTGCTGGTGCTCGCTATGGACGCATATCTGGGCGTGCGGGTGCTCATGTCTTCAGGCGCAGTCCACAGCGGCATTCTTCCCCCCGGAGGCATTTTGCCCAGAGGGCCAACCCGTCAGTCAGACTAGACCGTACCTGCATGAGCCCATGAAGTCTGCTACCCTTTCAGTCAGCGGGCTGAGCCTCAGGGAATGGGTCGACGACATCTCTTTTCGATTGTTCGGCACCCATGCCAGTATTTGTGCTACATTTCCGATTATTTTGCGCGCTCTTCTCATAGGTCTCCAGCGGCGCCATTGCGAGCTTTCTCTTGATAAGTGCCGCCTCCGTTCTTCCTCAGTGGCCGTCCGCCAGGAGTTGGTGATTGCCGCTGAGAAGGAGGGCCTCAGGGGCATCAAGGGTGCTCCAGACGCCCGGGACCTTGGACACGACACCTCATTCGGCGCTCGGCGCGTGACCAAGGTTCGCCAGAAGCATTTTGAGAAGGGGGGGCGTGCGACCCGGAAGGTGAGCAGGTTTGTTTCGTCGAACCGTGGAGCCAGCAAGTTATTTTATACAAACGTTCATTCGAATGCCATGTGGGCCCTGGAGGTGCATGGGCTCTCTCCCAGCATGCTCAGACGCTTAAGGTCCATGGCTCACGCATGCTCCAGGTCCTCGCAGAAAGGGATCTGCGCCACGACCGCCATCCGCCTCACATGTGGCGATGGCCGGGACCCAGTGCAGGTCTATTTCAAGAGATTGTTGCAGGCCTGGGTGACGAGGCTGGCAAACAGGCCGCCCCTCCTTGAACGAGTGAGGGCTTGTTGGGAAGTATCTTTGACTGTTGCTGGCAAAGGCTGGCGGTATGTCAAGGGGCCCATGGCTGCGTTCCAAGCCTCTATGTTGTCCATCGGATGGGCGGTGCCTGGCCCTGATCGCTTCGTTGATCCAGATGGTGACACGTTGAGCCGCGTTGATGACATGAAGGGTCAAATTACTTTCTTGTTGGAGACTGTCAACGATGGCATTGAGCTTCGCCAGTGGCGCGAGGCATCCAAGTTTTATGGTGGTGGAGGAGCGGCTGAAGGTATTTACTGGCAGACGTGCCGTGCCTCCTTCGGTCCTTGGAGGAGAAAGGCGAGTCTTCCCTTGCTGGCATGGTTCGTCTTGTTGCCTGTGGGGGCTACTGGCCAGAGCAACGATTAGCGGACGCCAAGCTGGTCGTGAATGCCATTTGCCAGCGGTGCCATCGTCTCGCCGATTGCTCCATTCATAGGGTTTGGGGATGCATGTGCAATGATGTTGCTGACAGCCCATTAATACAGGAGACCAACCACCTCAGGCACCAAGCCCGTGAGGAGGCTCCCGCTGCACCCATTTTCTGGTGCAGGGGCACTTATCCCCTCGAGCTGGCTCGCCATCCCTGACCCCCCCGAGTTCCAGGAGGTTACTTCGGTGAGGGCCGTTGCTAACCGTAGTTTGCCTGGTGGCACATATGGCACCGATGGCTCTGGCGGCCCGCTGGCGGCCAACCCGCTGCTCAGGCGTTGCTCGTTTGCCTTTGCCCGACTGCGCCGTCCCTGTCCAGAGCCCGATTGGGACATGGGAAGGCACGGCAATTTGGAGGGAAGGCGGCAGACCGGGCCTAGAGCGGAGTTGGTTGCTATTATCGAGGTTGTTCGCCGCGTAGAGCCTGACCACGACCTTCTCGTAGTCACAGACCATGAAAACCATGTCGAGCATTCCGTAAAGGGTTCCATCACACTCTGAGCCTTCAGAACGACGACTTTAGTTTTGGCAGGCGCTTCGTGGGAGGAGCGCTCGTTTCACTTTGGATTACGTTCCGAGTCATCTGGCGGAAGATGAAGCCAAACTCAACAAACACCTTTCTTCTGCTAATCCAGATGTTCTTTTTATGTATTGCATTGCTGACGCCCTTGCCTCTCATAGGGCGGAGCTTTGTCAATTACCACCGCGTGCAGTCATGGATGCGACCGATCTAGTCGACCAGGCGGTGGCCATCTTGAAGCGTAATGCCACCATCTGCTTGGAGGTGTGCGCTCGGCCCCGGAACCCTGCCAGGAAGCCCGCGCATACACGTGTTTCGAAGCTCTTGAGGCGGAGGGCGGCCACAGTGGCAGTGATCGAAAGTGCTACGCATGCATTTGTGCCCACCATTTTTGGCTGGAGGTGCCAGGGCTGTGGTATTTGTGTCAAAAGAAGTCCAAAGAATTCTTTCGCATAGTCCGCTCTTCCTGTGCGGCCACTGCGACAAATGCGGTGGAGGAGGACCCTGGGGACCTCCGCCGCGGGCGCAAGGCCGACGGCAAGCGTTCCCAGTTGACCGATGAAGCTGTCGACGAATGCCTTTGGGAGCGCCTCGGCATGGCAGAACCTCCTGCCCGAGCGCCGCGCCCCTTTTTCTTGGCGGGCAGGCAGGTGCACGATACCCATGACTGTTGGGTAAAAGATTCCTTCAGCTTCTGTGGCCAATGCGGCTGCCGGTCGCAGAGGATTCCAAGGCTTCTTTTGGAGCCGTGCGACGCCGTTGCCAAAGGCGTAGCTAAGCTCACAAATTACCAGCGTGAGGGGCTGCAGAGGATCAAACGAGGCCTCCCCCCGAAGAAGCTGTGCAAGGATTGGGGTCCTCACCCAGACGGCGAGATTGAACTATAGTCTCCTTGAATTTTAAAGCCTATGTGTCAAACCCTTCGAATGTTTGGCTTGTAGACGCGCACTGCAAAAAATCCTCGTCCCCCTCGTCGTCCTCCTCCTCCTCCTCCTCCTCCTCCTCCTCCTCCCCCTCCCCCTCCGCCTCCCCCTCCTCCTCCTCCTCCTCCTCCTCCTCCTCTCCCTCCTCCTCCTCCTCCTCTCCCTCCTCCTCCTCCTTCCTCCTCCTCCTCCTCCTCCTCCTCCTCCTCCTCCTCCTTCTCCTCCAGGCCCGGAACCATTTCTCCTTACGCCACACGAAGGACCCAAGGACAACGGGAAAACAAACGAAACCGTCCGCACCCAACCCCGTCCGCCTCACTGGACATGGGGTCCAAACGCGCCCCCCATAAAACTCTAAACGGGCTCGCGCTGGGGGGGGGGGCTTGGAGTGATCCAGTCCTTGAAATCAGAATTTGATTAAGGAGAGTGGGTGGAGCCTGGTTTGGGCGATTCTGCTTGGGACGTCCTTTAAATATGCTTGGTTTAGACCCTGGTATGGCCTGGTTTGGCCTGGTTTGGCTTTTTGGGCGGCGCAAACCGCCTGAGACATCCTCCGAATTTGCTTGGTTTGGTCACTGGTTTGGCATGGTTTGGGCCCAGGTGTGCCTGCGACGTCCTCACAAGTTGCTTGGTTTGGTCTGGTTTGGGCCACTTGTTGCTTAAGACGTCCTCACAATTTGCTTGGTTTGGCCTGGTTTGGGCCCGGTTTGGCCTTAGACGTCCTCACAAATTGCTTGGTTTGGCCTGGTTTCGGCCCGGATTCACCTGAACCGTCCTCGCAATTTGCTTGATTTGGCCTGGCTTGGGCCCGGGTTTGCTGGAGACGTCCTCACAATTTGCTTGGTTTGGCCTGGTCTGGGTCCGGTTTTGCTTGAGACGTCCTCGCAATTTGCTTGATTCGGCATGGTTTGGGCCCGGTTTCGCCTGAGACGTCTTCACAATTTGCCTGGTGTGGGCCCGGTTTCGTCTGAGACGTCCTAACAATCTGCCTGATTTGACTTGGTTTGGGCCCGGTTTTGCCTGAGACGTCCTCACACATTGCCTGTTTTTTCCTAGTTTGGGCCTGGCTTCGCCTCAGACGTCCTCGACGGCATTGGACCATGTGGTGACGTTAGAAGAATATCTTTCCCAGCCTGCAGCGTTAGGTCGGGCATGTCCTTCTACAGGCGGATTCTGGAGGAAAAATGTAAGATAGTCTAACATAGAATCAACAAAACAAAACAAAAACAATCGTCCCCTGATAATCATTGTGTACCTTTCTTGAATAGATGGACACGCCCAACTGAATACAGCACAAGAGACCCTCCACAAGAAACCCAACCCTGAGACCCCAGGACGTCCATGGATTTCTGGTGCGGGAATGCCACCCTTCCCGTAACAAAGCCGTCCAGACCCACGAAACCCAGGGCACCCTGGAGGCAAGCGGGGTGTCTCTTGGCATGGGTCTCCGCTGCACTAGCGGAGGCGGGTGGGGGGGGGGCTCCCGAACTCCGCCTCCATGGACGCCGCAGCCGCCGTCTCCGGGCCGCCCTGCGCGGACAGCACCCTGCCCTGAGGCGGCCCCGCGCGCGCTGGTCGCAGGAGGGCGCCGCTCTCGGGCTCTGTGCTCGCCCCCAGGAGTCCGGGGACTGCGAACAGAGTGCGGCAGGTTCGTGCGGCGTCGGCGCGCGCAGAGGTTTTTGACACCGCGTCGATCGTTCAGCCTTGAATCGATCGCGGCCCCGATCGTTCCAGGTTGAACTCCGTCCGGTCTATTGGCCTCACCGCGCCCCTCGATGCTTCCACGTCGCAGATTTCAACCTTGAACGCATTCGCCAGCGTCGGAAGCGCGCCAACGCCGCATGAACCTACCGTACAGCAGAGGCCAGTCCACAAGAGATCTCCCACAAGAAACCCAACCCTGAGACACCAGGACGTCCCTGGGTTTTTTGGGGGTGGGAACGTCACGCTCTCCATCGCAAAAGCATCGAAATCCAATAAACCCAGGGTACCCTGGAGGCAAGAAGGGTGTTTCTTGGCATGGGCCCCCACTGTTTTTGGGCGTGGAGAACCCCGAGATCCAGGCGCTGCAACTTTTTCCAAACGAGGGCGGTTTCGCCCGCTTTCGGGCCCTGGGGCGATTACAGATCGATCCTGGTCCGAAATCTGCTGCAGGAAGATGGGGTCCAGGGCTCCCATCGTGATCCTGCGCGATGCTGCAAACTTTCACGAACGTTGGACCTGAGGGAATGCGCGGAGTCTGGAAAATGGACAGGACAGGACAGCGGCCCGAAGGAAGGCGGTGCGGGTCCTCCTCCCTGAAGGGGGGGCAGCCCGCAGGGAGGCGGTGGAGGATGGAGAATAGAGGATGGATGAGCTGCGGACGGAGGACTGGAAATGGAGACTGGAGGATGGAGAACGAGCGAGGATGGAGGATGGGGACAGGTCGTCATCCCTCCCCATTCTCCTTCATCCGCCCCCTCCTCCGTGACTCCCTCCCCTCCGCCCTTCGGCAGGCCACCAAAGCCGTCAAGATGGCCCAAGACACCTCCAAGACACTGGTCGTTCACGCTGCCAGGGCGGAAGACGCGGACGGTCTGAAATAACCGCAACACGGCCTAAGATGCCCTCAGAGCGGCCCAAGAGGCCACCAACACGACCCAAGAGAGCTCCAAGAGAAACTTCGGGAGAGCCCGAAGACGCCAAACTGTTTATGGGCAAAAGGTTTGTGGATGATTCGAAGAAGCCCCCAAGAAAGCCCCAAGACGGCCCAAGAGTCTTTCAAGATGGCCCAATGGGCCTCCAAGACGACCCCAAGACGGCCCCAGGAGGCCCCAAGGCGGATCAGGAGACCCTCAGGACGACCCTTCCGAGCCCCCAGAGGGCCCAAACAGGCCCCCGAAGAAAGACTCAGAAGGCGCCAGACTGCCCAAGGGCGCTCCAGGACGGGCCAAGGAGCCCCCCTGGAGGCCCCGGGAGGCCCCCCAGGGCGTCCCGACGAGGCCTCCAAGAGAGGCCCCAGGCCCCCCAAGAGGCCCCTGGAGAGAGAGAGAGAGAGAGAACGAGGCAGCAAGAGAGATAGACGGCGACGAACACTAGAAAGACGACGACGAACACGAGGAAGGGAGAAAGACGACGACGAACACGAGCAAGGGAGAAAAACGACGACGAACACGAGAAAGACGACGACGAACACGAGGAGAGACACCCAAGCACGACGCGGAAGGGCGTGCCGCATGTCACGGCTCCCCCAGGCGTCGGGGCACGAGGCGTCACACGCTGCGGTTTCCTGTGCATGCCTCGAGCAGCTGCCACCAAGATCGCTGGGCTGGCACGGTGGCGGGACTCGCCGCGGGCAACTGAAATAACGACCTCCTCCTCCTCCAAATATTATGTTCCTTCGTACTCTCATTCATATTCGCATTAGAATAAAATCCTTCGTGCTAGTATGAGTCCTAGGATTATTATTCGTGGTACTACTTTTGTTCGTCAGATTATTGTTGTTGCTATTATTGTTGGTTAGTTTTGCTCGCCATATTGTTCTTACTACGAAGAATAATAGTAGTATTATTCGTAGTACTCCTACTATTATTGGTATGAATAGTATGAGTAGTCGTATCACTGGTCTTTGTTTGGTAGTATTCGTATTATTCGCATTGTGAGTAGTATCATTATTGTCGTATTAAAACATTATTACGATTATCATTAGTATTAGCCGTACTAGTCGTAGTAGTATTCTTAGTATTTGTATGATGATTAGTAGTATTCGTCTTACGATTAGTATTAGTAGTCTGATTAGTATTCGGAATTGTCTTCTTACTATTAGTATGAGTGTTGTTACTACTCTTCTCAAAACTAGTATTATTGTGTTTCCTCCTCATCCTCTTTATGATCATGATCCTGCTCCCCACCCTCATCCTCATCCTCATCCTCATCCTCATCCTCATCCCCATCCTCCTCCTCATCATCATCATCATCATCAGCATCAGCATCAGCATCAGCATCAGCAGAATCATCATCATCATCAGCAGCAGCATCATCATAATCGTCATCATCAGCATCATGACCATTACCATCATCGTAATCAACATCATCAGAATCATCATCATCGTCGTCATCATCACCATCATCATCATCATCATCATCAGCATCAGCATCCTGATTATCACCATCATCAGCATCGTCGTCATCAGCATCGTCGTCATCATCATCGGCAGCAGCAGCAGCATCTTCCTCCTCTCCATCCTGCCGCGCTTGGGGTGGTGCATTGGAGTCAATGCCCGGGGCCTCGCCGGTGCGGAGCGGCTTCAGCGCCTCCCGGACGGCCGTCATGCACTTCTTCGTGGAGAAGTGGAACTCCACGAAAGACACGGAGTTCCCCTGGCAGCGGGGACGACGCGCAGCGATTCGATGCCGATGAGGAAGGGGACGCGGATAAGGAGGAGGCGGATGGCAGATGAAGATGGAGGGAAGGAGGACGGAGAGCGAAGGAGAGAGGAGCGAGGGTCAGGGGAGGAGGGGGAGGAGGAGCAGGAGGAGGAGGAGGAGGAGGAGAAGGAAGGATGGAAGAAGAGAAGAGGAAGTGGAGGGGAAGAAGGCAGAGGAGAACGAGGTGGAGGACGACGGGTGAGAAGGAGGGAGGGAAGGAGGGGTGAGGGAGGACAGAGAAGGATGACACAGGGAGAAGGGGGGAGGGAGGAAGGAGGGAGGGAGGAGGGAGGGGGAGGGGAGCAGGGAAAAAGGAGGAAGGAGGGATGAGAACAGATGGAGAAGCACTGAGGGAAGAGAGGGGAGGGATACAGGAGGGAGGAGCGGGTGAGGATGAAGAACACCTATGCGGAGTAGGAAGATGAGAAGAAGCACGAGAATGAGAAGGTCGAAAATGCGGAGGAGAAGAGCCAGCACGCTTACACTGCGGATTGAAAACTGCTGTGGCGAACGTCCACGCAGCAGAGTCTAAAGCACGCATCAAAGTGGTGGTGGTGGTGATGATGATGATGCTGATGATGGTGATGATGGTGATGATGGTGATGATGGTGATGATGATGGTGATGATGGTGATGATGGTGATGATGGTGATGGTGGTGATGATGGTGATGGTGATGATGATGATCTTGATAACGATGATGCTGATGCTGATGCTGATGCTGCTGCTGATGCTGATGCTGATGCTGATGATGACGATGGAAATGCGATGCGGCTGATAAGTCTTTTATTTACTTGAAAGCAACGTGGACTTGCTTGTGCGCATAAACACCTTACTTCCACACGATCGTGGAAAGCGCGTGCAATGCCTCGAAACCTCCCCAAGCCGCAGCTTTCAAGGACCTTCCTGGCAGTCCGCCGTCCTGCCTCAATCCTTCCCTTTTCCTCCTCCACCTCCTCCTCCTCATCCTCCACCTTCTCTCTCCCTACTCCTTCTTCTCCTCCTTCCTCCTTCACTCCCTCCGTCAGTCCTCCTTCTCCTCCGACGACGACGACGAAGACGAAGACGACCACCACCGCCAAGACGACGATCCTGACGACGAACACGACCACGACGGCGACGACAACGATGACGACCATCATCACGACGACAACAGCGACCACGACGATCACGACGACCACGACCATAACGATAATGACGACCACAACCACCAGGACAACGGCGACGACCCGGGAAGGAGACGAGCCTGGGACATGTACACGTCCGACGGGAGGCCGTGCACGGGAGACTGGTAGCTCGACCTTTTCAGGAGCCGCAGGCTGGGGTAAGGCGCAACGAGGGCCCAGTCGAAACGAGAAGCGGGCGGGTCCAGTGGAGGCGGGAGGAGGAGAGAAGGAGTGGCAAGGAGTGAGGGGCAGCGTTGGGGGGAACCAGCCCAGGGGGGCTAACATCGACCTGGCATCGGCGATGGATCTCCGACAGATCGGCGACATGCCCCCGAGAGCGAAGCCGGGGCATATCGGGCGCCTATCGGCGATCAATGGCGATTGGGGGTCGATGCGTCACCCATGAGCCCATCCTCCCCTGGCGTGGCCCCTGAAGGAGGGAGGGAAGGAGGGAGGAAAGGCTCATCGATGGCTCCGGTGACGTACACACATGTCTACCGATACATACATACATACATACATACATACATACATGCATGCATACATACATACATACATACATACATACATCCATACATACATGCATGCATGCATGCATGCATGCATACATACATTCATACCTATATAAATACATATACATATACATATATATATGAATGTATCTGAATATATCTGTATGTATATATACATACATACATACATACATGCATGCATGCATACATGCATACATACGAACACGCATGTATACATACACGCAAACATGTATGCATACATACATGCATGCATACATACATGCTCACAGACATGCATACCTACGTACATATATGCACGCATATATATACATGCATGTCTATAATATATATATATATATATATATATATATATATATATGTGTGCAGATGAATATAAGTGTACACATACAAATAGAAATGCAGATGCACACATATATTCATATGCATATGCATGTACATATACATTAATGAATATACATATGCATATGCGTAAACGTGTACATATGCATACATGTGCGATCATACATGTAATATGAAAACGCACATATGTCTACCAATACCTGTACATATACATGTAAAAATGTGTACACATACAGATGCATACACGTACGGCAGGTTCGTGTCGTGCCGACCCCAGCGTTGGTTATTGACACCGCAGGGATCGTTCAACCTTGAACGATCGGCCGCTGCCGCAACGTCCGATCGTTCAACATCAATCGATTCTGGGTCGCTGGCGGCGTTCAACCTTGAACGTCCGCGCTGGGGTCGCCGCTGGTCGACACGACGCAAGCCTACCGTAAACATATACATGTACCTCCATATATACCTAAATATACACATACGCATACGCAAAACAAACAAACAACATATCTGGATATATCTATGTATATATACACACATGCACATATACAAACACACATCTACAATGCCCCCTCCTCCTCGGCCTCGTCCTCCTCCAGCTCCTCCCGGGGTAGAGCGGAAGAGGGGGGGGAGAGGGGCAGCCCCTGGGCTGCCGAACGGTGCCGGCCTGCCCCGCGGAGGGCCCGGGCGGGGCGGGGGGGGGGCGGCCCTCGGGCGGGTCCGGTGGGGGCAGCACGCCCCCGCGGGACAGGGCCTGCGGCGAGGAGTCCGAGGAGCGAGGAGTCGGGCGGGAAGAGGAAGAGGAGGGAGGAAGAGGAGGGAGGGAGGGAGGGAGGGAGGGAGGGAGGGAGGGAAGAGGAGGAGGGAGGAGGAGGGAGGAGGAGGAGGAGGAGGAGGAGGGGGGAGGAGGAGGAGGAGGGGGAGGAGGAGGGAGGGAGGGAGGAGGAGGGGGAGGGAGGGAGGGAGGGACGCAGGGAGGAGAAGGCGAGGGTAGGAGGAGGCAAGAGGAGCTCGGCAACGGCCATGGAGGTGCCACCACACTCGGCGTGCACAAAAGAAAACTCAAGACGAGTTCGGGGTCAGCGTCCTTGGGGAAAAGGAGGCAAGAGGAGGAGGAGGAG
Organism: Prorocentrum cordatum; assembly: GCA_963575745.1. Lineage (NCBI taxonomy): Eukaryota > Dinophyceae > Prorocentrales > Prorocentraceae > Prorocentrum > Prorocentrum cordatum. Next base: position 140,403 of record CAUYUJ010017346.1, on the reverse strand, counting down.
GAGGAGGAGGGGGAGGAGGAGAAGAAGGAACGTGACGCTTCGACCTCGTTGCCCAAGTTCGACCAATGTAATGAGAATAATGATAAGAAGAAGAAGAAGAAGAAGAAGAAGAAACGCGGTGGAGGAGGGAGGAGACATCCGGCATGAAAGAGGGAGAAGCGAGGAGGCAGGAGGAAGGGGCGGAGGGGAAGGCGGGAGAAGAGGGCGGAGGGGGATGGCGGACGGCGGACGAGCGCAGACTGACGAGAGCAGAGGAGGAAGAGGAGAAGGAGGAGGTCGAGGAGGAGGAGGAGGACGAGGAGGACGAGGAGGAAAGAGGGAGGAGGAGGAGGCAAGAGACAGCGGCGAGCCTGGGGGGGAAGTGTGAAGGGGCGGGCGATTTCAGAAGGCTGGGAAGTCCAGAAATGTTCCAAACCCTGCCCAAAGATGCGGAAAGCTTCTCAGCAGGCGCGAGGGTTTCTGAGAAGCTCCGCCACCACCTAAGAAGCCCTCATCCTTCTCACACGCCCCCCCCCCCTGGCTCGCCGCCGAGAGAGGAGGAGACAGACGGAGGGGCAAGTGGTGTTCAAGCATGGGGCCCTGGCAGGGCGCCGCACCCATGCTGTCCAGAGGCCTACAACAAATTGCACGGATGCGGGGCGGGTGAGGATCGGCACGGGGCTCTCGCCTGGGCGCCACGCTCGTTCGCACCCGGAGGTTCGCAGATTGAGGGCGTAGCTCTCGCACCAGCGCCGCGCACGTTCGCCCCAAAGGCGTACAAGAGTTCTGCGCATTGGGGTGGCTCACCTTCAGAATGTTCTGTTGGTAGGTGGATCTCTCAAGCTCTCCACCGCCTCTGGCGGTGTGCGTTGTGGGCAGGAACGCAGAAAAGCCACAAGAAAGCGCGGCATTGACAGCGTAGCTCCGCACACGTCACAAATGTTAACGAGCAGGAACACAGCGAAGCCCAAGGAGATCGAGGCATTGACAGTGTAGCTCAACATTGACACGGTGGTGGCCGGTGCTCTCGCCTGGAGGCCTCCTGAAATCCATGACCGAAGGTCTCTCAAGTCTTGGAGCTGCACGGAGGTCGGGGCCATTTTTGAGAAATGGGACCAGGGCTTGACACGCTCTCCACGGATATGACCAGAGTTAAGTCGGGCATGTCCTCCTACAGGCGGATTCTGGACGGAAAAATAAAACACTCAAAAAGTACCCAGACTATGCTCAAAAATAGTCAAAAAATCGTCCCCTGTCTATGTTTGGACTGTTTCTGAATACTCCTCCTCTAGAGGGACACGCCAGATTTAAGACCAGAGGTTGACAGATGAGTCACGGTCACACGGATGCAGGGCGCCTCGTTCCCAAAACGGGGGCCCTCTGAGCATCGTTTATCCGACCCCCATCCCCAGCGGCGTGGCCTGGGCCCCACTGGCCGACTGACCCCCCTGGATGGGGATATGGGCCGTTCCCTTCGGGCTTCGAGGGGTGCATCCCCAACTGGAGGGGTAATTTGGTGGGGGTCTCGATGGGGATGGGGATGGGGATGGGGGTCGATTAAACGATACTGAGGAGGAGGCGGAGGGGAGGAGGAGGAGGCGGAGGAGGTGGAGGAGGAGGCGGAGGTGGAGGAGGAGGAGGAGAAGAGGAGGAGGAGGAGGAAGAGGAGGAGGAGGAGGAGGAGGAGGGGGAGGGGGAGCGGGGGAGGAGGAGGAGGGAGGAGGAGGAGGAGGAGGAGGAGGAGGGGGAGGAGGAGGAGGAGGAAGGGGATGGGGATGGGGATGGAGGTCGGTTAAACGATGTTGAAGCTCGTTCCCAACAACGGGGGCCCTCGCTCGACACGTCTTTGAAAGCACTGCGCTCGAATGCCTCTGCGCTCGAGGCCAGGGGGCGGGCTCACCAATGGGCGCTCCTTCTCCTGGGTGGGGTGGGGGGGGCGCCTCCCCACAGTGGAAAGGAAGATCCTGCAGGAACTCCTCCTCCTCTGATTTTTCTTCTTATTATTATTACGAATACCGTTCTTCGTATCATTCGAATTAGTATCATTACTATTGTCATTAGTACTAGTATTATGACTAGTATGACTAACATTCTCATTGCTATTAATCTTAGTACCATCCTGATATTAGTATCATTAATGTTATTATGTGTATTCGTGGTAGTGCTAACAGTATTACTATTAATAGTATGTTGTATTATGCTTATTCTTATTAGATTATGTAGTAGTCTTACTATTCTTATTCATATTAAAAAATTCGTAGTTGTCTGTTTCTTATTCGTTTTGAGACGTCTTCTTCGTGTTATTACCATTATTAGTATTAACATGATTATGGTTATTAATAGCGTTCGTACTAGTACTCTTATTATTATGAATCATCCTCTTAGCATTATCAATAGTATTATTAACTCTATGATTACTATTGTTATTAGTGTTCGTCCCCTTCTTCTTCCTCTTCGCGCTATCATTAACCTTATTAGTCGTATCATTATCAGTATTATTTTTATAATTACTCTTCGTATGATAAATAGTACGATTATTATTGTTATTCGTCTTCATCTTCGTCTTCGTCTTCGTCTTCGTCTTCGTCTTCATCCTCCTCCTCTTCCTCTACACCCTCCTCCACATCCTCCTCCTCCTCCTCCTCCTCCTCCTCCTCCTCCTCCTCCCCCTCCTCCCCCATCCTCCTCCTCCTCCTCCTCCTCCACATCCTGCTCCTCCTCGTCCTCCTCATCCTCCTCCTCCTCATCATCAGCATCATCATCAACATCATCATAATCAGCATCATCAGCAGCATCATCATCGTCATCACCATCACTATCACCAGCATCGTCATCATCAACAACATCATCCTCATCATCAGCATCAATAGCATCGACATCATCAGCATCGTCATCATAATCATCGTCATCATCATCAGCATCATCATCAGCATCAACATCATCGCCATCATCATAATACGATTCATCAGCCGCATCAGTTTTATCATCCTCAGCATCATCATAGCCATCAGCATCGTCATCAGCATCGTCATCATCATCGTCAGCATCATCAGCAGCATCAGCATCAGCATCAGCATCAGCATCATCAACATCGACGGTGCCTCCTGGGTCCGCTCTGACCCCCCCTCCCCCCCGTCCACCTCCTTTTCTACGCTGGGCAAACTTCCATCGTCAGACTGTAGCGCTCCTCGGGCAAAAAGAAGGGACCGATTTCGCACGAGTGGCGAAGAGGGAGAGGAGGAGCGAGGAGGAGGAGGAGGACGAGGAGGAGGAGGACGAGGAGGGAGAGGAAGAGGGATGGGGATGGGGATGGGGATGGGGATGGCGGTCGGTTGAACGATACTGAAGAGGAGGCGGAGGGGAGGAGGAGGAGGAGGAGGAGGAGGCGGAGGTGGAAGAGGAGGCGGAGGGAGGGGAGGAGGAGGAGGAGGAGCAGGAGGAGGAGGAGGAGGAGGAGGGAGAAGAGGAGGGAGGAGGACGGCCTTGTCCTCCTGTGCCTGCTCCCCCTCGTCTTCTTCCAGCTTCTTCTCCCGCGCCCCTCTTCCCCGAGAACAGCTCCCTCCTGTCGCACCGCCGGGCGTGTCCGCAGGCCTGGCGGGGCATTTCGCTCCAGACTGCCTCACACGAGACTGCCCCGAAGCTTAATACTTCTTACAGGTGCACGGACGGAGGCTGGCTCCATGTCGGGTGGGGCTCTGGCCACAACGCCACGCACATTCGTCTTCGAAGCTTGCAACAATTACGCGGGTGCAGGCCGAGCGTTTTCAAAATTGGGCCATCGCCTTGGCACACCGCCCATCGGTCTTTAGCAGAGGAGCTACAAGGATGGAGGCAGACTCGCCTTCAAAATGGGGATCCCGCCTGACACTTCCCCCAGCAGTTTCCCACACAACTGTGCAACAGCTACACCGATGGAGGCCTACCTTTTCAAAATGGGGCTTTCCCCTGAGCAAAGCGCGCAGTCGCTTTAAAGCTTGCAACAATTACTATGATGGAAGGCGGTTCCTTCAAAAAGTGTCCAACGGCTACCAGGATGGAGGTCGGCTCCTTTTCACGATGGGACTCTCGCCTTAGCGCCGCGCGCATGCGTTTCAAAATCTTACCACAGTTATCGGGGTGGAAGGCGGTTCCTTCTCAAAATGTGTCTCTCGCCTCAGCGCCCCGCGCATCCGCCTGAAATGTCGAAGCAATCTGCAAGGATGGAGGATGGCTCCTTCTCGGAATGGGGGTGTCGCTTGGGGCATCCTCAGCGACCAGAAGCTTGAACATATGATGTCGCACAGCTGAACGGATGGAAAAGAGCTCCATTTCAAGACGGGGCTCTCGCGTGAGATGTCCTCAACCTCAGCGACGACAAGCGTAAACTTGTGCAACGGTTACACGGAGGGGGGCAGTTCCTCCTCAATCCGGGGCTCTCGCTGGGAACCGCGGGGAACGTTATCATCCTGCCCTGTCGCACGCCATGCACAGTGGAGGCCAGCCCACAAGAAACCTTCAACAAGAATGAAGGGGCCCTGGGAAACACAAACAAATACACACAAATAAAAGGTCTAGGTTTCCGGCTTCCCCCCACCGCCCATATTTTCCCATATTTTCGGGGGAATCGACGATGAATTGTGTCTGTGTGTTTTTTCTCCTCCTGAGAGAAGCCCAACCCTGAGACCCCAGGACGCCCACGGCAAAACCATCGAGACCCAAGAAACCCAGGGCGCCCTGGAGGCAAACACTGGAGGCCTGGAAGTTGGCACCAACACCAGCACAGGGGGCTGCCTCCACAGGGGGAAGATGATCCTCGATTTCGGTGTCGGTGGTAAGATGTCGGCCATCTTGGAAACCAGAAAATCACCGCCATCACCGAGATCGGGATCGTCTTCCCTCGGTGGAGGCACACCGCCGATCTTGGTGTTGGTGTCAACCTCTGGGCCTGCGACTGTGCCGGTTTTCGACCATGCATATGCCACCGCCGACGCTGAATTTCACCTCCCAGGAGTTGCACCCCAATTGAGGCCCTGGCTGCGCCCAGGTCTGCGGCGAATGCCCGCGAGGCGAAGGAGAGGCCCACGGCGCACTCGCGTCGTGGCGCCCTGGGCGCTGGTTCCTAGGCAGCCATTCCTGGGAGCCTTCTTGAAACGCTCAGGCGTTTGAGGTCGTTCCCTTTTGGTTCCATGTCCGTTCCCTTTTGGTTCCCTTTCGATCCACAGGGGTGCCAGGAACCAGGCTCCCGGCACCCCGTGGATCGCTCAAGCTTCAACGATCGGAAGAGGAGGTGGAGGAGGAGGAGGAAGAGGAGGAGAAGGAGGAGCAGGAGGAGGACTGCTCTTCGATGGCGTGGGTCTCTCCACTGCAAGTTGCCAAGAAGGGTGCACGGCAGCGCTTCCTTCGAACAGGGCCCTCGTCGGCGCCGCAGGCCCACGGTGCGATCGCCTCTCCGAAGGGCGCTGGTTGCAGTGCACGGGACGGCTTGTACGCACTCGTGGGGGGGGAACTGCCTTCTACTCCTCCTCCTCCTCCTCCTCCTCCTCCTCCGCCTCCTCCTCCTCCTCCTCCTCCTCCTCATCATCATCATCATCATCATCATCATCAGCAGCAGCATCGTCATCATCATCAGCAGCATCACCATCAGCATCATCATCATCAGCATCATGATCAGCATCAGCATCATCAGCATCAGCATCAGCATCATCATCAGCATCATCAGCACCATCCTGATCAGCATCAGGATCAGCATCATCATCATCATCGTCATCATCATCATCATCGTCATCACCATCATCATCATCATCAGCATCATCAACATCAACATCAACATCATCATCATCATCAGCATCATCATCATCATCATCATCATCATCATCATCACCATCATCATCATCATCATCATCATCATCATCATCATCATCATCATCATCATCATCATCATCATCATCATCATCATCATCATCATCATCATCGTCATCATCATCATCATCATCATCATCATCATCATCATCATCATCATCATCCCCCTCCTTCTGGGACGAGAGGGGGTTTTCTGTTCTTCCCCCCCCCAGCGCAAAGCGAAGGGATGGAGGAGATCACCCCGCAGGGCGTGGGGAGAGACTGCACGATAACACCAGCGAAGGCAGCAACACCTACAACGGCCCCAGGCTCGGGCAGAAGGGGAAGACGACGAGGAAGGAAGAACAGAAAGGAGGGAGGGAGGAGAGCTGCACAAACGGAGCCAACACTCAGCGCGCTGGCACACGCCACTACTCTTAGGAGAATGGCCACCGAGCAAAATCGTGCGAACGCGGTGCGATACGAAATTACCCAAGATCGTATCGGTGAGACGGAGTGGAGAAGAGGGAGGAGGAAGGGGAGGAAGGGGAGGAGACGAGAAGGAGCGAGAAGAAACAATGATACAAATATGGCCCGAATTCGTATCATTGCGAAGCGCGTGGTTGCACACAATCTGCCGAACGAAAGAAACCACGACCGTCCGCAGAACGTATATCTGGCGAACGTGGCCGAAATTCGGGGCGAAAATTCGGGCAGTTATTCGCCTTAGCGAGAACTCACAAGTGCAAATCACACTGCGTGAAATAATGTACTGAATCTGCTACGCAACGTGAGGGTGCTTGCAGCATCGCTGATGCATGCTGCGTTTCCTCTCGTCCTGCTCATCCTCCTCCCTCTCTGACGCTCCCTCCGCCTTCTACTCATCCTCTTCCTCCTCCCCCTCCTCCTCCTCCTTTTCGTCCTCCTCCTCCTCCTCGTACTCCTCCTCCTCCTTGTATCCCTCCTCTTCCTCCTCGGCTGGGCCCAAAACCACTCCAGGTCGGCACACCAGTACTCCTCCTTGCTGATGCGGTCCAGCGTCGCGATTGTCGCCTCGGGCGCAAGATGGCGGGAACTAGCCCGTCCCAACGAACAAGAGGACGACGAGGAGGGAGAAACGAGAAGGGGGAGGGAGCGGAGCGGAGGAGGAGGAGGAGGAGGAGAAGGAGGAGAAGGAGGAGGAGGAGGACGAGGAGGAGGACGAGAAGGAGGAGGAGGGAGGTCCTCCTACTCGATCCTCGAAGATCGAGGGTCGTGGATCGAACGTGTTGTGCGTGTGTTAGCCTTTGGCCGTGTTCGGGTCTCTACAGAACATTTCGAAGATTCCCAGAACATCCGGGGACTTTTTGGGGAACTCGGGGGATTTCTGGGCACCTCCGAGGGCCAGCAGACGACTGACATCTCGCCCATATGCAGGGCCGCCGTAGCTAACCGGATGAAAGCACGACGATATCGCTTCTGCTTCAGAGGAAAGAAAAAAGACTGCATAAACAGAAACTGTCAGAGGTCCGCGCGAACGTCCTGGATCGGCACTGATGACCCCTCCATCAACCGAGGAGCGCGCCAGGGGCGGCGCGGAAGGCGCCGCCAGGGGGTCCAGCGCCGATGCAAGAAACCAGCGCGGAACTCCGAAAGCTTATGTGCAGGCCGTGCTGTCCTCTTCTTCGACACACGCAGCGCCGCCTGAGCCAACCAAATCTAATGTTCCGTGCACGATCGCGCTACTCGCCCCTGCCCTTCCTTCGTGCCCCCCACCCCTCCACCTGTACATGCGACCCGGCTCGCCTCACTCTCCTCCTATTCATTCCCCTCCTGTGCTCCTACTCCTCCTCATCCACCTCTTCCTCCTGTCCCCCTCCTCATCTTCCTCCCCATGCTCCGCGCCCTCCTCCCCAACCTCAGGGTCGACGGCACCGGCCGCAAGGCCTTCGCAGTCTAATTTTCCGTGCACGATCGCGCCCAGTTCGCAGCCCGGTCCAGATCGCGCTGTGGTGACGACACTCGGCCGCGGGAGGACAACGGCATCCGACTTACTGCTGATGGGCTGCATGCTACAAAATAGATGGGCACACTTCTCCACTACATCGAAACTATGGACGAACGCACTATACTACAATACGTGGGTGCTTAGTCGGACCGCTCCATTGAACAAGTGTGGTGTCCATGCCCAGGGAGATACCCTCATACTAGTGTTGGATTCGCCTCGCCTGCGCGCAACTACGTCGCTTCCCCATTGAATTGCAACGCTAGTCGATCACTCTTCATCAGCCTCGATGTGTATCAAATGCTGCGCCAGCTGGCGAAGTCAATCCTGAACATCGTGCCGTCGCAGTCCGCAACTTGGCCAACTGTCTTGCGATGTGGGGTCACCAGCTCAACTCTTGGGAAATACTCCACGAAACTCCGGCTTCGCACTCAAAGTGGTGCAACCGCACCTGAACAGGAATCCCCTACCCACGGGCTGCACGAGCTACCACCGAGCACCGATGCCCCCCTAGCGCAGGAAACACATGAGCACAGGCGAGCACTTTCAGGCTGCCAGGGAAAGATGCGTGGAGGACGGCTACCTGGTCCAGCAGAGCCGCCTCACCACCCCGTGCGTGCATGCGAGGCGGTCGCCCCGCAAGCCCCCCGCACGCCTCGACGCGTCCGCTGCGTGGGAGCGGCCCCCTTTCTCTCTCCTGGTCTGCAGGCTTCCGGCGGACGAGTCGAGAACCCCGACTCCGCCAACTCCGGAGCGCCCGTGCCGTCGATGCGCCGTCCGACCGCATCTCGGCGGTGGACAAACCTCCCTTTAGCAAACCTCCCCTGAATGAGAACGGCCTGGGACCGAGGTCGACGGACCCGGACCCGCAAGAATGACGGCCGCGACGCCCCCTCGCGAACCGAAAACGGCCAATTTCTTAGTCGACGTGTCAGGATAGGAGGTCTGTCCACCCCCGAGGGGCCTTCCCCATACGACGAGGTCCTCCTCCCTCCGGGGGCCCGCCGAGGGCCCCGAGGGTCACGTCGGGCGCGTCCCCCTACAGGGGGATGTTCGACGAAAAACAAAAAGTAGCCAACAAATATTCCTTCCAAAATGGTCAACAAATACTAAAAAAAATAGTCTATTGTTTGACTATTTTTACGAGCCTCTCGAAGCTGCACACGCGCCCTCGCGAAGATTCGCTTCGAGCTGCAGGGGCGCGCAGAGCAGCGCGCCGCGAGGGGGGGCGATAGACCAGCATCGCGCCAACGACAGCGGAGGTCGACACCAGCGCCCCGCGGAGATCCGAAGTGGCCGAGAGGCTCGTGAAAGGCTCAACATTCCTTCCAAAGACTATTGTTCGACTATTTTTGCAGATTCCCCCCGTAGAGGGACACCGCCTTGGTCCGCGGGCGCCGGCGGACCGGGCGTCGGTCAGGCCAGGCGCGGCGGGGCGCGCACCGCAGCGGGCCGGGGCGCACAAGGAACGAGCGAGGGGAAGGCCCGAGGACCGCAGCAGCCCACACAACAACAACAACAACAACAACAACAATCATTTTACCCGAACGCTCAGTGTTCTCACCAGTGCCAGGGTTTTCATGCGACGCGAGACAATACCCCCACTTCGTGGGGGGGCAGTTCAAGCTCTACCAAATATCCAAACGACTCTTCGCGACCACCCAAACCCAGCTTCCCGCCCTATGACGTTGGGACACTTCACTTCGTGGCGTGCGGACGACCGTGGCTACTACACTGGCGTGGGGTACACACCCACAGAACTTGGTCACTTATTCGGGGCGCGCGTGTGCCCAGCATCCTGCAATTGTGACATACAATACATGACACAGACAGACAGAGAGAGAGACAGAGAGCAGACAGAGAGAGAGACAGAGAGAGCGGAGTTGGTCACATTTTTGGGGCAAGTTCCTGAGATCGTCGTGTTTTTTGTTGGTCTTGCGCGCGCGAATGTCCACTTTACTTTTTTTTGCAAGGGAGTATTGAAATTTGATTATGTTAGAACAAGAAAAAGTAGCTCGCGCGAGCTCATGTAACATAAATGTTGAAAAACCATTGGTTTTGTGGGAGTCGGACAGCGCGCGCGGGATGAAATTTGGACATTTTTTTTTGAAAAACCATTGGGTTTTTGATGTTTTTATGTTGAAATCGTTACGAAACCTAAGGTTCTGGAAGGATTTCGTCTTGCGCGCGCGAATGTCCACTTTACCTTATTTTTTGCAAGGGATTATTGAAATTTGATTATGTTAGAACAAGAAAAAGTAGCTCGCGCGAGCTCATGTAACATAAATGTTGAAAAACCATTGGTTTTGTGGGATTCGGACAGCGCGCGCGGAAGGACATTTTGACAATTTTTTCTTAAAAAACCATTGGGTTTTTGATGTTTTTATGTTAAAATCGCTACGAAACCTAAGGTTTTGGAAGGATTTCGTCTTGCGCGCACGAATGTCCACTTTACCTTATTTTTTGCAAGGGATTCTTGCAATTTGATCAAGTAAGAACAAGAATTTTCATTTTATAGTGTTTTTTGCAAGGGAAAACGGATTACAACAAAACAACCGGATCCGGTGACAATCCACTTTTCTGAAGCTTTCGCTAGAAAATGAAGGAAATGAGGCTGCGGCCTAGGTTTTGGAGGGGGGTCGCGCACCAGGGGTCTCAACAATAATATTTCTTTAGAAGTAATAATATTCAACAACAACAACAACAACAACCACAACAACAACAACAACAACAAAAACAATAGCGACAACAACAACAACCACAACCACAACAACAACAACAACAACAACAACAACAACAACAACAGCAGCAGCAACAACAACAACAACAGCAGCAGCCCACATCAACAACAACAACAACAACAGCAACAACCACAACAGCAACAACAACAACAACAACAACAACAACAACAACAACAACAACAACAACACGAATCCGCAGGAGGCAACCGCTGGGAGGTCTTCGTCGGAAGGATTGGGGAGGAGCAAGCCCCATGGGGGGGCTGTTGCGCCGGATTGAGCGGGATTAGCAAGGGCTCCCAACTTGGCGCTTCGCGCTGAGCGAAGCGCGAAGTGCGAATCACTTCGCGCTCTCGCGCCTTCTCCCAGGGGAGGAGAGGAGGATGAGGAGGAATCGGAGCCGAACCGCGAAGCGCGAATCGCGAATAACTTCGCGCCCTCGATGGCGCCCTTATCGTCGGAAGGATGAGGGAAGATTAAGCCCCATTGGGGCGCTCTTGCGCTGGATTAAGCGGAATTACGCGAGGTTAAGTCGGACTAAGCGGGATTCAGCGGGATCAAGCTGGATTAAGCGGGATTGAGCCAGATCAACTCGGATTTCGGACCAGGGCAAAATCAGAATTTGACCTCCCAGGAGTTGCATCCGAACGGTAGGGTGGTCGTCACCTGCGCCGCCGCGGCCACCGTGCGTCGGAGGGCCAAGGGGGGAGAGCGCAGAGGGGCACAACTCGCGCGCGCGGGAAACTGCTCCTGGCGCTCGTCTCGGAGAGTGCCCGTGCCCTGCCGACTGCTTCCAAGGCGGCGCAGCTCGCGCAGCTCCCTCTGCAGGGCGCTGTTGGGCACACTGCCGAGGTGAATGCTGCGCGCTGGAGCCTCCCCTGCCTGCAAGGGCTCTTCGAGGGCAGCGCAGTCTCAGCAGCACGAGATGGGGGGAGTGAACGAGGAGCCCGTGCGGACAGGATCCGCGGAGCCCTGTGTCCCACACCTTCCCTGCATGTTCTCTGGAGCTGCGAGGTGGACTTCCCGCCAGCTCTTTCGCCTCGCGAAAGCCAACACCTCGTTCGCTTCGCCCGCTGCTGCTCTGCCGGGCGCAGAAACCTCGAACAGCAAAGCACGTCGGAATGAGCCTTGCCCGACCCCACGAACCCTGCTCCCCCGC
>CAUYUJ010017346.1:111226-118726 GCA_963575745.1 Prorocentrum cordatum | reverse complement strand
GCGCGCGGCGCCAAGGCGAGATCCAGAATTTGAATACGGGCCACCCTCCACCCTTGAAGCTGCTGGACTTCTGAGACGTGCGCGGCGCCAGGGAAAGAGCACCACTTAAACACCGCCCGCTCTCCACTCACACAGCTGCTGGAGACTCTCGAGTTGAATGTGCGCAACGCTACGGCGAGAGTCTGGAATTGAAGAACATCCACCCTGCACGACGGAAAGAGTTCAAAACAAATGCGCGAGATGCTGAGGCGAGGGCCACAATTCAAAAACGATTCGCCCTGCATCCACGTACGTGTAGCTTTTTGAGCTTGCAAGCTTCAATAACGTGAATGGCGAGGAAATCTGCGCAAAAGGCCTAGCCCGCCCTACTGATAGGTCTGAGCACCAAATGCAGTGGCGGTGAAACAAACGCAGTATGTACGAACACGTACTTCTTGGGCTCTCGGCTCCAATAATAAGATTTCCCAACGCACGGGTGGACATTTCCCAGTGATCTTCTCACGAATCAACCGACCCATCATGCCGATGCCAAGAAGCCATTGCGTCGTTGATCGCCAGCTCATCAGGGGAGGGCGCGGTGAAAGCCGCTGATCCCATCAGACCGTACGAAGCGGCGGTGGATTCACCACCCCAGCTCCCCGAGTCCTGGGTTTCGCTGCCCAACTGGGGCCACCATATGGCCCATGCATCTGAAGGACCAAGAAGCGGCATAAACATCAAGCCCGGGCAGGGCGAAAGAAAAGGGGGATAGCAAAGGGGGGGTTCAAAATCAGCTCACGTAGCTGATTTTCCTGGTGCCTCCCAGCGCCGGAGGCGGCGATGTATCGAGGAACGGGCGCCTCGGCGGGGCCGAAACCAGCTGCGAGCAGGGGCATCTCGGATTTGTAAAGGGACGACATCGAGAGGTTCGCCTGCGCTGGTCGATCCCACTCCAAATGTGCATAAATCTCCTGGAGCGGGGAGCCACCTATCTCCAAGATGGGATTCATTGAATGAGGGCACGGCCTCGAATATATGTAGGTGTACCCTCTCTAACGAAGCCGACCGAAGATTTCTCAACCCCCCCTTCCCCAATCCCCCCCTTTCGTCTGGCCCGACTCACGAGCGGCGAGCATATCCACATCGACGCCCTCGCGGTCTGGACCCTGGGGCGCGGTCCACGGGTGGACCTGGGACAGGTCCTCCTCCTCCTCCTCCTCCTCCTCCTCTCCTCCTCCTCCTCCTCCTCCTCCTCCTCCTCCCTCCTCCTCCTCCTCCTCCTCCCCCTTTCCCAATCCCCCCCTTTCGTCTGGCCCGACAAGCTCAGGGGTCCATCTGCGGCTTCCTCGGCCGGCGCCGGACGCCCCGCGCCCTGCGCTCCACGCCGCCCCGCCCTCCCCCCGCGCGCAGAAAACCCCTCCTCCTCCTCCTCCTCCTCCTCCTCCTCCCCCTCCTCCTCCCCCTCCCCTCCTCCCCTCCTCCTCCTCCGCCTCCCCTCCCCCCTCCCCCCTCCTCCTCCTCCTGCCTCCTACTCCTCCTCCTCCTCCTCCTCCTCCTCCTCCTCCTCCTCCTCATCCTCCTCCTCCTTCCTCCTCCTCCCCCCCCGTCCCCCCCCGCCACTAACAAAACCCGTGCGCCGGCTACACGCAAGAGTGACCCCGGGTCCGCCGCGTGGGATTCTCGATTCGATCCATCTTACAGAAGAGGAAGACACGTTGTCTGTTTCTGACCCTTGCGAGCGAGTGGGCACTTTGCGAGAAGAGGCGCGAGCTCGGCGATTGCTGTGGATGTTGACCGCATCCTGTCCCGAGCCGTTTGGCTTGCCGGCCCCCAGGGGTGCGAGGCGGGCCTCGCGAGCCCCGCATGCGGCCACACGCGAGGAGCGACCCTGGGCAATAAGTGACCCTTGGTGCGCGGCTCTCTGGGGGGGCCGCGGGGGAGGGGGCCAAGAGCACAGGCGCGCAAGGCGCCACTGCCGCCTCGCGCCTCGGCGATCGGGGGGGCCCCTCTGGGCCCGCGCCGCAGGCCACCCGGGCCAGAGGTCACTCTTAGACCGGAGGCGACGATCGGGGCGAGCAGCCTGGGGGGGAGCAGTGCATGTAAGTCTCCTCTGCGGTGGTGGTGATCCAAACCTTGAAGGTGTGGGCACGTCGTGCCCCCAATTGGGAAATCAGTTTCGAGTTTCGGTTTCTGCATTCCCCACCGCACTCTCCTTATCATGTATCCAGGGGTGCCGATGATCTGTGTCTCCGACAGGGCTCCCAGGCGAATGCGTGTCATGCCCGCCCCCGGGCTACTCGCCCCCATCGTCGCGCCTCTGACCTTACGTCTGGTCCACAGGGGGAGGCCCGGCGCCGACTCGCAAGGCCCGTGCGGACCTGCTAAAATTCTTCTCCTCCTCCTCCTCTCCTGCCTCCTCCTCCTCCTCCTCCTCCCACTCCTCCTCCTCCTCCTCCTCCCCCTCCCCTCCCCCCTCCCCCCCCCTTGCCCCCCTCCCCCTCCCCCTCCCCCTTCCCCCTCCCCCTCCCGCCTCCTCTCCTCCTCCTGCTCTCCTCCTCTCCTCCTCCTCCTCCTCCGCCTCCTCCTCCTTCCTCCTCCTCCTCCTCCTTCCTCCGCTCCTCTCCTCCTCCCTCCTGCCTCCTCCTCCTTCTCCTCCTCCTCCTACGCTCCTCCTGCCTCCTCCTCCTCCTCCTCCTCCTCCTCCTCCTCCCCCTCCTCCTCCGCCTCCTCCTCTCCTCCTCCTCCTCCGCCTCCTCCCCTCCTCCTCCTCCCTCCTCCTCCGCTCCTCCTCCCTCCTCCTCCTCCTCCTCCTCCTCCTCCTCCCTCCTCTCCTCCTCCTCCTCCTCCTCCTCCTCCTCCTCCTCCTCTCCTCCTCCATCCTCCTCCTCCTCCTCCTCCTCCTCCTCCTCCTCCTCCTCCTCCTCCTCCTCCTCCTCCTCCTCCTCCTCCTCCTCCTCCTCCTCCTCCTCCTCCTCCTCCTCGCTCCTCCTACTCCTCCTCCTCCCCCCCCCATCCTCCTCCCCTCCTCCTCCTCCCTCCTCCTCCTTCCTCCTCCTCCTCCTCTCCTCCTCCTCTCCTCCCCTCCTCCTCCTCCTCCTCCTCCCCTCCTCCTCCTCCTCCTCCTCCTCTCCTCCTCCTCCTCTCCTCGCTCCTCCTCCTCCTCCTCTCCTCGCTCCTCCTCCCCCCCTTCTCTTCCTCCTCCTCCTCCTCCTCCTCCTCCTCCTCCTCTCCTCCTCCGCCTCCCCCCCATCCTCCTCCTCCTCCTCCTCCTCCTCCTCCTCCTCCTCCCCCCCTCCTCTTCCTCCTCCTCCTTCTCCGAAGAAGAAGAAGAAGAAGATCGGGGCCCCCGCCGAGCCGGCGCGGGGTGGCCACAGGGCCAGCACGAAGTCCGAGGGGGGTCGCGGTGGGCTGCCCCCCCTCGACGAACGACTGGCACACGCCCAGGCCCATAGAGGGGGTCGGAGGAAGGGGGACTGGCTGTGGGCATGGGTGCGGGTTGTCGGACCCCAGGGGACGCTACCGTTCGAGCGGGGACCCCTGTCCGACAACACGCACCCATAGCCCCCCTCCGTCCCTGCTATGGGTATGGATGTGTGTGTGTGCTGTTCGTTCGTCACCCCCTGGCTTCTGTCTTCCAACCAGGGGCAGGATCATTTAGCATCGTATCGGGAAATCGGATCGCATCGGAATGCGCATCGAATCGGGCCGCATCGGCACGGAGTCGGTATCCAATCGGATCGGCCGCACCAGGATGCAGAACGGCACAGTGCGAACATCGGGCCGCGTCGGATCGTCGGAACATCGGAATCGAATCGGATCGAACTGGCGGGAATCGACATCGAATTGGATCGATCGGATCGAGCTGGGCTCTGCAAGGTCACAGCGCCTGTACGACAACAGGAAGGCATCGCGGTGGGCGGCCACACTCTGACTTCCGCTTCCATCCAAGGGTGCCGTTATCAGACTTCCCTGCGTCTGGTCGTCCCCCGCCTCGGCTTCCACTCCCCCTCACCCCTCCTCCCCCTGCCCCTCTCCCTTCCCCTCCTCCTCCTCCTCCGCCTCCTCCTACTCCGTCGCCTCATTTTCTCCTCGGCCTCCTCCCCCCCCTCCGTCGCCTCCTTTCCCGCCCCCCCGGCTCCCCCGTCTTCCTCCTCCGCGTCCTCCTCTGTCGCCCACTTTTCCTCCCTGTCCTCCCCGTCCCCCTCCCCTGAGCCGAGGACGGACCCAGAGCCCCCTCGCCGCGAGAAGGGCGAGAGCACAGGAACAAAAATCGGACTGAGCACGTGTCAGCCTGCGGAGGTCCGCGCGGACGTCGTGGAGCGGCGCAGGACCCCCAGGGGCAGCACCGGAGGGGCCGCCAGGAGGTCCCGCGCGGAGCTCGGCGGTGGACAGACCTCCCTGCAGCACAGCACCCTGTAGTGAAAACGCCCTGGGACCAAAATCGACTGGCCTGGGACCCGCAAGATGACGGCCGCGACGCCCTCTCGCGAACCGAAAACGGCCGATTCACGAATCGACGTGTCAGGGTAAGAGGTCTATCAATCTCCGAAGATCCGAGAGATCCGCGCGGACCTCCAGAAGTTCATGGTCGTGCAACGTCTGTTTCTTCGAGGGGTCGCCTTCGGAGGCCTGGCTTCGGACCCCGGGCACCGTCAAGAACGACCCAGGATTGTAAAGGCGGCGCCTGGGCTTCGATTAGAAGATCGACTACAGACTTGATGAACCTCAACGTTGCTGTCCCGCCGCATGTACAAACAATGCTTTGTTGTTTTTCGTCGAACCGACCAGGGGCAGGAAATTCTGCAGTCGATCCCCGACTCGAGGATTGTGGTCGAGAGCTCCTGGGGCCCTACGCCACGCAAAGAACTGCACGGACGGGCGTGGAACGCGCCCCACCCGTCACCCCTGGGGCGCAGGCGGCACCAGAACACGAAAGCGTCGTGCGAGGGGTCCGACATGGCCGGGAAGTCCCTGAAGAGCTCCTGCGCATCGCCCCGCGGACCCAGACCTCCTCCTCCCCCTCCTCCTCCTCCTCCTCCTCCTCCTCCTCCTCCTCCTCCCCCGTCTCCGCCTCCTCCTCCGCCTCCTCCTCCCCCATCTCCTCCTCCTTACCTCCTCCGTCCTTCTCCTCCTCCTCCTCCTCCTCCTCCTTCTCCGCCTTCCTCCTCCTCCTCGCCTCCTCCTCCTCCTCACCACCCGTCTCCGCCTCCCTCCTCCGCCTCCTCCTCCCCCATCTCCACTCCTCCTGCCTCCTCCTCCTCCTCCTCCTCCTCATCCTCCTCCTCCTCCTCCTCCTCCTCCTCCTCCTCCTCCCCCTCCTCCCCCTCCTCCTCCTCCCTCCTCCTCCCCTCCTCCTCCTCTCCTCCTCCTCCTCCTCCTCCTCCTCCTTCTCCTTCCTCCTCCCCCTGCTCCTCCTCCTCCGCTCGCTCACTTCCTCCGCCTCCTCCTCCACCATCTCATCCTCCTCCTCCTCCTCCTCCGCCCTCCATCTCCTCCTCCTCCTCCATCTCCTCCTCCTCCTCTTCTTGTTATTATTATTATTATTATTAGTATCCGTGTTGTTGTTCTTCATAGTATTAGTATTAGTCTTCTTAGTATTAGTATTAGTATTGGTATTAGTACTAGTATTAGTAGTAGTACTAGCATTAGTATTATTATTAGTAGTATTAGTATTAGTATTAGTATTAGTATTAGTATTAGTATTAGTATTAGTATTAGTATTAGTATTAGTATTAGTATTAGTATTAGCATTAGTATTAGTATTAGTATTAGTATTAGTATTAGTATTAGTATTAGTATTAGTATTAGTATTAGTATTAGTATTAGTATTAGTATTAGTATTAGTATTAGTATTAGTATTAGTATTAGTATTAGTATTCGTATTCGTATTAGTATTAGTATTAGTATTAGTATTAGTATTAGTATTAGTATTAGTATTAGTATTAGTATTAGTATTAGTATTAGTATTAGTATTAGTAATAGTATTAGTATTAGTATTAGTATTAGTATTAGTATTAGTATTAGTATTAGTATTAGTATTAGTATTAGTATTAGTATTAGTATTAGTATTAGTATTAGTATTAGCATTAGCATTAGCATTAGCATTAGCATTAGCATTAGTATTAGTATTAGTATTAGTATTAGTATTAGTATTAGTATTAGTATTAGTATTAGTATTAGTATTAAGTAAATAGTTAATTCAGTATTAGTCTATTATTCATATTAGTATTAGTATTAGTATTAGTATTAGTATTAGTATTAGTATTAGTATTAGTATTAGTATTAGTATTAGTAGTATTAGTAGTATTAGTATTAGTATTAGTGTTAGCGTTAGTATTAGTATTAATATTAGTATTAGTATTAGTAGTAGTAGTAGTACTAATATAAGTATTAGTAATGCTATTGTTATAATTATTCGTACGATTATTGTTTACTATTACTATTATTGTTAATAGTATTGGTACGAGTAATATTCTTCATAGTGTTCTTATTATTATTATTCATCTTAGTATTAGTCGTCGCATTCGCAGTAATAGTATTATTCGTCGTCGTATTCTTATTATTCGTCGTCGTATCCTTATTATGCTTCGTATTACTAGTGTTTGTATTAGTCTTCTTCGTAATATTATTAATAGTATTAATAGTATTATTCGTACTACTCTTATTTTGTATGTTTCGTAATCAGTCTTATCAGTATTATTATTACTAGTATTATTCGTATTCGTCTTACTCTTCTTATTATTATGAGTAGTATTATCCTTCGTATTCTGATTACTATTCGTCGTATTCTTATTATTATTATTATTCCTCCTCCTCCTCCTCTTCCTCCTCCTCCTCCTCATCCTCCTCCTCCTCCTCCTCCATCTCCTCCTCCTCCTCCTCCTCCTCCTCCTCCTCCTCCTCCTCCCCCTCCTCCTCCTCCTCCTCCTCCTCCTCCTCCTCCTCCAAGTTCATCCTCCTCCTCGTTCCTCCTCCTCCTCCTCCTCGCTCCTCCTCCTCCTACTACTACCACTACCGCTACTACTACTACTACTACTACTACTACTACTACTACTACTACTACTACTACTACTACTACTAACTACTAACTACTAACTACTAACTACTAACTACTAACTACTACTACTACTACTACTACTACTACTACTACTACTACTACTACTACTACTACTACTACTACTACTACTACAATTACTACTACTACTACTACTACTACTACTACTACTACTACTACTACTACTACTACTACTACTACTACTACTACTACTACTATCCTTATTCCTTATTAGAATATACTCCTACTCCCCCCTCAGGCCGGCCATTAGGGGCCGCATCCGGGGGGTCCCATCCTAACCTGTAAAAAACAATACAAAATCAACAATTTTCTTATTTTTTCCTCTCGACATGGACGTCCTGTCGTCCACGGCGATAATCCATTGCAAAAAATACAACAAAGAGCACACGCGCGCGTTCATGTCAAAATCCTACCGAACACTGTGTGTTTGCAAGCATTTCAACATA